>JBBDGP010002292.1:0-532500 GCA_037952835.1 Lithobates septentrionalis | reverse complement strand
TGATGAATTTTTTTCACAATTTTTCAGTTTGTTTGCACCCCCCAAAAATTTTGAGCACCAGTCACCACTGCCTTGCCCTGTATTGAAACTGTTTCTTACTTGAACTTTAAGCTGCACCACAGACAAATTATTTATTTCTTCTCAATAAGAAGAAAAAAGTGCATTGTAAATAATGCTGCCCATTAGACTCTACACCTCCTTCTAAAACATGTTTCACCCCGGAAGAGGAGAGGTTATACTTACCAAGCATATAGGTTCACAGTTTCTAAAATTTGGAGAGCACATTTGATATCGTCACTGAGGTCATCATCGTCAAATTCTAAAATACAAAACAAAAACACACACATATACATATTATATATATATATATATATATAATAATTTCTGAAGAAATTACACTTTGCTACAATGTAAAGTAGTGAGTGTACATTTTGTATAACAGTGTAAATTTCCTGTCCCCTCAAAATAACTCAACACACAGCCATTAATGTCTAAACCGCTGGCAACAAAAGTGAGTACACCCCTAAGTGAAAATATCCAAATTGGGCACAATTAGCCATTTCCTCTTCCTGGTGTCATGTGACTCGTTAGTGTTACAAGGTCTCAGGTGCGAATGGGGAGCAGGGGTGTTAAATTTGGTGTTATCGCTCTCACTCTCATACTGGTCACTGGAAGTTCAACATGGCACCTCATGGCAAAGAACTCTCTGAGGATCTAAAAAAAAGAATTGTTGCTCTACATCAAGATGGCCTAGGCTATAAGAAGTTTGCCAAAACCCTGAAACTGAGCTGTAACACGGTGGCCAAGACCATACAGAGGTTTAACAGGACAGGTTCCACTCAGAACAGGCCTCGCCATGGTTGACCAAAGAAGTTGAGTGCATGTGCTCAGCGTTATATCCAGAGGTTGTCTTTGGAAATACAGTGGGGACAGAAAGTATTCAGACCCCCTTAAATTTTTCACTCTTTGTTATATTGCAGCCATTTGCTAAAATCATTTAAGTTCATTTTTTTTCCTCATTAATGTACACACAGCACCCCATATTGACATATTGACAGAAAAACACAGAATTTTTGACATTTTTGCAGATTTATTAAAAAAGAAAAACTGAAATATCACATGGTCCTAAGTATTCAGACCCTTTGCTCAGTATTTAGTAGAAGCACCCTTTTGATCTAATACAGCCATGAGTCTTTTTGGGAAAGATGCAACAAGTTTTTCACACTTGGATTTGGGGATCCTCTGCCATTCCTCCTTGCAGATCCTCTCCAGTTCTGTCAGGTTGGATGGTAAACGTTGGTGGACAATTTTTAGGTCTCTCCAGAGATGCTCAATTAGGTTTCAGGGCTCTGGCTGGGCCATTCAAGAACAGTCACAGAGTTGTTGTGAAGCCATTCCTTCGTTATTTTAGCTGTGTGCTTAGGGTCATTGTCTTGTTGGAAGGTAAATCTTCGGCCCAGTCTGAGGTCCTGAGCACTCTGGAGAAGGTTTTCATCCAGGATATCCCTGTACTTGGGATATTCATCTTTCCCTCGATAGCAACCAGTCGTCCTGTCCCTGCAGATGAAAAACACCCCCACAGCATGATGCTGCCACCACCATGCTTCACTGTTGGGACTGTATTGGACAGGTGATGAGCAGTGCCTGGTTTTCTCCACACACATACCGCTTAGAATTAAGGCCAAAAAGTTCTATCTTGGTCTCATCAGACCAGAGAATCTTATTTATCACCATCTTGGAGTCCTTCAGGTGTATTTTTAGCAAACTCCATGCGGGCTTTCATGTGTCTTGCACTGAGGAGAGGCTTCCGTCGGGCCACTCTGCCATAAGGCCCCGACTGGTGAAGGGCTGCAGTGATGGTTGACTTTCTACAACCTTCTCCCATCTCCCGACTGCATCTCTGGAGCTCAGCCACAGTGATCTTTGGGTTCTTCTTTACCTCTCTTTTACCAAGGCTCTTCTCCCCCGACAGCTCAGTTTGGCCAGATGGCCAGCTCTAGGAAGGGTTCTGGTCGTCCCAAACGTCTTCTATTTAAGGATTATGGAGGCCACTGTGCTCTTAGGAACCTTAAGTGCAGCAGAAATTTTTTGTAACCTTGGCCAGATCTGTGCCTTGTCACAATTCTGTCTCTGAGCAGTTCCTTTGACCTCATGATTCTCATTTGCTCTGACATGCACTGTGAGCTGTAAGGTCTTATATAGACAGGTGTGTGGCTTTCCTAATCAAGTCCAATCAGTATAATCAAACACAGCTGGACTCAAATGAAGGTGTAGAACCATCACAAGGATGATCAGAAGAAATGGACAGCACCTGAGTTAAATATGAGTGTCACAGCAAAGGGTCTGAATACTTAGGACCATGTAATATTTCAGTTTTTCTTTCTTAATAAAACTGCAAAAATGTCAACAATTCTGTGTTTTTCTGTCAATATGGGGTGCTGTGTGTACATTAATGAGGAAAAAAATAACTTAAATGATTTTAGCAAAAGCTGCAATATAACAAAGAGTGAAAAATTTAAGGGGGTCTGAATACTTTCCGTCCCTACTGTATGAGTGCTGCAGAGGTTGAAGGGGTTGGGGGACAGCCTGTCAGTGCTTAGACCATGCACCGCACACTGAATCAAATTAGTCTGCAGAGCTGTCGTCCCAGAAGGAAGCCTCTTCTAAAGATGATGCACAAGCAAGCCCGCAAACAGTTTGCTGAAGACAAGCAGACTAAGGACGTGGATTACTGGAACCATGTCCTGTGGGCTGATGAGACCAAGATAAACGTATATGGTTCAGATGGTGTCAAGTGTGTGGCGGCAACCAGCTGAGGAGTACAAAGACAAGTGTCTCTTGCCTACAGTCAAGCATGGTGGTGGGAGTGTCATGGTCTGAGGCTGCATGAGTGCTGCTGGCACTGGGGAGCTACAGTTCATTGAGGGAACCATGAATGCCAACATGTACTGTGACATACTGAAGCCGAGCATGATCCCCTCCCTTCGGAGACTGGGCCGCAGGGCAGTATTCCAACATGATAACGACCCCAAACACACCTCCAAGATGACCACTGCCTTGCTAAATAAGCTGAGGGTAAAGGTGATGGATTGGCCAAACATGTCTCCAGACCTAAACTCTATTGAGCATCTGTGGGGCATCCTCAAACAGAAGTTGGAGGAGCGCAAGGTCTCTAACATCCACCAGCTCCGTGATGTCGTCATGGAGGAGTGGAAGAGGATTCCAGTGGCAACCTGTGAAGCTCTAGTGAACTACATGCCCAAGAGGGTTAAGGCAGTGTTGGAAAATAATGGTGGCCACACAAAATATTGACACTTTGGGCACAATTTTGACATTTTCACTTAGGGGTTTACTCACTTTTGTTGCCAGCGGTTTAGATATTAACCACTTCAGTCCCAGAAGGATTTATCTCCTTAAACAGGGAGTCCCACGAAAAAAAATATTTAAATGTCAGCAGCTACAAATACTGCAGCTGCTGACTTTCAAAATAAGGACACTTACCCGTCTCAGTGTCCAGCGATGTCGGCACCCAAGGCCGAACCGTCACTCGGCTCTCGGGTGCTGCCACCGCCATCTTCTGTAAGGGAATCAGGAAATTAAGCCTTGCTACTACTGTGCCTACTGTGCATGCACGAGTCGCGCTGCGCAATCAGAATGGTCCCTGCTGTCTCTGGGACCTGTGTGTGTCCCAGCAGACAGTGCGGGGGGACGGGAAGTGACGTAGACTGCCGTGGCAGTCTACGCCCGGAAGTGGGTGCAAATACCTGTATTAGGCAGGTATCTGCACCCCCCTCCCCCCTGAAAGGTGCCAAATGTGACACCGGGGGGGGAGGGTTCCAAAAAGCGGAGGCTCAATTTTTGTGTTAACGTCCGCTTTAATGACCAGGCCATTTTTTTGCGATACGGCGCCTCGTCCCTTTAACTGACAATTGCGCGGTCATGCGACGTTGTATCTGAACAAAATTAATGTCCTTTTTCCCACAAATAGCTTTCTTTTGGTTTTTGATCACCTCTGTGGCTTTTTTATTTTTTACCAGCGGTTTAGACAAAAAAAGACTGACAATTTTGAAAAAAATATATTTTTTTAAACTTTCTGCTATAATACATATCGAAAAAAATATTTTAAAAAGCTAATTTATTAATCAGTTTAGGCCGATATATATTCTTCTACATATTTTTGGTAAAAAAAAAATCACAATAGGCGTATATTGGTTTGCGCAAAAGTTATCACATCTACAAACTACATGATAGATTTAGTGACTTCTTTTTTTTAAATTGTTTTGACTGGTAATGGTGTCGATCTGCAATTTTTAGCGGGACTGCAACATTGCAGCGGACAAATCTGACCCCAAATGACTCTTTTTTTTTTGGGGACCAGTGACATTATTACATTTAAAAAACACAACACAGAAAAGGTAGCACTATACACAACACACTATGATATTCCCAGTGTGCTATCTTAAAGTACATACATATAAACATTAGTATAGTCCATAAATGGTTACAGAGAGCTGCTGTGTTGATTGCATAAAGAGTGATAGGAGAGTCCAATGTTCTTTCCAATTCCGTGAGACAAAAATGCTGTCACCAACACCTCCCCATGTGCAGGGAATAAGGGGGTGTGCAGATTCCCCCTACAGATAAAACTCTTACCAGAAATCACTGGAAAACAGTGCATAAACAACGGAATATTGTTTGGACAGGCTATCTCGGGATACTTCTTCTCCAAGTTTCGTTGATACCAGAAGACAAATCTCACAGTCAAATGATCATTCAGAAAACGAGGAGGAAACACCATAGCATAATCCCATTGATAAAATTTATTTTAAATTAAACAAAACACAACTTCCCCCTTTAGGACTCAGACTTACAAAGTTGCAAAAATAAGCAAGCATGAATAACATTAAGTCAACAAAGACACCCGAGGATCGTTTACGGCGTCTCCTACCCCACTGAGCTGAAATCACCAGCGGTAGTCACAGCCGTATCTCCGATCGACATGCTGACGTCACTACTGTTTGTCGTATGGCTCAGCCCTGATGCATTTCATCATCCACTACATAATCTGAGGGTGTGGCCATACAACACAATGTGCCATTTTATACTTTAGCTGACCGGAAACATTTAACCCTTACCGCTGTACATTTTCATCCCCTCACTGGTGTATTGCTACATGAGCAAGGATAATCAATCCGTGAACACAGCTGCGCAGGTGCAACCAATTCCATCGGCACATATTCCTGCAACCAAGGCACGGGCAGCTCCACAAATGCGGCGATGCACACGGACTGATCATCAGCGTGCCCCTTCCAAAAGTATCGCTATAACAATATTAGCTTATAATATTATCTTAAGGAATTGCTATGCTAAAGTATACACTGCATTCACATTACATAAATCATGAAATTCTGCACCATTATTATTACATGATAAAAGCATATAACAAACCCATATGTAAAAAAAAAACATTACATTAAAAAACAGGAAAGAAAAGAACAATCAAAGAGAGATGATAGCTATAAAATATGAAGTTACTAATACGAACTAACATGTGACTTGACTTCACATAAACTCCCCCCTTTAATAACTCAATTTAATACTCAGCAACTTATACATATTTAAACGATATTGGATAATCTCCCCTGAAATAACCCATTCTATAAGATTACAGAGGGAGCAGATTCCCATCTAAAAGTTTAATATAATTGGGCTAAAATTAATAAATCTAAACAGACCATCAATCAATTCCCTATTAAGAGTTAAAGTTTAAAATTATTTTTTAAAATAATTTTTTTTAAATGTGGAATCTATGACACTTGCAATATTCTAATGCCGCATACACACGGTCGGACTTTCTATCCTACTTGGTCCGGCACACTTTCCGACGGACTTTGTCCACCAGGTGCGCCGGACTTTAAAACGGACGGACTTGCCCACACACGCCCGGACTTTCCGGCGGGCTAAGTCCGCCTGTCTTTCCGACGGACTTTCGCCGGAGTTACGGCGGACTTTCAGAATGAACGGACTTGCCCACACACGGACAAGTCCGTTCATTTTGAACGTGACTCAGGTGCGACGGGACTAGAAAAGGATATCAATCTTGCCGCTTTTATCGGCGAGATTGACACCTTGCGAGCCCCGTCGCGGGTCATACCAGGCCCTTAGGTCTGGTATGGATTATAAAGGGAACCCCCTATGCCGAAAAAACGGCGTGGGGTCCCCCCTAAAATCCATACCAGACCCCGATCCGAGCACGCAGCCTGGCCGGTCAGGAAAGGGGGTGGGGACGAGCGAGCGCCCCCCCCCCTCCTGAACCGTACCAGGCCGCATGCCCTCAACATGGGGGGTGGGTGCTTTGGGGGAGGGGGGCGCCCTGCGGGGCCCCCCCCACCCCAAAGCACCTTGTCCCCATGTTGATGAGGACAAGGGCCTCTTCCCGACAACCCTGGCCGTTGGTTGTCGGGGTCTGCAGGCGGGGGGCTTATCGGAATCTGGGAGCCCCCTTTAATAAGGGGGCCCCCAGATCCCGGCCCCCCACCCTATGTGAATGAGTATGGGGTACATGGTACCCCTACCCATTCACCTAGGGAAAAAGTGTAAGTAATAAAACACACTACACAGGTTTTTAAAATATTTTATTAAACAGCTTCGGGGGGGGGGGGATCTTCCTCTGGCTTCGGGGGTCTTCTTCCGGCTTCGGGGGTCCCTCCGCTTCATCTTCTCCCGGCGTCCGGTTGGTTCTTCTCCGCTCTCTTCTCCCGGTGTTCCAGTTCTTCGGCCGGCTCCTCTGCTGTCTTCAGGTAGCTCTCTTGCCAGCAGAGGTCCGGGCTTCTGGGCTTCTTCTCTTCTCTTCTCCAGATGTTGACACGACGCTCTCTCCGGCTGGACTGCTCTCCGAGGGCTGCGTTGTGACTTATTATGCTCGGATCGGGGTCTGGTATGGATTTTAGGGGGGACCCCACGCCGTTTTTTCGGCGTAGGGGGTTCCCTTTATAATCCATACCAGACCTAAGGGCCTGGTATGACCCGCGCTCGCCGCAATAGGAAAATTTGTTTTTCCTATTGCAGCGAGCGCGAGATGCAATACCCTGCCCTCGTGTCGTATCTGGTCCGTCGGACCAGCATACACACGAGCGGGCTTTCCGTCGGACCAGCACACACACGAGCGGACTTTCCGCCCGAAACTGAGTCCGACGGAAAGATTTAAAACTTGTTTCAAATCTAGGTCCGGCGGGCTTTTGGGAAGAAGTCCGCCGGAAAAGTCCGCCGGCGCCCACACACGGGCGGATTGTCCGGCACACTCTGGTCCGCCGGACCAAGTATGCTGGAAAGTCCGACCGTGTGTACGCGGCATAATAGTCACTAATATAGCAGTTCACGTCCAATTCTACATTCAAGCCATTGGGAGTGTCTCACTCTTGGATATTACTCGTATTAAATTGGACCCCCTCCAGTTTGGATGGACTCTGTTCACCCCCCAAAATTTTAAACCGGATGGGTCTTGGTTGTGATGGTTTTTAAAGTGTAAGGACGCGCATGGTATTTAAATCCAATTTCTATGTTATATATATATGTTCCGAGATGTGTTTTTCCAGACTCCTTTTAGTGCCACAAGTAATGAACTCAGAGATTTTATTTTTACCTGTGGAAGTAAATTCTGTTAGACCCCGGATAGGGTGATTAACCTTAGAGCAGGTTTAACATCTGCTGCATGCAAAAAAAAACGGCGCGGTCCCAAAGCATGACAGGTTTGACCGGTGGATCTAACACTTTTCTAACCACCCTATCCCCAAAATTGGAAGCCTTTCTATTTATAAAGGAAGGGTTTTGCGAAAGAGCTTGATTGAGAACTCTATATAAGAAATGACACTTTGTGAGTAGTGAGTGTACAGCTTGTATAACAGTTCAAATTTGCGGTCCCCTCAAAACAACACACACAGCCATTAATGTCTAAACTGTTGGCAACAAAAGTGAGTACGCCCCTAAGTAAAAATGTCCAAATTGGGTACAATTAGCAATTTTCCCTCCCCGGTGTCATGTGACTTGTTAGTGTTACAAGGTCTCAGGTGTGAATGGGGACAGGTGTTGTAAATATGGTGTTATTGCTCTCACTCTCTCACACTGGACATTGGAAGTTCAACATGGCACCTCATGGCAAAGAACTCTCTGTGGATCTTAGAAAAAGAATCGTTGCTCTACATAAAGATGGCCTAGGCCATAATAAGATTGCCAAAACCATACAGTGGTTTAAAAGGACAGGTTCCACTCAGAACAGGCCTCGCTATGGTCGACCAAAGAAGTTGAGTGCACGTGCTCAGCGTCATATCCAGAGGTTGTCTGTGGGAAATAGAGGTATGATTGCTGCCAGCATTGCTGCAGAGGTTGAAGGGGTGGGGGGGTCAGCCGGTCAGTGCTCAGACAATACGCCGCACACTGCATCAAAATGGTCTACATGGCTGTCATCCCAGAAGGAAACCTCTTCTAAGGATGATGTAGAAGAAAGCCTGCAAACAGTTTGCTGAAGACAAGCAGACTAAGGACGTAGATTACTGGAACCATGTGCAGTAGTCCGATGAGACCAAGATAAACTTATTCGGTTCAGATGGTGTCACACGTGTGTGATGGCAACCAGGTGAGGAGTGTGTCTTGCCTACAGTCAAACATGGTGGTCGGAGTGTCATGGTCTGGGGCTGCATGAGTGCTGCCGGCACTGGGGAGCTACAGTTCATTGAGGGAACCATGAATGCCAACATGTACTGTAACATACTGAAGCAGAGGATGTTCCCCTCCCCTTGGAGACTGGGCCGCATGGCAGTTATTCCATGATAACGACCCCAAACAAACCTTCAAGATTACCACTGTCTTGTTAAAGAAGCTGAGGGTAAAGGTGATGGACTGGCCAAGCATGTCTCCAGACCTAAACTCTATTGAGCATCTGTGGGGCATCCTCAAACGGAAGGTGGAGGAGTGCAAGGTTTCTAACATCCACCAGCTCTTTGATGTCGTCATGAAGGAGTGGAAGAGGACTCCAGCAGCAACCTGTGAAGCTCTGGTGAACTCCATGCTCAAGAGGGTTAAGGCAGTGCTGGAAAATAATGATGGTAACAAATTATAGGTGGTGTATCCGCGCAACGGAACAAGGAATTGAAATGGAAAAATCGCATAAAGGACTGGACTGCTGCCTCCACAAACGTAATTTCCACCGAAGTGGGAAAAACGAAAAGTAAATGAAAGGTTAATATGTGGGTGTGGCGCTGTCCTGGGTATTGAGACTAAAGAATACCATGTGATTCGTATATAAACCAAATGACCATATGAAAGGTGATCCACTGTGAGTGGGGGGGGGGGAGGAGGAGAAGGGGGAGCAAAGACAGGAATAGGGAGAGTGTCCGGTTCCTAACGTCCAAAGTGACTGTGCTATATAAAGATTTTCCAAACCACATATATTACGTGTCTTCTAAATACAAATTAATTACTTGTCATAAAAAATTCTATTATCAAACATGAATAATACTAAATATATAAATAAATTGAATAGTGACTGGTGCTCAGTGCAACATAGGTGATATTAAACGTTCATAGTAAAATCTTGGTGTTTCTGTAGACCTAGGCAGGTGTATCCATACATGCATCCACTGCCTGTATTAGTATTGGTGACCGGGTGCTCGTGTCTTGTGATCATGCAGACACTCACCAGCTTCTTTAACCCCTGCGGGGGTAACACGCAGTCACAGTGTGTGCCACTGTGTGGCAGTCCACAGGCAGTTTCTGGATCAAGGTGGCGTTTTAGGCATAAAAGAAGAAAGAGGAGATTCCCATAGCGTAAAACCATAAAACACTCTTTATTAAAAGCAGATGACAAAGTGGTACTCACATTTAAGCAGTTTTTAAAAACAGGCAACCAAATGTCATCAAAACAGGAGAGCGTCAGGTTTAAAAGCTGTAATCCACTGGGAGATGTTGCAAAGGCGTCAGATAGTCCACGCCCTACGCGTTTCGTCAGAGGGACGTCTGCGGGAGCAGGAGTAGATGTGCCTCCGACGAAACGCGTAGGGCGTGGCCTATCTGACGCCTTTGCATCATCTTCCAGTGGATTACAGCTTTTAAACCTGACGCTCTCCTGTTTTGATGACATTTGGTTGCCTGTTTTTAAACTGCTTAAATGTGAGTACCACTTTGTCATCTGCTTTTAATAAAGAGTGTTTTATGGTTTTACGCTATGGTAATCACCTCTTTCTTCTTTTATGCCTAAAACGCCACCTTGATCCAGAAACTGCCTGTGGACTGCCGCACAGTGGCACACACTGTGACTGCGTGTTACCCCCGCAGGGGTTAAAGAAGCTGGTGAGTGTCTGCATGATCACAAGACACGAGCACCCGGTCACCAATACTAATACGGGCAGTGCATGCATGTATGGATGCACCTGCCTAGGTCTACAGAAACACCAAGATTTTACTATGAACGTTTAATATCACCTATGTTGCACTGAGCACCAGTCACTATTCAATTTATTTATATATTTAGTATTATTCATGTTTGATAATAGAATTTTTTATGACAAGTAATTCATTTGTATTTAGAAGACACGTAATATATGTGGTTTGGAAATTCTTTATATAGCACAGTCACTTTGGACGTTAGGAACCGGACACTCTCCCTATTCCTGTCTTTGCTCCCCCTTCTCCCCCCCCCCCCACACTCCCAGTGGATCACCTTTCACATGGTCATTTGGTTTATATACGATTCACATGGTATTCTTTAGTCTCAATACCCAGGACAGCACCACACCCACATATTAACCTTTCATTTACTTTTCGGAAAATAATGATGGCCACACAAAATATTGACACTTTTGGCCCACCCAATTCGGACATTTTCATTTAGGGGTGAAATCGCCAGTGGTTTAGACATTGTTGGCTGTGTGTTGAGTTATTTTGAGGGGACAGCAAATTTACACTGTTATACAAGCTGTACAGTCACTACTTTACATTGTAGCAAAGTGTCATTTCTTCAGTGTTGTCACATGAAAAGATAATAAAATATTTACAAAAATGTGAGGGGTGTACTCACTTTTGTGAGATACTGTATGTGTGTGTATATATATATATATATATATATATATATATATATATATATATATATATTAACCTCAAGAATAATCATGCGCTAACAAATAAGATAAAGTAAATAAATATTATCAATCCATCCTTTCATACAACATATAAACGTATTTTAATGGGATTTTATATGATAGACCAACACAAAGTGACACATTTTTGTGAAGAAAATGATAAATGGTTTTAAAAATTTGTTACGAATAAATATCTGAAAAGTGTGGCATGCATTTGTATTCAGCCCCTCTTACTCTGATACCCCTAACTAAAATCTAGCGGAACAATTGCCTTCAGAAGTCACCTAATTAGTAAATAGAGTCCACTTGTGTGCAATTTAATCTCAGTATAAGTACAGACGTTCTGTGAAGCCCTCAGAGGTTTGTTAGAGCACCTCTTTGAACAAACAGCTTCATGAAGTCCAAGGAACAAACCAGGTAGGCCAGGGATAACGTTGTAGAGAAGTTTAAAGCAGGGTTAGGTTATAAAAAAAATATCCCAAGCTTTGAATATCTCACAGAGCACTGTTCAATCCATCATCCGAAAATGGAAAGATTATGGCACAACTGCAAACCTACCAGGACATGGCCATCCACCTAAACTGACTGGCTGAGCAAGGAGAGCATTAATTAGAGAAGCAGCCAAGAGACCCATGGTAACTCTGGAGGAGCTGCAGAGATCCACAGCTCAGGTGGGAGAATCTGTTGACAGGACAACTATTAGTCATACGCTCCACAAATCTGGCCTTTATGGAAGCGTGGCAAGAAGAAAGCCATTGTTGAAAGAAAGCTATAAGAAATGCCCTTTTGGGCTATGGGTATTATACTCTAATATAGAAGTAAACTTAAATATTGTAATTGAAGGGCAAAAATATATGATGGAACAAATGATACATTTGTTCAAGATTTTCAAAATGACATTTTATTTACTTACTTGTGCAGTTTATTTTGCATCGATTTTCGCCACAATGTTTAGAATCAAAACACCAATCCGAGCCAATTCGAAATATTCCATGTGAAGAATTACCTTTCAGAATGCAATTCTCATTGTTGGAGAACTGATAAAGCAAGCAGAAAACTGTGAGGAAGAAAAAATAAATACATGTCTGGTTATAAGGTAATAAGCTAATGGTTAAGTATAATTGTACATAAAGAAAAAATTATACGCACACAGTATATGTATTGAACGCTTAAAACTCCCCTGTCCCTCTCAGGAAATCTCAAATTGTGTAAAAATTATTTTACACACCAGCTAAAAAAATAAATAAAGCTGCAAATAGTGACCAGTGATCACTTCCATGATGTTTAAATCATATGTGTTGTGCTTAAATAAATCACAATATGTGATCAAATGTATGTGTATAAATTATAGCATAAATACAGTATATACTCATTCCAATATTAAATCCCAATATGTGGTCAAAAAAATATAGTGCGTCAATTATGACATAAATGTCATAAGCATTCCAACATTCAAGCAACACAAGTGCAAATGTGAAAACAGTGAAAAAAGTGTAATGCCGCGTACACACGAGCGTACTTTAAGGCAGACTTTGCCCGGCGGACGGGATTTCGTCGGACAATTCGATCGTGTGTGGGCTCCAGCGGACTTTGTTTTCTCAAAAGTTGGACAGACTTAGATTTGAAACATGTTTTAAATCTATCCGTCGAACTCGAGTCCGGTCGAAAAGTCAGTTCGTCTGTATGCTAGTTCGACGGACAAAAAGCCACGCTAGGGCAGCTATTGGCTACTGGCTATGAACTTCCTTGTTTTAGTCCGGTCGTACGTCATCACGTACGAATTCGACGGACTTTGGTGGATTGTGTGTAGGCAAGTCCATTCATTCGGAAAGCCCGTCGTAAAGTCCGTTGAAAAGTCTGCCGGGCAAAGTCTGCCGTAAAGTCCGCTTGTGTGTACGCGGCATAAGTCCGTGAAACATTCCAAACCTCAAATGCTGTAACCAGAGAATGTGTGCTCTTGCATGAAATCTCCACCTTTCCCCTTGGGCGTTCTTTCACCTTAGATATATGACCCTGCATTTGCACTTGTGTTGTTTGAATATTGGAATGCTTATTATATTTATGTTATCATTTATGCACTATACTTTTAAGTACATATCATGATTTATTTTAGTACAGCACACATATTTTTATAAATCTCAACTTGAGGAGAGAGGGAGGTGCCATCCTAGGACAAAAAGCATGTTAGGATCACAGTGCTGTCACATTTTGAATGACAATTATTCAGTCATGTAGCGCTGTACCCAAATGAATTTTATATATTTTTTTTGAGACAGATAGAGATTCATTTTAATGGTATTTATTCACCACTGTTGTTTCTTATTTTTTGCTATATAAAAGGAAAAAAATACTGAATATTTTGGAAAAAACCTTTTAGTTGTTCTTAGTTTCCGTTATAAAACCTTGCAAATAAATAATCGTTTTTAAAAGAAAAAAATTTAGGCCAAAATATATTCTTCCACATTTCTTAGGTAAAAAAAAATCTATATATTAATTAATCTGTATGAAAGTTATAGAGTCTACAAACTATGGTACATCTGAAAATTAAACAATCCTGATGTACTGACTGCCTATCTGAATTCTTAAGGCCCTATAAAATGACAAGACAGTACAAATACTCCCAAAATAACCCCTTTCTGGAAAGTAGACAGTTCAAGGTATTTAGTAAGAGGCATTGGGGGTCATTTACTATAGCGCTATGGCGCTAATTCGCGCAAATTGCCGCGAATTAGCGCTAATTCGCGGCAATTTAGCGCGAATTGGCGCTAATAGCGCTAATTCGCGCTAAAACGGTATTCACTATAGCGCTGGTGAGAAAATACTCCCAAAATCGAATTTACTATAGCTCCCGGAAACTAAATAGCGCCCAAACCCTTACTCTGCTAAAACCTAGAGAATTGCACATGGAATTAATGTTTACAGCATGATATAATTGCCTAAATGATACTGAAATATGCGGTATATTATATAAAGATTATCTGCTTTTAAACTGTGTGAAAAAGTGATTTCTACACTGAAATATCTTTAAAAGTCTGAAAAGTGAAAAATTCCCCGTTTTGGACAACTAGGTGCCAACACAACTGAGCATGCTCAGACCTGAAAATAACTCTCATTTTAACTCAAGTGTCTTTTTTACCTGGAGGTATAGTAAATACCAAAATGAGAGCTAATTAGAGAGCATTTTTTGGGAGTTAAAATCTGCTCTAATTTAGTCCAAATGAAGTTTCAGTCATTGATTCTAATGGAACAATTCTAACTTTCACAAAAAAACCTTTTTAATGTTGAGATGAAATGTATCTTTCTGTGAAATACATTTTCCTTTGCAACATTGATGGTTCTACTTAAAATATTTTGATTTTAAGAATGCTACAATGTGGAATGTTTTGATGTTTTGGTAAAATATATTTTTCTCTGTCACTTTCACTTGTTACTCTTCATCTCACAACAATCTTTACCCCAAACTCACACAGGTGTCTTTAAAATCCACAAACAATACCATTGCTGATGAAAATTTAAAATGAATCACAATTTTTTGTGCTTTTTATTATTTCCAAATATTCATAATTTGAGCCCAAAAAATGTGATATGTGTACCAATATCAGAAATTAAAATGTAATTCCCAAAAATTTGAGGGTAATATTCTACTCTCACCCACAAAAAAAGCACCAAATATCACAGAATAAATTAAGAAGAATAACTCTTGAGTAATGTAATTCCATCACCTGTATGTCCATAGAAATGCAGTATTTATGTGTTTTTATGTGTAGTTATGTGTAGGAGGGTCTCACATGTGGCAGCTCTGTGGCTTAGAGGCTAGAACTTCTGCTTAGTATCTCTGAGGGTCTGGGTTCAAATCCCAACCATGTTACTTCATGTGGAGAAGTTGTCTCATCTCCCAGGTCCTATAACTATGTCTAATTGTAGTAGTTATGTGTAGGAGGGTTCCACCACCATTGTAAGTCTTTTCCAGATACACTATATAGCCAAAAGTATTGGGACGCCTGCCTTTACACACACATGAACTTTAACCACTTCAAAACCAGCCTCGTTTTGGATTTTAGGTGTTTAAGAGTTTAAAACAGGTTTTTTTGCTAGAAAATTACTTAGAACCCCCAAACATTATATTTTGTTTTTTTTCTAACACCCTAGAGAATAAAATGGCGGTCATTGCAATACTTTTTTTTGCACCGTATTTGCGCAGCGGTCTTCTAAGCGCACTTTTTTTGGAAAAAATTCACTTTTTTGAAAAAAAAAAATAAGACAACAGTAAAGTTAGCCCAATTTTTTTTATATTGTGAAATATAATGTTACGCCAAGTAAATTGATACCCATCATGTCACGCTTTAAAATTGCGCCCGCTCGTGGAATGGCGTCAAACTTTTACCCTTAAAAATCTCCATAGGCGACGTTTAAAAAATTCTACAGATTGCATGTTTTGCGTTACAGAGGAGGTCTAGGGCTAGAATTATTGCTCTCACTCTACCGGTCGCGGCGATACCTCACATGTGTGGTTTGACCACCGTTTTCATATGCGGGCGCTACTCACGTATGCGTTCGCTTCTGCGCGCGAGCTCGTCGGGACAGGGCGCTTTAAAAATTTTTTTTTTTTTTTTTAATTATTTATTTTACTTTATTTTATTTATTTTTTCACTGTTTTTTAAAAAAAAAAAAATTGGATCACTTTTATTCCTATTACAAGGAATGTAAACATCCCTTGTAATAGAAAAAAGCATGACAGGTCCTCTTAAATATGAGATCTGGGGTCAAAAAGTCCTCAGATCTCATATTTAGACTATAATGCAAAAAAAAAAAAAAAAAAAAAAAAAAAAGTCGTTTAAAAAAATGACACAAAATAAATTGTGCCTTTAAGAGAAGTGGGCGGAGCCGTCGTAATGACGTCGCTCCGGCCGTCACATGGTATAGAGACGGGTGGGGGCCATCTTGGCCTCACTCGTCTCAGTACCTCAGCAGTGAAAGGACCCAATCGCCTCCGCCGTTACCGACGGCTCCGGTAAGCGGCGGAGGGTGCGGGAGAGCGGCGGGAGGGGGGGTGGCACCTCTCCCGCCGCCGATAACGGTGATCTCGCGGCGAACCCGCCGCATAGACCACCATTATCGTGTGCAGAATCGCCGGCCCTAAAGATGGATACCTCGGTTGTGGCAGCAGCTGCTGCCGTTACCGAGATATCCATCTTTAAAAAACAGGACGTCAATATACAGTGGGCGGTCGGGAAGCGGTTAATGGCAGCCCAGTCTTAGTCCGTAGGGTTAAAATTTGATTTGGCCCACCCTTTGCAGCTAGAACAGCTTCTGGGAAGGCTGTCCACAAGGTTTAGTCTGCCTATGGGAATGTTTGATCATTCTTCCAGAAGTGCATTTGTGAGGCCAGGCACTGATGTTGGATGAGAAGGCCTGGCTTGCAGTCTCTACTCTAATTCAGCCAAAGGGTCTTCTATCGGGTTGAGGCCAGGACTCTGTGCAGGCCAGTCAAGTTTCCCCACTCCAAACTTGCTCATCCATGTCTTTATGGACCTTGCTTTGTGCACTGGTGTGCAAACATGTTGGAACAGGAATGGGCTTTCCCCAAACTGTTCACACAAAGTTGGGAGCATGAAATTGTCCAAAATGTCTTGGTATGCTGATGCCTTAAGAGTTCCCTTAACTGGAACTAAGAGGCCAAGCCCAACCCCTGAAAAACAACCCCGCACCATAATCCCCCTCCACCAAATCATTTGGACCAGTGCACAAAGCAAGGTCCATAAAGACATGGATGAGTGATTTTGGGGTGGAGGAACTTGACTGGCCTGCACAGAGTCCTGACCTAAACACAACAGAACATCTTGGGGATAAATTAGAGAGGAGACTGTAGGTCAGGCCTTCTCGTCCAACATCAGTCCCTGACCTCACAAATGCACTTGGAAGAATGGTCAAACATTCCCATAGACACACTCCTAAACCTTGTGGACAAGAAGAGTTGAAGCTGTTATAGCTGCAAAGGGTGGGCCAAATGAGTTTTGAACCCAATACTAATACTGGGATGCCATTACAGTTCATGTGTGTTTAAAGGCAGGCATCCCAATACTTAGGCCAATATACTGTATATTGCTTGTGACACTGAGCATGGCTATGGACTTAGGGCTGGTTCACACCACAGAGATGCAGAGAACATGTGTGTGGCTGCCTGGTGGCTAAGTGGGTAGCAGTTCTGTCTAGCAGCACCTGGGATGTTGGTTCAATTCCCCAATGTGCTAACGCTTGTGTTGAAGTTTATATGTTCTCCCTGTGTGGGTTTCTCACCACAATCTAAAGACATGCTGGCATCTTATTTGTCTCCTGTCGAAATAGGTTCTAATGTAAGATTGTTAATTTTGGACTTTATATTGGAAGCTCATTGCAGCCAGGGACTGATGTTAATGTTTATTAGCACTAATCATGCCCAGGGACTTGGACATTTCAAATTTTAGGGTTTACACTGCACGGGTACATATGCTTAGAAAACTGTTGCTTTGTTTATGTGGATGCAAATGGACTTTGATCTTTGTCCTGTAGTTGGAGATTTGATGCACATAGCCAAGGCTAACACAGTTGCAAATACTATTATGTGTTCCTGCTCATCAGGTGCAATCACTTTAGACATACATGAAGAGACAGATTGAAAGATACTGGTGGGCGTGTACTTCTATTGGGTGTGTCAGTGTGCTAACAATACAACCTCTCTTATATAAAGGCCTGCAGTAGGGGGGTTCGTTTGGCCTGAGAAGGTCAGGTTTTTTGTTGTGATGGAGAAGGAATGATATTGGGAGATTTGATGAAATTCTTGTGCATTTTTTCAATCAAAAGTGGGTTTATGTGGCCATGCTGTCAATGTTGTGTGTGTATTGTTCCTGTCTGATCATGCAAACATCGTTTGGAAGCATCTGCTGACCTACTATTTTTGATCTCGTTTAATCGTGTACACCGAAATGTAGCTTCCAGCAGAACATGGTCACCAATGTATGTATGTGTGGATTGTGGGCTGGTGGTGGGTGTTTTGAATAAGTCTTTTGTAATATTATGTTGGAATGCTTTGTAAGAATGACTGTTAAGTATGTTTCTATAATCTTTCAGATAATGTGATGTGTTGCCCGTTATACACTGAAATTAAAGCTGTGTCCACTCTAAGGTTTTGTCTAATTTTAGATTGTAAGCTCCTATGAGCAGGGCCCTTAAAATGCCATTGCTAAATGTAGTACCATATATCCTGTCCAAATTTTTTTGAAGCTAGTAAATGTAAATTTATTTTTTTCCTGCTGGTAAAATAAATACATTGAGCTTTTGTTGTGGTGTGTGTGTGTGTGGTGTTTTTTTTTTTTTTTTTTTTTCCCTTCTACTTTTCTTTCTTTAGTTTTTGTGGGTGGTGGTTTTGGGAAAGTGCAATATCTCTTTTATATTTTATTTCAATATGTATTTGTGCACCAAAAAACTAATCTCTTTGCCCTGGTTCACATGCTACTTTGAAATTGCGCTACTTCATGATTTCAAAGTAGCAAGGTCAGCGTGATTTCAGGTGGCTTCATACACAAATGTCTATTGAAGTCGCACCTGAAATCGGCAAAAGTAGTGCAGGAACTACTTTAGCAAATTGATGCGGTGCCACAAAAAAAGTTGCATCAATTGGAACAGTGCAATTGCCAATAGTCATGCGATTTGATCTCTCAAATCGAATGACCAATCGCTCCAATGTAAACCTAGGCTTCTGCACAACTGCAAGTTATATATAAAGATTCCACCTTTATCATTAACAGCTGTGGAGAATTGCAGGTAATGAATTCAGCTGGGGGGTAGGCAGTGTTTGAATGTGTCAGCTCTGGTTCACATTGGTGTGATTTGAAAATGTCAAATCTGTGGCAATTGCACTGTTCTAATTGGCGCGATTTGTATTGATATTGGTGCAGAAACCTGCACTGATGTCTCTGATGTTGCCCCCGCAGTCGGGACTGACATGCAGAAATGAAATTGTGGGAGTTCAGCTGAACGATTTCCTCCCTCTCTTAGTGTGAACCAGGGCTCAAACTGGGCCTTTTGCCTTTGTAATTCACCTGCTGCTAACCCAGGGACAACATTTCTTAGCAAACTCGCTTAAGTTTACCTTCAAATATATGTAGAAATACAGATTTGCATATCTGAAAATAAAAAAATACTAATCGTGGTTGAGATCAAATATTCGCAGCTGCAATCAAAAGTGTGGTTTCACCTTCTGACCTGGAAATTAGTCATTGTATGCACCCGGAAGTTCCTGTGCTGGTCAGGATCTCCATCTAGGGCAGTGGTTCTCAACTCCAGTCCTCAGGGCCCACCAACAGGACAGGTTTGCAAGATAGCTGAAATACATCACAGGTGATATCACTTGCTGCTCAGTGATTGCAGTATTCTAGTCTGCAACTCCCCAAGGTAATACTTAAAATCTGGCCTGTTGGTGGGTCCCGAGGACTGGAGTTGAGAACCACTGATCTAGGTGGACATGGCGAGGTCTCTTTAGCAGAGAGGAGGTGCTGCTCATTGGCCGGGTAAGTGTAGGATATGTACTTGTACTTAATCAATGCGGGGGTGGATGTCATAGTTAGATTTGGTGTGGGTGGGTTTCATTGATTTGTTTGGCATCACCACACATTTGCTTCCGTCCCATGTGCACACATCACTTCCTGCATTTGTTCTGCTGATGTAAATCAGTAAGGACTATGCAAGTATAAATGAGAGCTCCTTTTATTAAAATATATATGACTTGTTTCACAGCTGGGTGAATTTTCCAGCAAATTTGGACCTCTGAGTTGCATGACAAGTTGTACCCCATGATTCTCAATGACAACCATTCATATCTGTGCTACTTTAAGTCGCACCAACTTCAAAGTAGTCCCTGTACTACTTTGGTGTGACTTGAGGTATATCGGGTACAATAATACACCGGCATTCCCAGAAGTTGGGGCCAAGTTGCAGCGGCAAAGTGGCAGCAAAATAGTGTGACTTTCAGGTCGCAGCAGTGTGAATGAGATTCAAGGATAACACCTTTGAATTTGGCCCTATTGTCACTTGTGCATCCTGAAGGTGTAGAAAATTCGTCCCTGCACTACCTTGGTTTGACTTTGATGCAATTTGAGGTCCATACACCACAAGATTACACAGACATTGCTTCAAGTCATGACAAAGCTGTGCAATTTTAAGGTCGCACAAGTGCAAATGGGGCCTTATTCAAAGGTGTTATCAATTAATCGCATTAGGTTACTTTCACACTTGGGTGACTTTTCATGGAGCTTTGGACCTCAGAGTCACATGAAAAGTTGTCCCCCTTGATTTCCATGCATATTTATTAGAGCTGCATGATTAATCGTCATCGTGATTTTTTTTCCCCTTTACGATCTTGAAAAAAGAGTTTCACGATTCTTGCTATGCAAAGAACTCTCTCTGCTCTTCTGAAGCCACAGTCGAAAAACCAGGAAGTCTGCCAAGAATTAGAACATTCTTTATCAGTGAACTTAACTAGAAACCTTGTAACAATTTGTCAATTAAATAGAATTCTGTGTAAGTGAGGAAAGTTTAACCACTTAAACACTAAACATTTTTCTGACATTTGTTGGTTTCAGGTTAAAATCATTTTTTTTTGCTAGAAAATTACTTAAAACCCCCCAACATTATATATATTTTTTTTTTAGTAGAGACCCTAGAGAATAAAATGGCGGTTGTTACAATATTTTATGTCACACTGTATTTGCGCCTTTCAAATGCATTTTTTTTTGGAAAAAAGTACTTTAATGAATTAAAAAAAAAAAAAAAAGAAAAGTTAGCCCAATTTTTTTGTGGAAAAATGTGAAAGATTTTACATCGCGAGAATCGTGATCTTTTTATTCTAAGCAAAAAAATTGTGATTCTCATTTTGGCCAGAACCGTGCAGCTCTAATATCTATGCAACTTCACCCATGTTCACATAGATCTGAATTGACATGTCAAATTGTAGGCCAAATCGGCGCCTATTGATGGCAATGGAACTGTCCGAATTGGTACGACGCCACAATGATTCCCAAAAGTAGTTCCTGCACTACTTTGGGGGACTTCAGGGGGCGATTTCTTACCTCCCAACTTTTTGAGATGGGTATAAGGGACACCTATTAGCAAAAGTAGGTAGGCTTAGGATTCCTTCTTAAAGGAGAACAGTTGGGACCTATGTGATTTCACTAGACATCTGTGCAGGAAAGTGCACTGATGTCTCTGAAATCGCTGACAAAGTCGGGCTGAGTCACACTTGTGCGACTTTGGACATCAGAGTCGTATGACAAGTCATACGCAAAAGATTGCCGCTCCAATCTCTCAAATCCGTATCAAGACACCCGCCCTAATGGAACTCACAGGTGCTGGCTCTGCACAAGCTTGAGGAAAGAGAAAAATATCCTGTACGGCCGCACACCATAGAAGACATCTTTATTGATATGAAGAAATAAAATCCAAATGCAGTCACCTCATGTACAGGGAGGAACAGGAAAGACTATGAATAAGCGCCATGATGGGGTGTGAAACATGTTAGCTGTCTTTCCTGTTCCTCCCTGTACATGAGGTGACTGCATTTGGATTTTATTTCTTCATATCAATAAAGATGTCTTCTATGGTGTGCGGCCGTCCAGGATATTTTTCTCTTTCCTCAGACAAGTCATACCCCATGATTTTTAATGTGTACCATTCATATCTGTGCGACTTCAAGTAACACTGACTTCAACGTAGTCCCTGTACTACTTTGGTCTGACTTTGATGCGAGTTGAGGTCCATAGACCTCAAGTTTACACAGGCATTCCCTGGAATTGCGGCAAAATTGCTGATGCAAAATCATGGGAAAGTTGCGTGTCTTTCCCTGCGACTCCTGCGTCCATAGACCTCAAGATTACATAGGCATTGCTTAAAGTCGCATTAAAATCTCGCGACTTTCAGGTTGCACAAGTGTGAAAGGTGCCTAAGTCACTGTGCTGAGTACTATTTTATACCTAGAATATAAAGTAGTCCCACCATCAAACACTAGTAAACATATGTTCTCAATATAATTGTGCTCAAATGGCTGAAAATCACACAGATGGTATCACCTACTGAAAGCTTGCATTGTACTCAGCAGCATATGCTGAAAAGAGGCAAATGCCTATTAGCCAATGCCACAACGGCTCGAGCATGGTTGTTACTATAATATTAATGCCTGAAATGCAAAACATTATTGTATTGAATCAAACATTAGTAAATGTATTTTCTCTGTAGGTAAGTGCTCAGCTCTGTAGCATAGCGGTATACCCTGCTGCCCCCAAAAGTTCAAGCCATGAATTCAAATCCCACTGACAGCATCACCTCCCAGAAGTGTGCATTGTACTCAGAAGCATAATTAGGCAAAGAACATCAGCTTGCTTTATTCCATAATTTAACTCTTCAAATGCATGCAATGGTATGTACTTATTCAAAAATATGGTATGGAATTCCAAAATTCAAGGAAAAAAATGTCGTAGGGTCCCCCCAGTACATACCAGGCCCTTCGGTATGGACTTTAAGGGGAACCCCACACCAAAATGTAAAATAAATTTGATGTGGGGCCCCCAAAATCCATACCAGACCCTTACCTGAGCATGCAGCCTGGAGTTCAGGATAGGGGGGGACGAGTGAGCACCCTCCTTTTCTGAACCTTACCAGGCCACATGCCCCAAAGCACCTTTTCCCCATGTTGATGGGGACAAGGGCCTCTTCCCGACAACACTGGTCGGTGGTTGTCGGTCTGCAGGCAGGGGGTTTATCAGAATCTGGAAGCCCCCTTTAACAATGGGGCTCCCAGATCCTGCCCCCTATGTGAATAGGTATGGGGTACATTTTACCCCTACCCATTCACCAAAAAAAGCAGTGAAATGTAAAAAAATTAATAGCCGGTTTTTGACAAGTCCTTTATTGTAGAATAGCTCCGAGCTGTCTTCTTCCCTGAGCCATCTTCTCCAGACGCTGTCTCTCCCTCCTCCATCTTCTCCCCGAGCTGTATTCTCCCAGAGCCGTCTCTCCTGCCGCCGCCATCTGCTGTGTTCTTCCGCACCGCTGGTTACCCGCTAATAAAAAAAAGCTGCTCTTCTTCCATGGTGGTCTTCCTCCGCTGTGTTGTCACCCGCTGTGTAGTGTCTCTTACATAGCCATGGAGCGGACTCTCTGGGTGACATTATCGGATGGCCACAGAAGACCGCCACAAGAAGAGCGGCTTTTTTTTATTAGTGGGTAACTGGCTGCGCTGAAGAACACATCAGCGGGAGAAGATGGTGGCAGCAGGAGAGACAGCTCGGGGAGAAGAAACATCAAACACTAGTGAATGTATTTTCTATGTATTTTCTATGTATGACTGTGCTACACCCAATAGGCTAGCGGTCAGCACTTCTACCTTGAGAGAACTCATGGGTTCAAATCCCACAGAGAAATACTAAAAGATTGAATTGGTGAAAAAAAAGCAAATGACTATTAGCCAATTAGCCAAAGCAGCATATGCTGAAAATAGGTGAATGCCAATTAGCCAATGCACTTTAAATTTGGCTGATTCTATTATATTAACTCTTCAAATGCATGCAATGATATGTAAGTATTCAATACTATTATGGTGTGAAATTCCAAACACCACACACTAACTAATGGGCAGATTACATTTTTTTGTTTGTTCATTTTAATTCGCTTGTGCACTGAAAAAAAAACACAGCTGGGGGATGGTAGGTTGGCTGGTATTTGAACTTGTACCATGAGTGCTGTGGAGATATCTGAACAGACTACTAAGCCATTGTGCTAAGTATGAGACCTGCATAATAGTGTAGTATGATTAAAGAATGAATATAAATAATTACCGCTTTATAGTCACCTAAATAAAAAACAACATACAACAAATAGGTAACCTAAATGTTTAATACATGTAACTTTACAGAATAGCAGACATTACTATGTAATAATCATTCATAACTGCATTAGTTAGCAAAAGAAGGAAAAAACTAGGAATACTAATTGCAACATACATCAATAGATGCACACGAGGTAGAGCACATCTCACATAAAAATGTTTCTTTCACATACATGGATCATGATTACAGTGCAGTACTATATAACAACTTGGTAGGAATTGGCATTTGCATATACGCGGAAGCGCTAATTAGCGCCAGCTTAGAATTTACTAACATGTGTTTCTCACTAATAGCGCTAGTTTTTCATTCGCACATTCGCCTGTTGAAATTTTATTTGGCTAAAATGGTCGCTGGTTCGTATTCCCAACCACACCACAAGACTACCTGCCTGGAGTTTGCATGTTCTCCCTGTGCCTGCGTGGGTTTCCTCCGGGTACTCCGGTTTCCTCCCACACTCCAAAGACATGCTGGTAGGTTAATTGGCTTCTGTCTAAATTGGCCCTAGTATATGAATGTGAGTTAGGGACCTTAGATTGTAAGCTCCTTGAGGGTAGGGGCCCATATTAGTGTATAATGTATATGTAAAGCACTGCGTAAATTGACGGCACTATAGAAGTACCTTAAAGCGGAGTTCCACACAAAAATGGAACTTCCGCTTTTCGGAACCCTTGCCCATTCCGGTGTCACATTTGGCACCTTTCAGGGGGGAGGGGGTGCAGATACCTGTCTAAGACAGGTATTTGCACCCACTTCAGGCATAGACTCCCATGGGAGTCTATGCCTCTTCCCGTCCCGACCGCGCTGTCTGCTGGGAACACACAGCTCCCAGGAGAGAGCGGCGACCACTAGGGACGCGCAGCGCGACTCGTGCATGCGCAGTAGGGAACCGGAAAGTGAAGCCGCAACGCTTCACTTCCTGATTCCCTCACCTAGGATGGCGACGGCAGCTGCCGAGAACAGAGCGGGTTCTCGGCGTCCCCTGCCGACATCGCTGGACCCTGGGACAGGTAAGTGGCCATGTATTAAAAGTCAGCAGCTGCAGTATTTGTAGCTGCTGGCTTTTAATATTTTTTTTTGGCGGTGTGGGTGAACCCCCGCTTTAAATAAAAATAAATAAGTCTTCGCTAATATTATGGTGTGAATCTCCAAAACACCATACACTAGCTAACAAGCAGTTTACATTTGATAAACTTTATTGTATGGTATATAAACCATCAAACACTAGTAAAAGTATTTTGTATATATAATTGTGCTCAGCCCAATAGGCTAGCAGTTAGCACCTCTACCTTCAAACATTCAGGTATTGAAAGACTCATGGGTTCAAATCCCACAGAAGAATCCTAAAAGATTACTATTGGTGGAGAAAAGGAGAATTACTGTTAGCCAGTTAGCCAATTAGCCAAAGCAGCATACAGTGAATGCCAAGTAGCCAATACACTTTAATGTGGTTGATATTATTGTATTAACTCTTCAAATGCTTGCAATGGTATGTAAGTATTCACTAATATTATGGTGTGAATCTCCAAACACCACACACTAGCTAACAAGCAGTTTACATTTGATAAACTTTATTGTATAGTATATAACACATCAAACACTAGTAAAAGTATTTTGTATGTATAATTGTGCTCAGCCCAATAGGCTAGCAGTTAGCACCTCTACCTTCAAACATTCAGGTATTGAAAGACTCATGGGTTCAAATGCCACAGAAAAATCCAAAAAGATTGCGTTGGTGGGAAAAGGAGAATGCCAGTTAGCCAATTAGCCAAAGCAACACAAATATACGTGTATGTTTATTTACTGAAAATAGGTGATTGCCAAGTAGCCAATGCAGTTTAATGTGAAAGTTTTTAGTGTATTAACTCTTTAAATGCATGCAATGGTATGTAAGTATTCAATTATATTATGATGTGACATTCCAAACACCACACACTAGCTAAAGGGCAGTTTACATTTCTTTGTTTGTTTATTTTAATTCACTTGTGCACTGAAAAAATAAACACAGCTGGTGGATGGCAGGTTGGCTGTTATTTGAACTCATACCATGAGTGGTGTGGAGATATCCAAGCAGACCACTAAGCCATGGTGCTAAGTACAAGACCTGCATAATAGTGTAGTATTATTAAAGAATGAACATAAATAATTACTGCTTTATAGTCAACTAAATGAATAAATAATAAATCAAAAACATGAAAAAAACAACATACAACAAATAGGTAACCTAAATGATTAATACATGTAACTTTACAGAATAGCAGACATTACTATGTAATAATCATTCAGAACTGCATTTCTTAGCAAAAGAAGGAAAAAAAACTAGGAATACTAATTGCAATATAAATCAATATATGCACGGGAACTAGAGCACATCTCTGATAAAAATGTTTCTTTCACATACATGGATCATGGCTACAGTACAGTGCTATATAACAACTTGATAAGAATTGGTATTTGTATATACGCGGAAGCGCTAATTAGCGGCAATTTAGAATTTACAAACGTTTGTTCTCCATTTATATCGCTTATTTTCATGCGCAAATTCGCCGTTTTGTTTCCATTTGGCTAAAATGGGCTCTATTATTTGCCATAGTGCCCAGTACTTCCTGGAGTTATAGTAAATGACCCCCATTGTGTAGTGGACAATTATAAGCTTCTCCTATAAGCAAATAATTCCGTTGTACTGAAAAGCACAATTATAGCTCTCCTGTATAATGCCGGGAAAGCATGCTTGTATATTTCCAAGTAACACAGACACTCTTTAGGAGTTGCTGTCTTTATTTATAGTGTAAAACATGAATAACAAAGGGAGGTGGAAGCTTCACAATCAGCCAATCAGACAGTTGTATTCCTTCAAAAGAACCAATCAGACACATGTACAGTGGCGGCTGGTGCTGAAAATTTTTGGGCGGGTGCAAACAAACTGAAAAATTCTGAAAAAAAAACATCAATTGCAGCCTCACTGTGCCCATCAAATGCAGCCACTGTGCCCATCAAACGCAGCCACTGTGCCCATCAAACGCAGCCACTGTGCCATCAAACGCAGCCACTGTGTCATCAAACGAAGCCACTGTGCCCATCAAATGCAGCCACTGTGCCCATCAAATGCAGCCACTGTGCCCATCAAATGCTGCCTCTGTGCCATCAAACACTGCCACTGTGCCCATCAAATGCTGCCACTGTGCCACCTGCCCGCCGAGAAAGGGGGCAGCGCCCGTGCGCCCTTATGGACGCACCACCACTGCACATGTGTAAATTCAAATAGAATTCCAGTAGTGACGTGTCCAAACGGTCGTGTGCAGATCCATGTGGGCAGTTTCCTGTTGAGACACAATGTGCCTCACCTTGTGAACACTACAAATATGGCTCTGATCACGGCCGTGTGCACATTCCCACTGCTACCACTGACGCGAGCCATACTCTACCATGGCTCAGTGAGCTATAATTTCGTATGGTTATTCTATTGTTCCCATGTACCCAGATCTGTTTGCTAGGAGCGTTAATGCAGTAGCCATGAGGTGGCCAGTCTCTTGGTGAGGCATAAACAAACATCCCTTAAAGGACGAACAGATCTGCCGTGTCCATGGGAAGGTTTCCACAACCAATGGTCCTCCAATGACGTCTGTATGTGCAAATACGCTCGCATGAGCGTATTGCAGCAAGACTGACACTGGGGGGACCTCTGACCACATACATTAATAAAAATTTCCACAACAATGGCCAGTTTTTTTGAAGTTGTAGGTTTTTTTTGTCGCAATGTTTTGTAAAATTAAGTAATTAAATACATTTTTTTTTTTCACAAAGTTGTCATCATTTTAACAAGTTATTTGTCACACACAACATAGTCATACTTACAATTGCACCCCAAAACACATTCTGATACTACTCTCGAGTAGGGGGATACCACAGACATGAGACTATCACAGCCTAGATGCATAGAGGGGCGCAAAATCCAAGGAGCATCTTTGGGCTTTCAAGGAGCATAAATTATCCCTTTCACGCCTAAGCCTATTTCTGACATTTTTTGCTTAAAAGTTAAAATCCATATTTTTGCTTAGAAAATGACGTAGAACCCCTAAACATTATATTTATATATATATATATTATATATATATATATTATATATATATATATATATATATATATATATATATACACATATATATATTATACACACAGTATCTCACAAAACAGTACCTCACATTTTTGTAAATATTTTATTATATCTTTTCATGTTACAACATTGAAAAAATTACACTTTGCTACAATGTAAAGTAGTGAGTGTACAGCTTGCATAACAGTGTAAATTTGCTGTCCCCTCAAAATAACTCAACACACGGCCATTAATGTCTAAACCGCTGGCAACAAAAGTGAGTACACCCCTAAGTGAAAATGTACAAATTGGGCCCAAAGTGTCAATATTTTGTGTGGCCACTATTATTTTCCAGCACTGCCTTAACCCTCTTGGGCATGGAGTTCACCATAGCTTCACAGGTTGCCACTGGAGTCCTCTTCCACTCCTCCATGACGACATCACAGAGCTGGTGGATGTTAGAGAATTTGCACTCCCCCACCTTCCATTTGAGGATACCCTACAGATGCTCAATAGGGTTTAGGTCTGGAGACATGCTTGGCCAGTCCATTACCATTACCCTCAGCTTCAATAGCAAGGCAGTGGTCATCTTAGAGGTGTGTTTGGGGTTTTTATCATGGTGGAATACTGCCCTGCAGCCCAGTCTCCGAAGGGAGGGGATCATGCTCTACTTCAGTATGTTACAGTACATTCATGGTTCCTTCAATGAAATGTAGCTCCCCAGTGCCAGCAGCACTCATGCAGCCCAAGATCCTGACACTCCCACCACCATGCTTGACTGTAGGCAAGACACACTTTTCTTTGTACTCCTCACCAGGTTGCCACCACACATACTTGACACTAGGGATGAGCTTCGAGTTCGAGTCGAACTCATGTTCGACTCGAACATTGGCTGTTCGCAAGTTCGCCGAACACCGAACAATTTGGGGTGTTCGCGGCAAATTCGAATGCCGCGGAACACCCTTTAAAAGTCTATGGGAGAAATCAAAAGTGCTAATTTTAAAGGCTAATATGCAAGTTATTGTCATAAAAAGTGTTTGGGGACCTGGGTCCTGCCCCAGGGGACATGGATCAATGCAAAAAAAAGTTTTAAAAACGGCCGTTTTTTCAGGAGCAGTGATTTTTATAATGCTTAAAGTCAAACAATAAAAGTGTAATATCCCTTTAAATTTCGTACCTGGGGGGTGTCTATAGTATGCCTGTAAAGGGGCGCATGTTTCCCGTGTTTAGAACAGTCTGACAGCAAAATGACATTTCGAAGGGAAAAAAAACATTTAAAACTACCCGCGGCTATTGCATTGCCGACAATACACATAGAAGTTCATTGATAAAAACGGCATGGGAATTCCCCAAAGGGAAACCCTGAACCAAAATTTAAAAAAAAAATGATGTGGGAGTCCCCCTAAATTCCATACCAGGCCCTTCAGGTCTGGTATGGATATTAAGGGGAACCCCGGCCAAAATTTAAAAAAAAAATGACGTGGGGTTCCCCCTAAATTCCATACCAGACCCTTCAGGTCTGGTATGGATTTTAAGGGGAACCCCGCGCCAAAAAAAAAAAAACGGCGTGGGGTCCCCCCAAAAATCCATACCAGACCCTTATCCGAGCACGCAACCTGGCAGGCCGCAGGAAAAGAGAGGGGGACGAGAGTGCATGGAGGGAGGCTCCCGCTGTGTGACGGCGTCTCCTCATCTGACGGTTCTTAAATAACGGGGGGCGGGGCCACCCGGTGACCCCGCCCCCTCTGACGCATGGGACATGACGGGACTTCCCTGTGGCATTCCCCGTGACGTCACAGGGAAGTCCCGTCAAGTCACCGTGCGTCAGAGGGGGGCGGGGTCACCCGTTATTTAAGAACCGTCAGATGAGGAGACGCCGTCACACAGTGGGAGCCTCCCTCCATGCATGGATGCGGAGCGGCCCGGAGAAGAAGATGAAGAAGAGACGAAGAGAAGAAGGAAGAAGAGAAGAGGATGAAGAAGAAGATGAAGAGAAGAGCGGCAGCCTCCCCCCAATGCCATGGGTGCGGAGCGGCCCGAGGAGAAGAACATAGAAGACGCCGTGGAGGAGATGCTGGACGAGAACGCCAGAGGAAGAACCAGAAGAGCCAGAAGAACCAGAAGAAGAAGAAGATGAAGGAAGATAGAAGAGGCATTTAAATAAAGGAATTGTCAAAAACTGTCTCTTGTCATTTTTAACTATTTTGACACTTTTTTAGTGAAATGGTAGGGGTAAGTACCCCCTTACCATTTCACACAGGGGGGGGCCAGGATCTGGGGGTACCCTTGTTAAAGGGGACTTCCAGATTCCGATAAGATCCCCACAACCAGCCAGCCAGGGTTGTGGGGATGAGGCCCTTGTCCTCATCAACATGGGGACAAGGTGTTTTGGGGGGCTACCCCAAAGCACCCTCCCAATGTTGAGGGCATGTGGCCTGATACGGTTCAGGAGGGGGGGGGGGCGCACTCTCGTCCCCCCCTCTTTTCCTGCGGCCTGCCAGGTTGCGTGCTCGGATAAGGGTCTGGTATGGATTTTTGGGGGAACCCCACGCCGTTTTTTTTTTTGGCGCGGGGTTCCCCTTAAAACCCATACCAGACCTGAAGGGTCTGGTATGGAATTTAGGGGGAACCCCACGTCATTTTTTTTTTAAAAATTTGGCCGGGGTTCCCATTAATATCCATACCAGACCTGAAGGGCCTCGTATGGAATTTAGGGGGACTCCCACTTCATTTTTTTTTTTTTTAATTTTGGTTCGGGGTTTCCCTGTGGGGAATTCCCATGCCGTTTTTATCAATGAACTTCTATGTGTATTGTCGGCAATGCAATAGCCGCGGGTTTTAAATGGCTTTTTTTCCTTCGAAATGTCATTTTGCTGTCAGGCTGTTCTAAACACGGGAAACATGCGCCCCTTTACAGGCATACTATAGACACCCCCCAGGTACGAAATTTAAAGGGATATTACACTTTTATTGTTTGACTTTAAGCATTATTAAAATCACTGCTCCTGAAAAAACGGCCGTTTTTAAAACTTTTTTTTGCATTGATCCATGTCCCCTGGGGCAGGACCCAGGTCCCCAAACACTTTTTATGACAATAACTTGCATATAAGCCTTTAAAATTAGCACTTTTGATTATTCATGTTCGTGTCCCATAGACTTTAATGGTGTTCGCGTGTTCGAGCTTCAAACTTTTTTCCTGTTCGCATGTTCTGGTGCGAACCAAACGGGGGGTGTTCGGCTCATCCCTACTTGACACCATCTGAACCAAATAAGTTTATCTTGGTCTCATCAGACCACAGGACATGGTTCCAGTAATCCATGTTCTTAGTCTGCTTGTCTTCAGCAAACTATTTTAATGTGCATCATCTTTAGATTCTTTCCTTCTGGGACAACAGCCATGCAGGCCATTTTGATGTAGTGTGTGGCGTATGGTCTGAGCACTGACAGGCTGACCCCCCCACCCCTTCAACCAGACATTGTATCTTGTGTATCACACAAATCAACTAATTGTATCAAAAACAGTGTACTGTGTCACGTGGGAACCTAATGCACGTTTTTTGGTCACGTAAAAATATCACTAGTTTTTTTATGTAAAATCTTTCAAACTATTTATTGGCATTCTGGTGTTTCCTACTCCATCTCTACTTCATCAATTTGGGGATTAATGATTTCCCACCTATCACACTATTGTTTCCCACATCCTGTTTGCAGCCAAAATTACCATCACAATACACTGTAATAAATAATTTATATAATAAAAACTCATTACTCTAATGAAAGAATGATAACTTTGAGATCTAAAGCCTCTATTTAATTTGATTAAATATATGGAAACCCTGACTGTGAGAGGAAAAGGTCAATGACTACATAAATTCAGCCTTTCTTTACTATTGTGATCAGTTTCATTGGCCCTGTGCTGGGTCATGTAATCCAATGTCACTATGCAATAAAATACATACCTTGAGTTCAACTTTAAACTAAATACAGTAAGTTTTTTTTTTGGTATGGGCTCTATCCTATTTTCACTTTAGATTCCAAACATTGCTATATCCATCCTCTAGACAACTAGTGCTAGGAGCACACCTGTGGAAACACTGCTTAAAAATCAAGAAATATGGACTATAAAAAATGTTAATTAAAATAAAAATAGGGAATCATTCTGACTTATACTTACGGTCAGACCTATCATGTGGTGACATGTCATATTGTTCTAACTGATCCAAAGGACTACATGTCAATTCAGTTACGCTTTCAGAAGCCAGAGATACCAGAGGCACCAGGATAAGTAGAATGACGACCTTCATCTTGAGAATAATAAGAGGGTCACTGGTGCTCTTCATATTTATAGGGCAAAGCTGTGCTGACACAATGCACTGTGTATGAGCCAAGAAGAACAATGGGCATGAAGGCCCTAAGGCAACACATGGACTGGATACATTTTGGGCTTCTTAGTAAATCTTTGGAAACATTTATTCTACAACTAGGCAAGGACAGAGTGTATTTGTAAGTTAAACAAAATAACCAACATTTCTCTTTACTTTATAGTGTAGCCAATTTTAACCACTTCAGTCCCAGAAGGATTTGCCCCCTTAATGACCAGGCCATATTTTGTGATACGACCTGCGTCGCTTTAACTGACATTTGTGTGGTCATTCGGCGCTGTACCCAAACAAAATTTATGTCCTTTTTTTCCCACAAATAGAGCCTTCTTTTGGTGGTATTTGTTTTTATTATTTGTGCTATAAACAAAAAAAGACAGACAATTTTGAAAAAAAAACAATATTTTTAACTTTTTGCGATAATAAATATCTCAAAAAAAAAAAAATTCTTCATCTGTTTAGGCCAATATGTATTCTTCTACACATTTTTGGTAAAAAAAATTGCAATAAGTGTATATTCATTGTTTTGCGCAAAAGTTATAGCATCTACAAAATAGGGGATAGATTAGTAGTAATGGCAGGGATCAGCGATTTTTAGCGGGACTGCGACATTGTGGTGGACAGATCAGACACTTTTGACACTTTTTTGGGACCAGTGACATTTATACAGCGTTTAGAGCTAAAAATAGCCACTGATTACTGTATAGGGGTTAACACTAGGGGGCGGTAAAGGGGGTAACTGTGTTCCTTCAGCGTGTTCTAACTGTAAGCTACCTAGGACCGAGATAACTGTTCCCGATCAATATGAACAGGATCTTTGACATGTCACTAGGAAGAACGGGGAATTGCCTTGTTTATATAGGCCGTTTCTCGTTCTGCCCCCCCTCACCGAATCGCGGGTCGCGGCAGACATCGAGTCAGTGGAAACCGCAGGCATGCTTCCATGGCACACGGCAGGTGCGCGCTCCCGCTAGCCTCCCTGCACAGACCGACGTACATCTACGGCCGTTTGCGCAGGAGAGCCGACCTGCCACAGTATAATGAGGGCGGCTGGTCAGCAAGAGGTTAATTAATGTATCCTGCACAGTTGGGGTCAATTCAGGGAATTCAAAAGGGAAAATCTCTCTTATTTAGGACTCCCAGCATCATAGCGAATGATGTGCAGATGAACTGAAATTGTTCTAAAGCCCCATATGCACTCTGACACATTCAATAACAGTGTCATTGATAAAAAAAAAAACCTGTATTTGTAGTAAAGATACACTTTAGACCAGGAGTTGGCAACCCGTTGATTGCAATCTACCTGTTAACCACAGGCAGGTGACAGGTAGCTTGCACAGATGAGCTCAGGTGGTCTCAGACACTAGTCCGAAGCTGCCTGAAATATCCCGCTGGGAAGCTCTCAAAGCCGACAACCAGTCACAGGTGGCAGAGGTGTTCCTGACTATGATTAGCTGTCGGCTTTTAGAGCTTCCTTGGGGGATAGTCCAGCCTGCTTTGGACTAGTGTCTAATGCAGATTACCCACTGTGCCCTGTCACAAACTGTACACTAGCAGTAATCAACTGATCCCCCCATCACTGCTGTTTCCCACCCTACAGTATGGATCCCCTAAGGCTCCCCTGTAGCCTCCAGCTTTGGGTGTTATGGGGGAGCCACAGAGGATTTATCTTTGAAAGTAGATTCTCCCGCATGCTTCAATCCTCCCCTACCGATCTCCCCCCGCTGCTGGCTAGCTTCCCCCTTCCCCCTCTTGCCGGCTTCTGTGGCTGCTGGGGCAGGTGATCAGTATCAGCATGGAGAGCAGGGGTGCTGGTAAGCATGTCATGTTTACCAGACCCTTCCTGAATGAACACTTGTATTCATTCATCACTGTATTCATTCATCACTGAAGCACAGTAAACTTTGTGTAGCACCCTCTAGTGTACTAGAAGTGTACAGAGATCGTTAGAGTAGAGTAAATTTCAGGTTTGGCTGCCAGCCAAGCCTGTTTGTTTTGATATGAGTTGGGAGTGACTCAGGCAGAGCTAGGTGACTCACGGGCAGCATCACTGAGACCTCCCACTTCTTTCCAGAATGTGCTAGAATGCTCTGGAAAGGAAGGAGGAGAGGAGAGGTGGACCTGCCTGGAATGTTCTAAGGAGCCCTGACCAAATCCAAGCCTGTATTGCCAGGGGACAGGCCTCCTTAAATACTCAGGGTCAGCCCAGCTGGGGAGGAATTGTTCGGTGTGGAAGCTGGAGATGGAGTGCTAGGCTGTTGTGGCCCAGAGGGGGATCCCCATTCTGGGGGGGGGGGTTGACCTTGGGCCTGGGGCTCGGGTGCGGACAGGACCCTCTCAAGACACATGGAGATCTCCTGGACAGGTAACATGGAAGGAAGGAGAGGACAGCAGGAGAACACTACCAGGCAAGTCTCCAGGGAGGAAAAACAGGTCACAGCCAGGAGGGCTGGTGGGTGAAACACAGTCGGGAGGACTGGGGAGGCACGCCTGAGAGGACTGGGAGATTGCAGTCTGGGATGGGTGCAGAGCCATTGGAGTGGACTGTGGTGGCATGGACAGTGGAGAGAGCCAGCTGCAGCCAGGAGAGCTGACAGGGCCTGAAGAGGTGGTGCTGGAATCAGCAGCCATATGAACAACTAGCATTGGGACAAGAAAATTGGGGAAAGAGAGGGGATTTAGGGACTTTCAGGAAGCCATGATCTGGTAAGATCATGTATTTCCATCCCTAGGGACTTTATATGATATCATGACCTGGCATTGGGACTACCTATATTTTTGCTACAATAAAAATGCTAAAAAAAAGTGCAAGGACCGGTTTCTGTCTGAGGAGTGACTGAAAAATATGTGCCTGGCTGGGCAGGGTGACAAATGGACTACAATTACCAGCAGTCCCTACGGGGGTATCACTACATTTGAAAACAACTGGAATAAGCACTCTATGTCCTCAGTACCTTTCTCTGTCTGAAAAAAGAGACATCAGGGGACTGTTTAGACTAGGGTTGCACCAATACCACTTTTTTAAGTACAAGTACCGAAACCGATACTTTTATTTTAATGTCATGGGACAGTGGCACTAATATGTTAATTTTTGTAATTTTTTTATTATTTTTTACAACTTGTTTCCTTTTGTTGGGGGGGGGGGGTGGACAGTGTCAGTATGTTTTGGTTTTTTTTTTTGCAACATTTTTACAATTTAACCTTTTAAATATTTATCTTGTCTCTTGTCATTTCTAACATTTTTGACAGTTTTTTAGTGAAATGGTAGGGGTACTTTTGTACCCCCTTACCATTTCACACAGGGGGGAGGGCCGGGATCCAAAAATACCCCCGCCCGCAGACCCCCACAACCACCGGCCATGATTGTGGGGATGAGGCCCTTGTCCTCATCAACATGGGGACAAGGTGTTTTGGGGGGCTACCCCAAAGCACCCTCCCAATGTTGAGGGCATGTTGCCTAGTACGGTTTAGGGGGGAGGTGCTCTCTCGTCCCCCCTCTTTTCCTGCGGCCTGCCAGGTTGCATGCTCGGATAAGGGTCTGGTATGGATTTTTGGGGGGACCCCACGCCGTTTTTTTTTTTAATTTTGGCGCGGGGTTCCCCTTAATAACCATACCAGACCTGAAGGGCCTGGTATGGAATTTAGGGGGACCCCCCCACCTCATTTTTTTTTTTTGGCCGGGGTTCCCCTTAATATCCATACCAGACCTGAAGGGCCTGGTTTGGAATTTAGGGGGACCCCCACGTCATTATTTTTTTTAAATTTTGGTTCAGGGTTCCCCTATGGGGAATTCCCATGACGTTTTTATCAATGAACTTTTATGTGTATTGTCGGACCGGCAATGCATTAATAGACGCGAGTAGTTTTAAATGACTTTTTTTCCATTGAAATGTCATTTTGCTGTCAGACTGTTCTAAACATGGGAAACATGCGCCCCTTTACAGGCATACTATAGACACCCCCAGGTATGAAATTTAAAGGGATATTACACTTTTATTGTTTCGGCCGTTTTTAAAACTTTTTTTTGCATTGATACATGTCCCCTGGGGCAGGACCCAGGTCCCCAAACACTTTTTATGACATTAACTTGCATATAAGCCTTTAAAATTAGCACTTTTGATTATTCATGTTCGTGTCCCATAGACTTTAACGGTGTTCACGTGTTCAAACAAACTTTTTTCCTGTTCGCATGTTCTGGTGCGAACCGAACAGGGGGGTGTTCGGCTCATCCCTAAGCATGATCTGTTATGAACACGATTTGAGACACACTTGGTGGGGATGTATCAACGCTAAATTAGAACTATAGGCAATTTTTTATTTATTTTGGATGTAGCAAGGGAGGTTTATAATTCCTGTCAATTTTTTTATGCCTTCTGTGTCCTATTAGGGAGATTTCTCTTCACTTCCTGTCCCATAGCCGAACAGGAAGTGAGAGGAAAACCCTGCAAATTTGGGGAATTTCTTGGTGCCCCCAAATCACCAGAACTAGTGTCCCCATTGGAAGATTTCCCCTCTATTACTTTTCTGGGGAAGACCCAACATTAGGAATTTTCTTTTACTTTCAATGATAATGGTAAACAGGACAAATAGAGAGGGGAAATCTCCCTAAGGGGAGCACAGACAGCAATAAAAACTGACAGGCATTCTAATCCTGTTCTACTCCATCCAAAACTAAAAAAAAAGTTTTGCTTTTAATTAATCATACTTTAAGCTGCTTTTGACTAAACATTTTAGTCGACTAAATGAATACTATTTTAGTGGACTAAAATACGACTAAAACAATTGAGATGATAAAAATTTGACTAAAACTAATATGGCGTTTTAGTCAAAAGACTAAAATGGGACTAAAACTAAAATGCCATTTTAGTCAAAAGACTTATGCCCTGTACACGCGGTCGGATTTTCAGACGGAAAATGTGCGATCGGAGCTTGTTGTTGGAAATACCAACCGTGTGTGGGCTCCATCGGACATTTTTCAATTGGAATTTCCGACACACAAAGTTTGAGAGCAGGCTATAAAATTTTCCAACAACAAAATCCGTTCGCGTAAATTCCAACCGTGTGTGGACAATTCCTACGCACAAAGTGCCACGCATGCTCAGAATAAATTCCGAGACGGAACTGCTCGGTCTGGTAAAATTAGCGTTCGTAATGGATATAGCACTTTCGTCATGCTGCAATGTTTTAAATTATTTAATGCAGCGCATTCTCTTCTTTATAATGCTAGAAGAATGAAGTTGTTTTGCTGCTCATATTCACACAGACTTCTCACAAACTTCTTTCTTTATTATTTATCGTGATTTCATGAATATAATATTTTGATTAGTCACATTTCCCGAAATGTTTTTAGATTTTGCATTATTTTTTTGGGGGGTTTTTTAAATCCTGATCTCCTGTTATTTTTTTTTAATACATTTTTTTTAAACTCCAGAATATTGTAGTGTATTGTATTGGATTATTTAATCTCAAGGAGATTGTTTGGTTTTGGTGTCTCTTGTTAATTTCACATTGTATTTTTGAAATGTACCTGCCTCCTCACAAACAAACTGTCCTTTTTGAAGGAAAACACACATAGGCGAGTATTATTAAAAAAAAACCATTTATTAAGGGGTCCTAACCAAAGACAGAGGGAGGCAACGCTGGAGAAACTGCAGAAATTGGCGAAGCCTTTGGCCCCCAGGGCATACATAAATTATTTTCAGGCAAAATTGGTGGCCTGAGGAGTCCATATATAAGGGAGTACAATCTGGTCCAGAAGTCCAAGAGATCATGAACAGCAGCAGATGACATGTATGTCCCCAGGCTGTGGTCATACAAGAGCCTGCATCTTTTGTCAGACCAGACTGAACCCAGGCCATCACTTTCTTGTCTTCCTTCCACTCTTCCTTCCATTCTGTGTCTGTGGTGTTGGAGTTGTGACAGGAGGAAGAGGAGGATGATGCAACTCACACAGGTGGGTATTGGGTGTGATTTGGCCCCTCACAACCTTAGTTATTGTTTTTTATAAATGATTTCCTCACACATGAGGTGTTGGCCCTCCTGCATGTCCTGCAGTTTGGTGGCAGCCATGCAGACAAAGGCCTCTTCATGAGTGGGGGTGGCTCTGAGGGACACAGAAGCCTCCTGAATCAGCCTGAGCGCTGACTCCTCCATGTTACTCACCTTCCTGGGTCTTTTGTTTGGAAGGCGGAGGGGAGGAACCTGGGATTCTGTGAGGCTCCTACTGGGCCTGGACTCCTCTTGGCTGCCACTAACCCCCGCCTCCTCCTGGCTGCCATTAGCCCCCGCCTCCTCCTGGCTGGCATATTCCACAGCCTCCTCCTGGCTGCCACATTCCACAGCCTCCTCCTGGCTGAGGTCTTCCTGTGTATGAAAAAGGAACATAGTTTTAGTTTTTTCTTCATCAATCACACACAATTTTCATCTCATGACTGTTGCAAATTGAATGTTAACAAATATAACAGACTATCATTCTGAGCCCAGCATTTTTCATTCTTGTCCCAATTATTTTTGCCCACTACTGTCTATTGATATGTAAAACACTTTATTAAATCAGCACTGATCAGTGATCAATAATAACATCTAGTAAACATCATTTATTCATTGACCAGAAATCTGTAGAACAATGCTATACCTGACTCAAGCTGGGCTCCTCCACTTCCTCCTGGCTGGAAGTCCCAGGTTGGACATCGGAAGCCTCAGCTGGAGTGGAAGGAAGAGTGGAAGGAAGGGTTGAGAGGGATTCCTTGACTTCAGTCTGGTCTGTCAGAAATCGCAGTCTCTCATAGTACCACAGCCTGGGGACATAAATGTCATCTGCAGCAGCTCCTGATCTCTGGGAATCCTGGACCTTCTTGCGCTCCCTAAGATAAGTGCTCCCCAGGCCACCAATTTTGGCTTTTAAATAGGGGATGGTTGCCGTGGGGACCACCGGCTTCACCAACTCCAGCAGTTTCTCCAGGGCTGCCTGCCTCTTTTGTTTATAATTATTATGCGGGTGTTTGACCTGCCACAGACAGGGCAGCTCCCTGTACTTGTCTATGAACAGGGGGAGGAAGTTGTGATCATTGAAGCCATCCATTTTATCTGCAATACACAAGACTAACCCTAATGTCAGGCTAATGTCTCCTAATCTTGTCCCAATATAGGCCTCAATCTATAAGCAGTATAGGCCCAAGTTTAAATGTTACCTTCGTTATCACAATTGGCGCTTCCAATACTCCTTCCTCTGCTCACAGATCGTACGTACGGCGCACGCATGTTACACTTTATATACACTGCGCATGCGTGAAACTCCACCCGCCCCTGACGTTCTTTCTAGTCTACTCCCCGCCCCTTCTCTTTCGGGACAGTGGGGGAGAGCACATGGCGGGACACAACAGGTGCATGATAATTACAGCAACAAGCAGGAGAAGGAAAGCCCAGAGACAGAAACGTCACTATCCCAGAGGAGAAGATTTAAGGCCTCAAATATGGCCTTTGTTGAGATGGTGGAGATGGTCGACATATTGAAAAGGGCCGACTATGACGGGAAGTATGGACCTTACCCAAACCCAAATGTGAGAAAGGCCAAGATCATGGCGAAAGTTGTGAAGAGGAATTTTGGGGTACGACGATCCAAGGATCAACTGAGGAAGCAGTGGTCGGACCTCAAATTAAGGGAGTACGATCAGTATAGAAGGATCAGGAGAGTGCTGCAAAAAAGTAAGTAGTTGTCCTGTGTTCCTATTCTTTATCTTTCTTACGTCCGTGCTGCTCCACGTGCTTTTCTTTACTGTTGTACAGTTTAAAATGGCAACTTTTATGTTCATGGACACATTATTAGTTCGTAGGAAACATTGTTCGTTCGGCCACTAAAACACCATGTTTTGTCCAGGTGCAGTTCAATACATTTTTTCTGGCCTACTTCTCTTAAAACAAGTTTGTTGTCTAGATGGGTTTGTAACTAGAATGAAATACAAACTAGATTCTGTGTAAGGAGAGGACACTCAGCAGCTGTTTACACATCTGGACACAGGAGCACTACTGTGGGACACCAGAACACCCTTTTTATTAGGGGGCCCACACAGGTGCACCAGTGTATACTATAGGGGTGTCTCCATCGGTGAAGCTTGCACAAAACAGGTAAGTATTCAAGCTTGACAAAGGACAAAAATATTTCTTCATCTTGGAACTCTGCCAAAACAGACAATTGTACCCCACTTCCAAGCAATGTTTCATATTCCTATTTCTGGCCTCAAATATCTGTGCTAAGTATACCTATTTTTTTCACATAGGAGAGAAAAGACTCGGAGGACACCACTCATCAGACGAGACCACGGACCCTCCACCTCAGGAAGAAGGGGAAATCCCCCAAAGCCAACCAGAGGAGGAGGAAGGAGACGTTATAGAACTTGTCACCACAACAGGTGAGTGTCTGTGACCACAGGCTCAGGTAAGAGATGGATGCCTGCATATATATAATACATGGTGTGTTTTTTTTATTTTTTTCTTTTAAGTGATCGTGATGTTGTGAAAGAGGAATGTAATTTCACAAGTGAAAGTGCCCAGATCCTCATCAGGGAGACAATGGGGTGTAATAGAGATTTAGAAAACATAAAGCAAAACATCAATGATGTTCAAAACAAAATGAAGAACATCATTGATGTTTTAGGGAGAATTTAAAACACCCAGAAATCCCTAACTTATTGCAGGTTTATTTTTGTTTTTATGACTAATTTTTGACATATTATAGAAAAGCCAAATTTTGAAGATGCACACAGTGTGTCAACATGTGCTATCTGCCATCATGGGAGATCAATGTACGCGTTTTGTGGGTGCAACCCCTTCCTCAATAATAAAGTAGCTGAAAGGAAGGGGTTGCACCCACAAAACACGTTCATTGATCCCCCCATGATGGCAGCTAGCACATGTTGACATTAGGCAATTTATGTGCATCTTCAAAATTTGGCTTTTCCAGGGGTGACATCACCCCATCTGCTAAACGCAAAATCAAACATAGTTTATAAATACTCATGTCTGATATTGCCTTCACTTTCTATAAAAGTTGAACTTTGTAAGTTCCAGAGTTGTGTATTTTTTTATTGTTTAAAACATGCCTGTTTTACCTTAAAAGGCAATTTCTACTTATTATTAATGTGACCTCAAAAATTGTTAGACAACAAACATGCTGGTTTGTTCAAAAACCCTTTTAGAAATGCACATGTGATTGTGCTTTGATTAAAAAGATTGATAATCCTATGGATTTGGCCCAAAATTTATTAAATGGGTCCAACTTTTATACCAGGCACCCAAGGCCAAAGTGGTGGCCAATGGATGGTCGTCTCAGCTTTTTGACCTGAGTAGAGGCACGAGACAGGGCTGCCCCCTATCCCCACTACTATATGCCCTGGCGGCAGAACCACTGGCCATGTCCATCCGAGCAAATCCAGAGATCAGGGGACTTAAAATGGGCTCTTTGACCGAAAAGATTAGCATGTATGCAGATGACACGCTATTGTACCTGGCAGACTCGGGCCCATCATTGTGCACTGCACTCCACACGATAGAACAATTTGGAATATTTTCAGGTCTAAAAATTAATTGGGATAAATCCCAAATTCTGCCAATTGATAGTTTCCCACCCTCAGAATCCCAAACCAGGCTCCCACTGCAGAGAGTAGATGTCATTAAATACTTGGGGATTTATATAACCAGATCCCTTACAGACTATATATCTCTGAATATAACCCCTCTTATTTCCCTAGTTAAAAATAAAATACGGGTTTGGTCCAAATTACCATTAGGAGTCTGGGGACGTATAAATTTAATTAAAATGGTCAGCTAAAAGAAAGCCAAGCAATAAATCAAAGCAAATATTTGTTCAGTTTAAAATATATTTTTATTTAAAAAATGTCTCAGACATTGTCTGGCATATCGATGGCCCCCCTACCCATAAAGTATTCCATGTATCTTAGACGGACCTCACGGGCATTCTGGGGGGGCAAGCCAGGACGGCCAGTTTCAAGCGCCGTCAGGGTTGGTTCATTCTGAATTCCGGCCTCAGGCCCAACTGAGGCAGCATAGTTCACAGAATTTCTCCTTAAAAAATTGTGGAGAACACAGCAAGCCAGGATGATGTGATTGAGTTTATATTCTGCCATGTGTATGGGTGTAAGAAATAAGTGGAACCGGCTGGCCATTATTCCAAACGTGTTCTCCACCACTCTTCTGGCTCTGGCCAGCAGGTAATTACAAACCCTCTGGTCTGGTGTGAGGGTCCTCATATTGAATTGCCGCATAAGATGGTCCCCCAGCACAAACGCTTCATCCACAATGAAGATGAATGGGAGTCCTTCCGCATTGTCTTCTGGAGGTGGCAAGCCCAAGCTGCCATTCTGGAGACACCTGTAGAACTCCGTCTGGGTGATGACTCCACCATCTAAGATCCGGCCATTCTTCCCCACGTCCACATACAGGAACTCGTAAGTAGCCGACACCACAGCCAACATTACAATACTATTGAACCCCTAGTAGTTGTAATAGTATGACCCCGAGTTGGGGGGTGGGACGATGTGGACGTGTTTCCCATCAATTGCCCCGATGCAGTTGGGAAAGTCCCCCCGCTGGGCAAAGTGGGAGGCCACAGTCTGCTATTCCTGTGGGTTGGAAGGAAACTGTGGAGTCAAACAAGAAAAAAAATTAATCATTTTGCACATAAACATTGAAAGCAGATTAGACACAAACATTCTTGGCCAACATCTGTATAACATTTATTTTAGGAAGTATTTAAAGACAAAGGTATAAGGTCCACCTATCAGATTCCTACCCCCCTCTCATTGGCCATTTTAAAAATTTTAGGGGGGGGGGGAGTTGTTTTGGACAGGTAACCCTCTCCACTTCATTGATAGGTGAATGCCTAAATATTGTGTATTACTTTGGCCAGCCCCTCCTTACTTACACTATTGGCAGCCCACTGGACAGGTAAGAAGTGTCATAATACAAAGATATAAATACACACTGTACACATTTTAGCACATTTTTACATTCTGCTATTACCTATCAAGATAATAATAGGATACAAAAACTTTAAACAGTACTACTTGATAGTATTCAGGCAGGCCCTTGCACTACATGCTTTGGGGAATTCATCCATAAATCTGACCACAAAAGAGGTGGGTATACAGTGTGTATGGGTTTGGCAAAGTCAGCAGATAGAGGATTGGTATCAGCTGACTTAGCAGTTGGGGGGGAGGGAGGGTTCCAAATGATTTTGGGACCCCAAAAAAAAACCTCTGGCACTCTGCCTGAATTTAAAGCACAAATCACATTTTTACACATTTTAGGGGGTATTTAGGGTAAAGCACTACTATGGAGCTGACAAAATACATTGTTAAGTGACTAGACGAGGTGGATATAGGCCCAAGAGAGCATGCTGGGGAGGTAAGTGAAGGAAAATGTGCATGAAGGACAAAAAAACTTTTAAAAAAAACAGCATGCATGAGGACAAAAGGGACATTCACAGCATATTACAATCATGGTAATTAGGGAATGAGGAAAGAAATACAATATATTATCAAACATTATATACAATAAAATGTGATGTTAAAGGATAAAATTCTTACTTTAATATAGTCCTTCTGCAGGACCTGAATGATGGCACAACAGGTCTCTGGGATAATGATCCAAAGAGCCTGGGGGGAGATGCCTATCGAGAACTTGAGGTCCTGCAGGCTTCTCCCTGTCCCCAAGTACCGCAGGGTGGCGACTAGCCTCTGCTCCGGAGTGATGGCTTGCCTCATGCAGGTATCCTGCCTGCTGATATAAGGGGTCAGCAAAGCCAACAAACGGTGAAAAACGGGGTCCATCATCCGGAGAAAGTTCCTGAAATCATTAGGATTATTCTCACGGATCTCACGGAGCAAAGGCATATGAAAGAATTGGTCACGCTGGAGCAACCAATTCTTGGTCCATGAACTCCTCCTCGCCCTGTTCATGGACTGGGCTTGTGTCAAAGTAAGAACCCCAACATCAAGCCCCCGCACAGCACAAACTCTACGATGAGTACGTATACGCAACATGGCTAGAAAAAGGTCGGCTGGTCAAAACGAAGTAACAGAACGCACTGAAGAACAGCAAGGCCTGTGAAGAGCGACCTGAAAATCAGAAACGAATGGACAAGAACACAATGATAAATCAATGGGAACTCACTGCACGCACTGAAGAACAGATACAAACCCACAAGCATAAACTGAACACCAGAAATACGATCTGAAAACCACGAGTCTGAAAAAGCGCAAATCGTCTCTCACCAAACTTTTACTAACACGAGATTAGCAAAAGGAGCCCAAAGGGTGCCGCGCTTGGTATTGAACTGCCCTTTTATAGTCCCGTTGTACGTGGTGTACGTCACCGCGTTCTTGACGTTCGGAAATTCCGACAACTTTGTGCGACCATATGTATGCAAGACAAGTTTGAGCCATCATCCGTCGGAAAAAAACGATGGATTTTGTTGTCGGAATGTCCGATCAATGTCCAACCGTGTGTACAGGGCATAAGACTAAAACAAATTGAAATTTGACTTCAAAATTACCACTGGTCTGTAGTCCATTTTCATACCTCAATACCATAAATAATAACATATTCGATTTTTCACTCCAGCAGTATATAATGAGTTTGGAAATTGTAGAGAAATGTTAACTAATGCATTACAATTTAATTACACCCATTAGATTTTAGACGACTAAAATGAGTTTTACTCTACGAAAATTTATTGGAGGTTTTAGTCGACTAAAACGTAGGACATTTTAGTCGACTAAAACGTAGGACATTTTAGTCGACTAAAACATAGGACATTTTAGTCGACTAAAACGTAGGACATTTTAGTCGACTAAAATCTACTGGAGATTTAGTTGACTAAATAGGACTAAAACTAAAACAATTGTAGAAGACTAAAATAGGACTAAATTTAAAATGCCATTTTAGTCCCAAGACTTATGCCCTGTACACACGATCGGACATTGATCGGACATTCTGACAACAAAATCCATGGATTTTTTCAGACGGATGTTGGCTCAAACTTGTCTTGCATACACACGGTCACACAAAGTTGTCAGAAAATCTGATTGTTCTAAATGTGGTGATGTAAAACACGTACGTCGGGACTATAAATGGAGCAGTAGCCAATAGCTTTCGTCTCTAAATTTATTCTGAGCATGCGTGGCACTTTGTGCGTTGGTTTGTGTACACACGATTGGAATTTCCGACAACGGATTTTGTTGTCGGAAAATTTTATAGCCTGCTCTCAAACTTTGTTTGTCAGAAATTCAGATGGAAAATGTGTGATGGAGCCCACACACGGTCGCAATTTTCGACAACAAGGTCCTATCACACATTTTCCGTCGGAAAATCCGACCGTGTGTACAGGGCATAAGACTAAAACTAAATTGAAATTTGCTACCAAAATTAACACTGTTTTTGAATTGTTTATTGACAGCTTGCCAGTCAGTGCACTATTGTTTATAATCAGTAAACATTAGTGTTGTTTTATATGATTTTAGCACATTTACAGATATAGCACCCTGATGTTTAGGCAGGGTTGCTATTAAATGTATTTGCCAAGTGATAGTTGCCTTGGCCAATTGTTAGGAGGTCAATTGATTTTGCCCTAATTCTGGAATTGCTGCTCTTCTCTCTTCTGTCACTAGATGGCCGGGTATCTCGTGACATTAGATAAGACAAGGGCACTGCAAGGACAGATTAGGAATGAGTAAATAATATTGAGTGCTACAGTGAAAGAGCTCAGGGGATCCAGTGGCTAGTGGATCTGAAGTCTATTGAGCGAGACTGGGAGCTCGTTGAGTAAAGACCTACAGTGAGTGAGTGTGGGGTAAAGAGAACTGTTTGTGTTGCAGATAGTTGAATACCTTTACCGTTAATAACAGCTACAAGATTGTTGCCATAGGGGACAGTGTCCTACCTATGCAGAAGTGTTGTCCAGCTGGAGGCCTTCACCTGTGTAGCGGTCTACCTATAGAAGTCTCGGAGCCTGCCAATTAACATTGCATCTACCTAAGGGTGTCCTGGCCCTCTCCCACAGTTCTGTCTAAGAGATCATAAATCTCTTTGCATCAAAAAAGTGTCTGGCGCCCACCTGTTCATCTTGCATTACACCCACCATGCCTTGTAACTCACTCTACACTGAAGGATGTCAGCTGTTCTTAATGCTGGAGGTCACCATTGGATTTCAGGGGCCACGGGACTTTGCTACACAGACTATTCATGAGAGGGGGTTTAGAATCAGTGACATCATTGCAAGAGGGAGCTAACTGAGCATCAATGCAGGAAGGGGGTTTAGTGGGGTCACTGCCACTGAGCATTAATGTGGTGGTTTGTTACTGTGGTCACCGACACCAATGTTGTTTTTTTTTTTATTGGGCTCACTAATACTAGTGCTGGTGGTTATTATTGCATTCAGTGAGAATAATACTGGTGGTTACTCATACTATTCTATATTATTTTAAAATATTTCATACCTCCCAATAGTCCCGGATTGCCCGGAACAGTCCCGTAATTGGCAGCTCTGTCCCGGCTCCCAGGCACCTTTATTCCGGAGCAATACAGTGTCCCGGAATTGCCTCCTGGCCCTGGGCCGATCTGATGCCCCTACCTAAAATAGCCCTTGAATCGCCGCTGTCACTCACTGTGGTGGGCCCCTGGCTGGCAGAGACCCCTTTTACATTATTCTCCAGCCCCTGGCTCACTGCCCAAACTGGTTGCTAGCCGTGGCCCGCCTGGCATCTAGCAACCAGTGACGTCATGAGCAAGAGAGAGGCAGAGGACCAGCATTCACAGCGGAGTGCAATTGTTGACCCGGGGGGCGAAGTCGGTGGTGGAGTTGGGAGGCAGAGCTAGCGGTCCCCGATACGTGGATAACTTTCAGCGACTGCAGAAGGATCGATCGGTTCTCCTATATGCCGCCCAGCCAGCCCTCCTATCCAGCCTGGCGCTAGCTGCATAGACAGTGTAGAGGCAAACAGTCATCCATACCTAGGACCGCCAGCTCTGCCCTGACTCCACCCCTTGACTCTGGGTATCACCTGAAGGCTTTTCCTGCTGCTGGAAAGGTAGGTGAAATGCTTCCTGGCCCAAGGATGCTCATGGTTACTCCCCTCCTTCCCATACTCCCCCCCTCCAGTCATGCTGTCCCCCCATACTGCCCTCCATGATGCCCCTCCCATCATGCTGCCCTCCACTATCACACGGGTCATCCAAGAGTGACTATAGACATGCCAACAAGGGGACTAATGTTATTAGCTGAAATTACTCTTGATCAAATTAAAAAACACTTCTTTAAATGCAATGTGTTATTTTTGTTTTGTGCTGCTTTGTTTTGTTGTTGCACTCTGTAAGCAGCTCATCCTAGAACCCTGCACTCTGTACGTAGCTCATCACAAAACCCTGGACTCTGTACGTAGCTCATCCCAGAACTCTGCACTATGTATATAGCTCATTCCAGAACCCTGCACCCTGTGTAGAGCTCATCTCGGAACCCTGTATATAGCTCATCCCAGAACCCTGTACTCAACCCTGCACTCTGCATGCAGCTCATCCCAGAACCCTGCACTCTGTACATAGCTCATCCCAGAACCCTGCCACTGTACATAGCTCATCCCAGAACCCTGCACTCTGCATGCAGCTCATCCCAGAACCCTGCACTTTGCACGTAGCTCATCCCAGAACCCTGCACTTTGCATGTAGCTCATCCCAGAACCCTGCACTCTGTACATAACTCATCCCAGAACCTTGCACTCTGTACGCAGCTCATCCCAGAACCCTGCACTCTGTAAGCAGCTCATCCCAGAACTCTGCACTTTGTACGCAGCTCATCACAAAACCCTGCACTCTATATGTAGCTCATCCCAGAACCCTGCACTCTGTACGCAGCTCATCCCAGAACCCTGCACTCTGTACGCAGCTCATCCCAGAACCCTGCACTCTGTACGCAGCTCATCCCAGAACCCTGCACTCTGTACCTAGCTCATCCTAGAACCCTGCACTCTGCATGCAGCTCATCCCAAAACCCCGCACTCTGTACGTAGCTCATTCTAGAACCCTGCACTCTGCATGCAGATCATCCCAGAACACTGCACTCTGTGCACAGCTCATCCCAGAACCCTGCACTCTGCATGCAGCTCATCCCAGAACCCTGCACTCTGTACATAGCTCATCCCAGAACTCTGCGCTCTGTACATAGCATATCCAAGAACCCTGCACTATGTACACAGCTCATCCCAGAACCCTGCACTCTGTACGCAGCTCATCCCAGATCCCTGCACTCTGTACTCAGCTCACCCCAGAGCCCTGTACTCTGTACTCAGCTCACCCCAGAGCCCTGTACTCTGTACATAGCTCATCCCAGAATCCTGCACTCTGCATGCAGCTCATGCCAGAACCCTGCACTCTGTATGCATCTCATCCCAGAACCCTGCACTCTGTGCATAGCTCATCCCAGAACCCTGCACTCTGTATATAGCTTATCCCAGAACCCTGCACTCTGGACATAGATTTTCCCAGAACCCTGCAATTTGTAGGTAATGCACTCCAAAACCCTGCATTCTTTTATCCTTTTTTAAATATATGTGCTGGGGTTTGTATGTATCCATGAGGCTCTTGCTTGCGGAACAATAAAAAAGCATGTTTTATAGGTACAAGGAAGCCCGAGTTTTGTTTAATGACGCCCCTTAAGCTCCTCTCACTGTCATATGTTTGACCATGTCCATATTTGCCACTGCGCTATGCAAGGTTATTTCCTTCCTCAAGTGTCCCTCATTCTGAAGTTCAAATGTTGGGAGGTATGCATATTTTCTTGCCTTGAAAAGACATGGACTCATTTGCAAGATACCAGGGGAAGGAAAGGTGGTGCAGTTTGGCAGCTCCAGCATGGGCACCTGATGACCTTTCCGCGACATCTATGGACAAGAGTGAAAAGAGAGTCTATGCGCTAAATATAGTATTTCTGTATACAGTATGTTTCTACAGTATTTCTCAGGGGCCTGCACCCTATATCCACATTATTTTTGCAACCACCCTTCAAATGCCGTGGTGGAGAGAAGATAATGATGTCATTTTGATAGGGTTAAATTCAGGGACATTCAGAGGATGATGATTGATGTAACTAAGTATCTCCCTACAGAGCAGCCAGGAGCAGAAGATGAATGCAAGGTTTGATAATTACAGTCATTCAGTGGGTAGATATTAAGGCTCCATGCACACTAGCTTTTTTATAAGCTCAAAAAACGCTAGAACAAAAATGCTGGATGAAGAAAGCTAATAATAGAATATTTGTGCCAGTTTGTAGTAGCAATTTAGTAGCTTTTAGAAGCTACCCTAGGTTCACACCTATGCATTTTTAGTGCATTTTTCAGTTTGCAGAAACGCACTAGTCCATTTAACATGATTTCCTATGGTACAAGTTCACATCTTTGCATTTTGTGGCTGTTGCGTTTTTGGAAAGGGTCGGGGACTTTTTTCCTGCGATTTGCAGGGAATAGACTTCAATGTCACAGAAACGTAAGAGTTGTGTTTGTGATGCAATTTTTGATGTGTTTTGCGTTTTGCAGTTTGTAATTTAACACTGTATATAGCTGGTTGCTAAGCAGGGGGCCGGGAAGCCTGCCTTAACAACCAATGAGTCTTCAGCTGTCAGCGGGGTTCCCTGCTGACAGCTGAATGTAAAATAAGAAAAAGTTGGCAGCAGAAAAATAACAAGAAAAAAATGGCGTGGGGTCCCCCAAATTTTTTTTAAAAATGGAGTGGGGGTCCCCCCAAAATCAATACCAGACCCTTATCCAAGCATGCCGCCCCGGTATGTATAAACCAGGCCACATGCTCTCAACATGGGGGCCCCTGATCCCAGCCCCCCTCGGTGAATGGGTATTGGGTACATTGTATCCCTACCCATTCACATGAAAAAGCAGTAAAATGTCAAACAAAGAAAAATGTTTTTTTAAAAGTCCTTTATTAATAAAATAACTCTGAGCTGTCTTCTCCCCCTGCCGTCTCTCCTGGTGCAGTCTCTTCCGGTGCCATCATATCCTTCCACCGCCGTCTTCTTCCTGGTGCTGTCTTCCGGGTGGCCTCGCCCCCATTATTTAAGAATCGTCAGAAGAGGAGAAGCGTCACACAGCGGGAGCCTCCGTCTATGCCATCATGGATGCGGAGCGGCCCGAGGAGAAGACGTTGTGGAAGAAGATGTCGGACGAGAACACTGGAGGAAGAACCAGAAGAACCAGAAGAAAAAGAAGATGGAGGAAGAAACCGAAGGAAGATAGAAGATAGAAGAAGCATTTAAATAAAGGAATTGTCAAAAACTGTCTCTTGTCATTTTTAACATTTTTGACAGTTTTTTTGTGAAATGGTAGGGGTACTTTTGTACCCCCTTACCATTTCACACAGGGGGGAGGGCCGGGATCTGGGGGTCCCCTTGTTAAAGGGGGCTTCCAGATTCCAATAAGCCCCCCGCCCGCAGACCCCCACAACCAGGGAGCAAGGGTTGTGGGGATGAGGCACTTGTCCCCATCAACATGGGGACAAGGTGTTTTGGGGGGCTACCCCAAAGCACCCTCCCAATGTTGAGGGCATGTGGCCTGGTACGGTTCAGGAGGGGGGGCGCTCTCTTGGTCCCCCCTCTTTTCCTGTGTCCTGCCAGGTTGCGTGCTCGGATAAGGGTCTGGTATGGATTTTTGGGGGACCCCATGCCATTTTCTTTTAATATCCATACCAGACCTGAAGGGTATGGTATAGATTTTGAGGGGGACCCCACGCCATTTTTAAAAAAAAAATTGTCCGGGGTTCCCCTTAATATCCATACCAGACCTGAAGGGCCTGGTATGGAATTTAGGGGGACCCCCCACGTCATTTTTCTAAAATTTTGGTTTGGGGTTCCCCTGTGGGGAATTCCCATGCCATTTTTATCAATGAACTTTTATGTGTATTGTCGGACTGGCAATTCATTAATAGCCGTGAGTGCTAATCTAAAGGATCCAGAGGGACGGGGGCGGCTCATCTGCCCACTGACGAGCCGTAGGCGAACATCCTGCGTGTATATCTCTGGGATCCACTCCCTGGTCCTGCAGAGTTCTGGTTGGCGTGGGAGGCGGTCCCCAATCCCTCAGCTAGAAGTAGCGGCTGTAGGGAGATGGGAGCTGAGCAGCGGAGAGGGGTGGATTCAAAACAGCGTGGCACTGGAAGTGTGCATCATAGGCGCTGCGTTCCAACCAAGCAGGCCTGCAGGAACCGGAAGTGAGGCGACCTGGAAGTTGCCCCAGATGACTGTTTCTAGATGGAGGAAGGCCACTTGTAGGACGCCTCTGTGGGATCCCAGTAGTAGAAAAAGGAAGGGGTGTCGGAGGGACCTCTGTGCAGATGGATAAAACCACAGCGGAGCTCCGAATCCCACACGTGCAGGGCTGAGGATCCTCCAAACCGAACACCAATCCCGCAGTTTACATCTGAAAATAATAAAGCACATATAATTACAATTAAAAAACAGTAAACATAATAAAACGGGAAAAATATAAATGTACATATGGTATGCTTGAGTAGAGAGCCTCTACATCAGTGGAGGCCAGAATGGTGTTGGTGGGGACGGATAGACCCTCCAAACCAGTAAGCACATGAATAGTGTCTTTTAAATATGTAGGTAGGCTCTCCACATGGGGATGTAGGTAATCGTCAATAAGGGAGCTAGCTTGTTGAGTGAGGGAGCCTATTCCCGAAATAATAAGTCTTCTGGGTGGTTTATGAAGGGAATTGTGGGTCTTGGGTAGGGCATAGAAGGTGGGAGTGAAGGGATAATGAACTTTCAGAAAGTCCTGTGTATTTTTTGATATCAGATTTCTAGAGAAGGCTCCATCGATGATCCTGAAGAATTCCTGTTGGTGGTTGCGCATCCTGGTAACAGAGATCCTGCGATACCAAGAGGGATTCTCCACGATCCTGTAGCACATGGCCATGTAATCCTCTGTAGTTTGTATAACGAGGTTGCCTCACTTGTCAGAGGGTTTAATTATTATGTCCTGTCTCTCTTTCATTTGATTGAGGGCCGCTCTTTGGGTGGAGGTTAAATTTGATTTGGTTAGATCTAGGGTGCAATTTCTGAATATTCTGAGTTGTACAATCAACAAATAATTTAAGATTGGAGTTGGAGAATGACGGGAAATTGTGGGATTTTTTTCTTGTATTCGGGAGGTATAAAGGAAGAGATTTCTGGGTCCTCTGTGTTGGTTAAAACTTGATTCATTTTCTCAGGGTCATCCCAGACCCCCTCCCCCTTCCTTCCCCAACTGATCCAATATTTTTAGCATTCTGTAGTCCACATGTGACCATTTCATATTCGGATTTGCTTCAACTTTGGTGGTTTGGTTATGCCAATACATTTTGAAATTAGGTTTTCTAGCGAATAGATTAATGTCCTTAACAACTTCAAAGTGGTCTATGTTTCGTGTTGGACAGATGTTGAGTCCTAACCCTAGGACTTCAAGTTCTGTCTGAGTGAATGTGTGTGGTGTAAGATTGATGACATCAAAGGTGCATGATTGTGTTAGGTGGGGCAAACTACAAATTGGTCTATGTGACTTTGTGCTGTGTTGTGTGATGGTCTTGGGGTCATTGGTATTTTGTCTTTTGAGGCTGGTGTACGAAACTTTGACTGACTGGGTTGTTTGGGGGTGGCATCAGATGCAGCTCCACTTGGGTGGTGTCTGCCCCATGTGTCTGCGGGGATGGATGCCACATCCTCCCCAATTCAGACGGTGGGGGTGTTTCACGTTTTTGTGCTTGATTGTGATTAGTATCTATATCTTCCCGTGAACTTGCAGTTTGGCCCATTCCTGGCATGTGCGATTACTCTGGCATCTATAAGAGGACGTGGTTGAAGTATCAGAGGCATTGCCATCATTGTTTTGTCTAAATCTATTAAATTCCCCCCTATTTGTCATATTCCACTTGTACGCTCTTCCCATTTTAAATGTCACCTTTGCAAATTTCTGGTCTTTGTTCTGTATTAGTTGTTTATTGTACTCATCTACATAGAATTTCATTTCCTCTTCCGATGAGATGAAAATATCAGTCTCTCGGAAGGGGTGGAGTTTGTTTTGTATCCCCTGGATTTCAACATCCAACGTTATATTTTCTAGATCGTAGTGATCTTTTAGCATTTTTATCATATATAATGAACATATTGTGAGGTTTTCTTCCCACTCAGTACGGAGTGGGTTAGGTGGATTTTTTAGTGTAGGAAAAATTTGGTCTCTCAAGCCAATAGGGCTCAATGTAGGATTGGAAAAAATGGCTATGCCAATAGAATCTAGATTTATGTTCCAGTAGTTTTTTAAGGTGAGCAAAGAGAGCTACAATTTTTATTGGTTTCAATGTTGTCACCTAACGCCGTTGTTTTAATTTTATTCATTTGATCAACTCATGCACTACCACAGTAGTCAGCCATTTTTTTGGAGAAAGTTACAAAGTAAAGGGAGAAGGATTGGTAGTGGGACCTTTGAGTAGAAAGGCTAATCCCCAGGGAAAGGGAACGAAGAGACAAGGGGAAGGAAGCAAAAAATGCGCTTATATCGGATATCTAATCTCGATTTCTACTACAAAATGCCTAATTCATGCAACTACACAAATAATTTATTCAGCCAAAGGAGGGGTTGATTGACTGTTAATTTAATTTAAATATATTATTAATATATAAACGTTATCTCACGGGTAACCCTAAAAGGAAGAGAGTGTGTATTCAAACACCTAAAAGTTACTATATGGGGGTGGGGGTAAGTGTGAGAGAATTATAACTCCACAGAGGCACCGTCCCTGAGAAATGCAAAATTCAAACTAAAGGAGCTTTTCGCTCACCTGGACCGACACTCCAACCACACAGTCTGAAGGTAAATCATGGATGAATTTTATTACTCAAGATAAATGAATTTATTATTTAGGTGTATATTTAGTCGACTATTGCCTCGATTAATCTTGCGTTTGTGAGACACTGCTGTACATCAGACAGAATGCTATGTAACTGCACGTTCTTTGTTAAAGCTCTAGGCTGATGTGTTGTAATTTTTGTTAGTGGGCAATTATAAATGCCCCACAATGCTTCTATGATATATAAAAAGAGTTTTCTTATATGCCATATATGTAATGTCAGTGTTCACTAAATATTATTCCACAATGTTGTGGTACTGTATCTCTAGGTTATTTTTTAATACTTATATGCTTTTTGTGCTACTTTAAAGGCCTTGACGAAGCAGGGTTTCCCGCAAACGCGTAGACCACACTTCTGACATTCTCTACCAGTAGGGATGAGCTTTTAGTTCGAGTCGAACTCATGTTCAACTCGAACATTGGCTGTTCGCCCGTTCGCTGAACAGCGGACAATTTGGGATGCCCCTTTAAAAGTCTATGAGAGAAATCAAAAGTGGGTCTATCCGTCCCCACCAACACCATTCTGGCCTCCACTGATGTAGAGGCTCTCTACTCAAGCATACCATATGTACATTTATATTTTTCCCGTTTTATTATGTTTACTGTTTTTTAATTGTAATTATATGTGCTTTATTATTTTCAGATGTAAACTGCGGGATTGGTGTTCGGTTTGGAGGATCCTCAGCCCTGCACGTGTGGGATTCGGAGCTCCACTGTGGTTTTATCCATCTGCACATAGGTACCTCCGACACCCCTTCCTTTTTCTACTACTGGGATCCCACAGAGGCGTCCTACAAGTGGCCTTCCTCCATCTAGAAACAGTCATCTGGGGCAACTTCCAGGTCGCCTCACTTCCGGTTCCTGCTGGCCTGCTTGGTTGGAACGCAGCGCCTATGACGCACACTTCCAGTGCCACGCTGTTTTGAATCCACCCCCTCTCCGCTGCTCAGCTCCCATCTCCCTACAGCCGCTACTTCTAGCTGAGGGATTGGGGACCGCCTCCCACACCAACCAGAACTCTGCAGGACCAGGGAGTGGATCCCAGAGATATACACGCAGGATGTTCGCCTACGGCTCGTCAGTGGGCAGATGAGCCGCCCCCGTCCCTCTGGATCCTTTAGATTAATTCTGGATCCACGATCTGGGTGATGCAGGCAGCCTCAGGAATCCCTCCCCTATAAATACCACACTTATCACCAGTCTACCCTCAGCGGTCCATCTCCTTACATTGGAGACACTGGAGGGAGACAAAAAACACACAGGAAAACAGGTGAGACTTTCCTCCCTTCACTATATATTGAATTATAGCTTTTATTTACTTCACTCCACCAAAGGAAGGAATCTCTCTTTTTCCTTTTCCCCCCTGTTTACTTATGCGCTTTCTAGGGCCCCTGCACCTAACCTTATTGAAGTTTTGGTGCACAGTGCCTTGTTGAGTCCAGCCTGGAATCTCAAAAACGCCCCTTAAGCTCCTCTTACTGTCATATGTTTGACCATGCCCATATTTGCCACTGCGCTATGCAAGGTTATTTCCTTCCTCAAGTGTCCCTCATTCTGAAGTTCAAATGTTGGGAGGTATGCATATTTTCTTGCCTTGGAAAGACATGGACTCATTTGCAAGATACCTAGGGAAGGAAAGGTGGTGCAGTTTGGCAGCTCCAGCATGGGCACCTGATGACCATTCCGCGACATCTATGGACAAGAGTGAAAAGAGAGTCTATGCGCTAAATATAGTATTTCTGTATACAGTACGTTTCTACAGTATTTCTCAGGGGCCTGCACCCTATATCCACATTATTTTTGCAACCACCCTTCAAATGCCGTGGTGGAGAGAAGATAATGGTGTTATTTTGATAGGGTTAAATTCAGGGACATTCAGAGGATGATGATTGATGTAACTAAGTATCTCCCTACAGAGCAGCCAGGAGCAGAAGATGAATGCAAGGTTTGATAATTACAGCCATTCAGTGGGTAGATATTAAGGCTCCATGCACACTAGCTTTTTTATAAGCTCAAAAAACGCTAGAACAAAAATGCTGGATGAAGAAAGCTGATAATAGAATTTTTGTGCCGGTTTGTAGTAGCAATTTAGTAGCTTTTAGAAGCTACCCTAGGTTCACACCTATGCATTTTTAGTGCATTTTTCAGTTTGCAGAAACGCACTAGTCCATTTAACATGATTTCCTATGATACAAGTTCACATCTTTGCATTTTGTGGCTGTTGCGTTTTTGGAAAGGGTCGGGGACTTTTTTCCTGCGATTTGCAGGGAATAGACTTCAATGTCACAGAAACGTAAGAGTTGTGTTTGTGATGCAATTTTTGATGTGTTTTGCATTTTGCAGTTTGTAATTTAACACTGTATATAGCTGGTTGCTAAGCAGGGGTCGGGAAGCCTGCCGCCGCATCCTTAACAACCAATGAGTCTTCAGTTGTCAGCGGGGTTCCCTGCTGACAGCTGAATGTAAAATAAGAAAAAGTTGGCAGCAGAAAAATAACAAGAAAAAAATGGCATGGGGTCCCCCAAATTTTTTTTAAAAATGCAGTGGGGGTCCCCCCAAAATCAATACCAGACCCTTATCCAAGCATGCCGCCCCGGTAGGTATAAACCAGGCCACATGCTCTCAACATGGGGGCCCCCTTTAAGAAGGGGGCCCCCATGGCCCCCTTCTTAAAGGGGGGTCAGGATCTGGGTGCCCCCTTCTTAAAGAATTAAAGGGGGCTTCCGTATTCCGATAAGCCCCCCGCCTGCAGACCCTGACAACCACTGGCCAGGGTTGTTGGGAAGAGGCCCTTGTCCTCATCAAAAACAAAAAACTTTAAATGCAAAATGCATGGAAACTGCATGCAAAACCCATAAAAAAAGCTGGTTTAAAAATGCACTGCAAAACGTGAAAAAATGCATCAAGCGCAGCCGCATAGATGTGAAACTAGACTTAGCGTTTTTACAGTGCATGAAGGGGAAAAAAAAAGAAAAAACTCCAAAAAAATCTGTTGGCATTTTAGTAGCATTTAGAAGTGTTTAGTAGCATTTTGAAGCATTCATCATTTTTTTCTTCTGGAAAAACGCACCGAAAAACTCGACAAAAATATTAGTTTTTTCTGATCCTAGATACTGAAGTTAAAAAAACACTAATAGCCTAATGTAGTGTGCATGGACACATAGGATAACACTATTTAGCTTTTAGGAGCATAAAAAATGCTAATAACAGCTTCTAGGAGCTTAAAAAAAACGCTAATGTGCATGGAGCGGCCTCAATTTAACTACAACAAATGGTAAAATGCTGACTGTATGTATTAATCGAAGGTGTCTTTAATTTTAATTGTTCACTTTTACTTGATCCTGTTATGTATTATTTTTCAGTAATAAAAAACAAAGCTAATAGAACGCAAAATATTTATGTTTGTCAAATACAAAGCTCACTATCTATTGTTAATTGTTCTATTCTCTGAAAACACTTCATGACTCTTTCAGGTATCTCAATGTTCTAACCTGTATTTATGAAGTTTGCAGATACAGAACAAGTTGTACTCAATAAATACAAATATGGGGTGGGGGTAAGCATGAGAGAATTGTAACTCCACAGAGGCACTGAGAAATGCAAAATTCAAACTAAAAATAAATTAGAGTGGGACTTTGAGTGTGCCTCGGTGGGGTTGAAAGAACAATCTATACGACAGTTTTAAAACAATGTAGAAAAACTTTATTCACCATCCATAGATGGAAACCTTAAGAAAAGATTAAAGTCTAAAATAGAATACAGTTTATTGTTTCTTTTGGTCCAGGGTGTGCAGATCCTGGTAAAGCCTGATAGCAAAATGACATTTCAAAGGAAAAAAAGTAATTTAAAACTACTCGCGGCTATTAATGTATTGCCGGTCCGACAATACACATAAAAGTTCATTGATAAAAACGGCATGGGAATTCACCACAGGGGAACCCCGAACCAAAATGTAAAAAAAAAAATGACGTGGGGGGTCCCCCTAAATTCCATACCAGGCCCTTCAGGTCTGGTATGGATATTAAGGGGAGCCCTGGCCAAAATTTTTTTTTTAAAATGGCGTGGGGTCCCCCTCAAAATCTATACCAGACCCTTCAGGTCTGGTATGGATTTTAAGGGGAACCCAGTGCCAAAATTAAAAAAAAAATGGCGTGGGGTCCCCCCAAAAATCCATACCAGACCCTTATCTGAGCACGCAACCTGGCAGGCCGCAAGAAAAGAGGGGGGAAGAGAGAGCGCTCCCCCCTCCTGAACCGTGCCAGGACACATACCCTCAACATTGGGAGGGTGCTTTGGGGTAGCCCCCCAAAACACCTTGTCCCCATGTTGATGGGGACAAGGGCCTCATCCCCACAACCCTTGCCTGGTGGTTGTGGGGGTCTGCGGGCAGGGGGCTTATCAGAATCTGGAAGCCCCCTTTAACAAGGGGACCCCCAGATCCCGGGCTTCCCCCCTGTGTGAAATGGTAAGGGGGTACAAAAGTACCCCTACCATTTCACAAAAAAACTGTCAAAAATGTTAAAAATGACAAGAGACAGTTTTTGACAATTCCTTTATTTAAATGCTTCTTCTATCTTCTATCTTCCTTCGGTTTCTTCCTCCATCTTCTTTTTCTTCTGGTTCTTCTGGTTCTTCCTCCGGGTCAATCAACCCCTCCTTTGGCTGAATAAATTATTTGTGTAGTTGCATGAATTAGGCATTTTGTAGTAGAAATCGAGATTAGATATCCGATATAAGCGCATTTTTTGCTTCCTTCCCATTGTCTCTTCGTTCCCTTTCCCTGGGGATTAGCCTTTCTACTCAAAGGTCCCACTACCAATCCTTCTTTTTTTTTTCCTACACTAAAAAATCCACCTAACCCACTCCGTACTGAGTGTGAAGAAAACCTCACAATATGTTCATTATATATGATAAAAATGCTAAAAGATCACTACGATCTAGAAAATATTATTATTATACAGTATTTATATAGCGCCAACAGTTTACGTAGCGCTTTACAACTTGAGGATAGACAGTACAAATACAATACAATTTGATACAGTAGGAATCAGAGGGCCCTGCTCCTTAGAGCTTACAATCTAAGATAACGTTGGATGCTGAAATCCAGGGGATACAAAACAAACTCCACCCCTTCCGAGAGTCTGATATTTTCATCTCGTCGGAAGAGAAATGAAATCCTATGTAGATGAGTACAATAATCAACTAATACAGAACAAAGACAAGAAATTTGCAAAGGTGACATTTAAAATGGGAAGAGCGTACAAGTGGAATATGACAAATAGGGGGGAATTTAATAGATTTAGACAAAACAATGATGGCAATGCCTCTGATACTTCAACCACGTCCTCTTCTAGATGCCAGAGTAATCGCACATGCCAGGAATGGGCCAAACTGCAAGTTCACGGGAAGATATAGATACTAATCACAATCAAGCACAAAAACGTGAAACACCCCCACGTCTGATGGGGAGGATGTGGCATCCATCCCCACAGACACATGGGGCAGACACCACCCAAGTGGAGCTGCATCTGATGCCACCCCCAAACATCCCAGTCAGTCAAAGTTTCGTACACCAGCCTCAAAAGACAAAATACCAATGACCCCAAGACCATCACACAACACAGCACAAAGTCACATAGACCAATTTGTAGTTTGCCCCACCTAACACAATCATGCACCTTTGATGTCATCAATATTACACCACACACATTCACTCAGACAGAACTTGAAGTCCTAGGGTTAGGACTCAACATCTGTCCAACACGAAACATAGACCACTTTGAAGTTGTTAAGGACATTAATCTATTCGCTAGAAAACCTAATTTCAAAATGTATTGGCATAACCAAACCACCAAAGTTGAAGCAAATCCGAATATGAAATGGTCACATGTGGACTACAGAATGCTAAAAATATTGGATCAGTTGGGGAAGGAAGGGGGTGGGGGTCTGGGATGACCCTGAGAAAATGAATCAAGTTTTAACCAACACACAGGACCCAGAAATCTCTTCCTTTATACCTCCCGAATACAAGAAAAAATCCCACAATTTCCCGTCATTCTCCAACTCCAATCTTAAATTATTTGTTGATTGTACAACTCAGAATATTCAGAAATTGCACCCTAGATCTAACCAAATCAAATTTAACCTCCACCCAAAGAGCGGCCCTCAATCAAATGAAAGAGAGACAGGACATAATAATTAAACCCTCTGATAAGGGAGGCAACCTCGTTATACAAACTACAGAGGATTACATGGCCATGTGCTATAGGATCGTGGAGAATCCCTCTCGGTATCGCAGGATCTCTGTTACCAGGATCCGCGACTACCAGCAGGAATTCTTCAGGATCATCGATGGAGCCTTCTCTAGAAATCTGATATCAAAAAATACATGGGACTTTCTGAAAGTTCATCATTCCATTACTCCCACCTTCTATGCTCTACCCAAGACCCACAAATCCCTTCATAAACCACCCAGAAGACTTATTATTTCGGGAATAGGCTCCCTCACTCAACAAGCTAGCTCCCTTATTGACGATTACCTACATCCCCATGTGGAGAGCCTACCTACATATTTAAAAGACACTATTCATGTGCTTACTGTGTTGGAGGGTCTATCCGTCCCCACCAACACCATTCTGGCCTCCACTGATGTAGAGGCTCTCTACTCAAGCATACCATATGTACATTTATATTTTTCCCGTTTTATTGTGTTTACTGTTTTTTAATTGTAATTATATGTGCTTTATTATTTTCAGATGTAAACTGCGGGATTGGTGTTCGGTTTGGAGGATCCTCAGCCCTGCATGTGTGGGATTCGGAGCTCCGCTGTGGTTTTATCCATCTGCACAGAGGTACCTCCGACACCCCTTCCTTTTTCTACTACTGGGATCCCACAGAGGCGTCCTACAAGTGGCCTTCCTCCATCTAGAAACAGTCATCTGGGGCAACTTCCAGGTCGCCTCACTTCCGGTTCCTGCAGGCCTGCTTGGTTGGAACGCAGCGCCTATGACATACACTTCCAGTGCCACGCTGTTTTGAATCCACCCCCTCTCTGCTGCTCAGCTCCCATCTCCCTACAGCCGCTACTTCTAGCTGAGGGATTGGGGACCGCCTCCCACGCCAATCAGAACTCTGCAGGACCAGGGGGTGGATCCCAGAGATATACACGCAGGATGTTCGCCTACGGCTTGTCAGTGGGCAGATGAGCCGCTCCCGTCCCTCTGGATCCTTTAGATTAATTCTGGATCCACGATCTGGGTGATGCAGGCAGCCTCAGGAATCCCTCCCCTATAAATACCACACTTATCACCAGTCTACCCTCAGCGGTCCATCTCCTTACATTGGAGACACTGGAGGGAGACAAAAAACACACAGGAAAACAGGTGAGACTTTCCTCCCTTCACTATATATTGAATTATAGCTTTTATTTACTTCACTCCACCAAAAGGAAGGAATCTCTCTTTTTCCTTTCCCCCCCTGTTTACTTATGCGCTTTCTAGGGCCCCTGCACCTAACCTTATTGAAGTTTTGGTGCACAGTGCCTTGTTGAGTCCAGCCTGGAATCTCAAAAACATAGTGTTTAGTCATACATCACTTGTCATCGAATACAACCCTGAATGCGTTGGTAACCCATATTCACACCAAACACCTGTATGTGCATTCCCATATTATAAACTAGGTAAGAGCTTTTTTGAACCGACTCTCCATCTCGGGTTCTCCCTCTCCCCCTCCCATTCTTTTCCTGTTTTCTCCCCCCCACTTTCCCCACCTCTTTTTCTTCCTCCAAATCCCCCTCCATCTCTCCCTTTTCCCTATTTTTTCTTTTTTCCCCTCTCCCCTCTCTCTTTCTTCCTCCCTTCTCTCTCTCCCTGGTTCCCTTCCCTTCCATACTTTACCTTTTCCTTTTTTTCTCTTTCTCTGCCTCCCTCCCCCATCCCTTCCTCCCCCCTTTCCCCTTCTCCCCCTCCTTTTCTATGTCCCCTCTTTTTTTCCCCTCCTTTTCCCTTCCACACTGTGAGGGAAAATCACCTGAGACCACACTCTGGATCAAGTTAAGAAGTTTTCTGTCAGGTTACTTTGAGGCTAGGTGACAGATGCACACCGTTAGGAACAGGAGTGCACCGCAAGGTAGTGGACCCTACGGCTGACTGCTGCGGTTGGGAGTCAGGGTGGTAAGGAAGGCAGGGCCGCTGGAACACCAACATGGATCCCACCGGGGTTAGAGCGTAAGATTCCCTGGGGCGCAGAGTCTAAGAGCCAGCAGGTGTTCACCAGAGCCTCTAGTGGTGAGGATGGACAGGGCTTCAACTGGCTCCAGGTCACGACCCCCAGGGTCCCCCAGCTCACACCCACAGTAGGCAACAGGAGGATAGGGATAGTAAGGGAATAAGCCAAGGTCAGGGCCACAAGCAGACAAGGACAACAGAGTTCACGCCAAGGTTCAGGGTCACAGGCAAATGGGGATAGTCGGGACACGCCAAAGGTCAGGGTCACGAGCAGACAGGAATAGTTGAGAACACGCCAAGGTCAGTAACAGAAACAAACATAGAGCACACGGCAGACAGGAAGCCAAAACACACAAAGGTTGATCAGCAGGGCTGGCCTGCAGTGCAGAGGCTAATATAGAGTTCTCTGATAGGAGCTGGGGTGGAGCCATGCTAGAGGAGAGTTTATAAAAGCAGTCAGGTGGGAGTCAGCTGGTCTTTAGAGATGAACACATGGAGACAGGTAAGCTGACAGACAAAACTTTATTGCATAACCATGACATTTTCTTTATTTGACTCTTACAAGCATGACCTGCCACCTTGGAATCATGTCCCCAACGAAGGATCTCAGCTCTTAACTCCGTGGGAACAAAGGTCTTGCCAGGAGGAATTTTTGATTCCAGGGTGGTAGAATGGGCAACAATGCATGAGGTCGGAATGATCGGCTCAGGATCAGGGGTGGACTCCTCCTCCAAAGTGTCAAATGACCTAGAAAGTGCATCAGCCTGACTGTTGCATGAACCAGGTTTGTACGTAATCGTGAATTTAAAACGAGAAAAGAAGAGACTCCACCTGAACATTTCTCCAGCTTGGCATAGAGATTATTCTCTCTAAGGCGCTGAGGTATGGTGCGGATATAGTTTCTGTGAGCAGGCAGATTTTCGGAAAAGATGAGAATGTCATCCAGATAGATGACAACAAACTGGTACAGTAGATCCCTGAAGATTTAATTGACAAAGTTCTGGAACACAGCTGGAGCATTACACAAACCAAAAGGCATAACCAGGTATTCGTAATGCCCGTCCCTAGTGTTAAATGCAGTCTTCTATTCATCACCTTCCTGTATTCTAATGAGATTGTATGCACCTCTGAGATCCAACTTGGTGAAAATGGAAGCCCCCTTCAACCTGTCGAATAGCTCAGATATTAGAAGTAAGGGGTATCGTTTTTTGATAGTCACTGTGTTTAACCCTCGATAGTCGATGCAGGGTCTGAGGGTACCATCCTTTTTAGCAATGAAAAAGAACGCTGCTCCTGCAGGCGACGAGGATTTCCAGATGAAACCTCTCTCCAGATTCTCGGTGACATACTCAGACATGGCCTGGGTCTCTGGAATGGACAGAGGGTAGGTACAACCCCTGGGCAGAGTTGCTCCAGGGACAAAGTCAATGGCACAGTCAAAATATCGGTGGGGAGGAAGCACCTCAGCAGACTTCTTGCAGAACACATCCCGGTAATCGCTGTATGCCGCGGGAAGATCAGAAGATACGGATGTGGTAGCAATGGGAAGTCTCTCCTTGAGAATACAGGATGAGAAACAGGAAGGACCCCAAGCCAGGATCTGCCCAGAGACCCAGTCCACATGTAGAGAGTGGAGCTGTAGCCAAGGAAGGCCCAATACAATGTGAGTAGAGGCCTTGGGTAGAATGAGGAAGGAAATGCACTCCTGGTGGAGTATCCTACTGACATCCTAATAGGTAGTGTCTGGAAACGGATAGGGCCCCCTGGGAGCACAGTGCCATCATTTGCCGAGACTACCAGTGGTGTAGCGAGGGGAGAAAGGGTAAGCTTCATAGAAGAAGCAGTTCTCCAGTCCATAAAATTGCCGGCAGCCCCGGAGTCCAGATATGCTAGGACCGATTGGGGAGAAGGGCCTACAAAGGAGGAACACCAGAAGAAGAAGACAAGAAGGTGATGTTTCAGGGTCCAATACTCCACCTTCTAAATGTATTAGACCCGAGCATTTCCCAGACGAAGTGAGCAGGAGTCACGAAAATAACCCTTGCCCCCACAATAAAGACACAAGCCCAGAGTTCTGCGTCTAACACGTTCTTCGGGGTTAGTCTGGTCTGGCTCAGCTGCATAGGTTCCTCAGCAGGCAGAGGATGCTCCACAGGGTGACGGGGGAAGAGTTCTGGCTGACTAGGACCTAGGGGGTGCTGGCGTCTTTTTTCTAGGGACCTCTCCTGGAAACGAATGTCAATCTGATTGCACACAGAAATTACATTGTCCAGACCGACGGGGATGGCTCTTCCTGCTAATTTGTCCTTCACTCGGTCAGAGAGGCCATGTAAAAAGTTTGCGACCGGGGCCTCATTGTTGCAGCTCAATTCAGCTGTGAGGATACGGAACTGAAGCGCATATTGTCCCACTGAACAAGATTCTTGGCGAAGCCGTAAAAGGGCACTAGCCGCTGAATAAACCCGAGCTGGCTCCTTGAAGATATTACGAAAAAGCTTCAAGAAGTCAGACAGGCTGGAAACCACCGGGTCATTCTTCTCCCACATAGGGGCAGCCCAAGCTAAAGCTTCACCAGAGAGGAGGGAAATGATATAGGCTACCTTAGCCCGATCAGACAGAAAGTTTTGAGGCTGGAGCTCAAAATGAATGGTGCATTGGCTGAGGAAGCCCCTGCAGGCCTTGGAGTCCCCAGAGAAACGGGACAGAGCTGGCAGTAAATATGAATGTGTGGCTGCGACTGGTGCGATAGGTGCAGCTGCTGATTGTACTTGAGGCTGCAGGTTCGGGTTTCCCAAGGAGGCCAGGAGCTGCTCAAAGCGGGAAGCCAGATCCTGAAGGAATTGCATTATCTGAGTCTGATTAGATTCCTGGGTCTCAAGTCTGCGAACTATGCCCTGCAATGGATCGGCTGCAGGAAGCGGCACGTCAGCCGGGTCCATGGCTAATCAAACTGTCAGGTCACCTTGAGGTTAGGTGACAGATGCACACCGTTAGGAACAGGAGTGCACCGCAAGGTAGTGGACCCTACGGCTGACTGCTGCAGATGGGAGTCAGGGTGGTAAGGAAGGCAGGGCCGCTGGAACACCAACACGGATCCCACCGGGGTTAGAGCGTAAGATTCCCTGGGGAGCGGAGTCTAAGAGCCAGCAGGTGTTCACCAGAGCCTCTAGTGGTGAGGATGGACTGGGCTGCAACTGGCTTCAGGTCGCGACCCCCAGGGTCCCCCAACTCCCACCCACAGTAGGCAACAGGAGGATAGGGATAGTAAGGGAATAAGCCAAGGTCAGGGCCACAAGCAGACAAGGACAACAGAGTTCACGCCAAGGTTCAGGGTCACAGGCAAACATGAATAGTCGGAGACACACCAAAGGTCAGGGTCAAGAGCAGACAGGAATAGTTGAGAACACGCCAAGGTCGGTAACAGAAACACATGTAGAGCATACGGCAAACAGGAAGCCAAAACACACAAAGGTTGATCAGCAGGGCTGGCCTGCAGTGCAGAGGTTAATATAGAGTTCTCTGATAGGAGCTGGGGTGGAGCCATGCTAAAGGAGAGTTTATAAAAGCAGTCAGGTGAGAGTAAGCTGGTCTTTAGAGATGAACACATGGAGACAGGTAAGCTGACAGACAAAACTTTATTGCATAACCATGACATTTTCTTTATTTGACTCGTACAAGGAGACAAATTACAACAAAAGGACAGATATTTGCCCAATGGTTCTGATCTCTATGACCCATGCAATAGGGCAGCATACATAGAATTCAGCCTTATGAGCTCCTATCTGACTTGTCTGTCTAACTATTGTAAAACTTGCATTTATATACCTTTTACAAGCCTTATCTTAGCCATCTCTCCTAGATATGATTGGTTGCTAAGATCTACGTCAATGTAACTAACCATAAATCTGACACCTGTTCTACAACCAGACAGACTTATTCTTTCCCAGAATTCCTATATGTTCATTAAAGTGATTTATAACTGGTTTTGTCCAATTAAAAATACCTGTGTAGAGACAGTATGGCACCCAGCTGTGTTAAATCAAACCCTCCTCATCCTGATAAGACTTAACCAACTTCAAGGATAACAGATTTAAGACATTGGGAGAATGAACTTCCCATAATCCCACGTTATTCGTTATATGTCTCACTATATAATCCTATATGTATGTATTCATAAATTGGTTCTAAGGCACTGTATCACTTACAAAGTGTGTGTATATATATATATATATATATATATATATATATATATATATATATACATATATATATATACATATATACACACACATATATATATCACCCCCCCCTCCGCCAGATCAGAGCTCTGCCTTGTTTACACAGGCAGATCTCCCTTCTGTGTCTTTTCCTGACTATCGGCGGATGCCGGCCGACATCTATTGCCTGGCACCCGCAGAATGCTTCTGCTGTGAGTAAGAACAGTAGAAGCTGCCCACCATCAGCGCCTACTCTAGCCGGATATTATAATATTGTAGAGGGTCAGCCTGGGGCAGGGTTAAGAAGGGGTTTATCGAGGAGGGCAGGTACTTCCCCTTCAGACCTGCTTATTGTCAGCTGGGCTGAGAGTGTCAAAGTGGAGCTGTTTGAGTAGGAGAGAGAGACACAGCAGCACGCTGTGTGAAAATGTCCATTGCTGGATGGTGTACCTGCTGGGTGAGCTTAACCACATAAAGACTGTAGCTCTGATTGGAGCCATGAACTATTACCTATACCTGTGTGCACAACCGTGTGACAAGACAAGTCTGTCTTATCTTATGGTTTTTTTTGCTATTATAGGAGGTTTGTCCCCAACTTTGTCAGTCTAGCAGTGCCTCTGACTGATCTCACCAAGGAATGGAACACAACTGTTGTTCAGTGGAGTGCAGAAGCAGCGTTCAGCCGGTTGAAGCAAGCTTTGTGCCAGGAACCAGTGTTGGTAGCTCCCGACTTCCAAAAAAGAGTTCCTGGTACAAACAGATGCCTCAAAGTTGGGTCTGGGTGCAGCTCTGTCCCAGATGATTGGAGGGGATGAGCACCCCGTTGTGTACTTGAGCAGGAAGCTCACGCCAGCTGAGAGGAATTATTCCATTGTGGAAAGGGAGTGTCTCACAATAAAATGGGCTTTGGAGACACTCCGCTACTACTTGTTGGACCGACCCTTCAAATTAGTTTCAGATCATGCGCCCCTTACGTGGATGGCCCAAAATAAAGATAAAAACTCCAGAATCACTCGGTGGTTCCTTGCTCTACAGTAGGGAAGAACCGAACACCCCCCAGTTCGGTTCGCACCAGAACCTGCGAACGGACCGAAAATTCGCATGAACATTAGAACCCCATTAAAGTCTATGGGACTCGAACGTTCGAAATCAAAAGTGCTAATTTTAAAGGCTAATTTGCATGGTATTGTCCTAAAAAGGGTTTGGGGACCCGGGTCCTGCTCCAGGGGACATGAATCAATGCAAAAAAAGGTTTTAAAAATGGCCGTTTTTTTGGGAGCAGTGATTTTAATAACAGAGTGGAACTGACTTCACTATGGGCACTGTCCCACCCTCAGCACACTTTGTAACTGTAGAGAAAGCAAGTGCTAATTTAACAAAGTATAGTACAATCCCTAGGGAGCTCCCACTGCTTTATATTATAGTAACTTTATTAGGGCAATGAAACACAAAGCCTTGCGCTTTATGAGACAGTCCTTCTTTTCTTCTTTCTTCTGCTAGCTATGTGTAAAGTAAATTGTAATCCAATGGTTAACAATAGGGATGAGCCGAACACCCCCCGGTTCGGTTCGCACCAGAACCTGCGAACGGACCGAAAATTTGCACGAACGTTAGAACCCCATTGACGTCTATGGGACTCGAACGTTCAAAATCAAAAGTGCTAATTTTAAAGGCTAATTTGCATGGTATTGTCCTAAAAAGGGTTTGGGGACCAGGGTCCTGCCCCAGGGGACATGTATCAAAAAAACCTTTTAAAAACGGTCGTTTTTTAGGGAGCAGTGATTTTATTGATGCTTAAAGTGAAAAAAAAAAAAAAGTGAAATATTCCTTTAAATATAGTACTTGGGGGAGGGGGGGTGTCTATAGTATGCCTATAAAGTGGCGCGTGTTTCCCATGCTTAGAACAGTCCCTGCACAAAATGACATTTTTAAAGGAATAAAAGTAATTTAAAACCGCTTGCGGCTTTAATGTAATGTCGGGTCCTGACAATATGGATGAAAATCAGTGAGACAAACGGCATGGGTACACCCCCCCCAGTCCATTATCAGGCCCTTTGGGTCTTGTATGGATATTAATGGGAACCCCGCACCCAAATTAAAAAAAGGAAAGGCGTGGGGCCCCAGGCCCTATATACTCTGAACAGCAGTATACAGGCGGTGCAAACAAGACAGGGACTGTAGGTTTGTTGTTAAGTAGAATCTGTTTGTAATTTTGAACTGGTACATTTTTAAAGTGTAGCTCCAGCTAAAAAAATCTATTTTTAAGCTTTTTGGAAAACATAGGGAAGGGTTATCACCCCTGTGACATTTGTTTTGCTGTCTATGCTCCTCTTCAGAAGATTTCACCTCACTTTCTGTCCCAATGACAAATGTTTTTAGAAAATGTGGGGTTTTTAGTGAAACAAGGATTGGCCCTGCTGTGAAATATTAGATCAAGAATTGTAATTACATGTCCCTGTTGAACAGGGACAGAAAAATTGGGCCTTAGGCACTGGTGCCACAACACTGCAACCCCTCACAGATACTCTAGTTGGAACGCAGGAACGAGCCCTGCTGCAAAGAATTGCATCAAAAATTGTAATTACACGCCCCTGTTAAACAGGGGCAGAAAATTGGGCCTTAGGCACTGGTGCTGGTGCCACAACACTGCAACCCCTCACAGATAATCTAGTTGGAGCGCTGGAACGAGCCCTGCTGCAAAGAATTGTATCAAAAATTGTAATTACACGCCCCTGTTAAACAGGGGCAGAAAAATTGGGCCTTAGGCACTGGTGCTGGTGCCACAACACTGCAACCCCTCACAAATACTCTAGTTGGAGCGCAGGAATGAGCTCTGCTGCAAAGAATTGTATCAAAAATTGTAAAAACACACCCCTGTTAAACAGAGGCTGAAAAATTGGGCCTTAGCCACTGGTGGCAGCGCCCAGAAACAAAAATATTCTTACAAACTATCAGCATGATCATTGAGGAGGAAGAGGATAGTCACTCAGCATAACAGGATAGTCACTCAGCATCAGCATAGGCAGTCTTGAAGGGATCTGACATTTCAAAAAAATTTATTTGGTTACATCAGCATCAGGTGCTTGGTATCTGGTGGTGATCCAAGACTGATTCATTTTTATGAAGGTCAGTCGATCGACCGAGTCGGTGGACAGGCGCACCCTGTGATCAGTTACAAAGCCTCCAGCAGCACTGAATGTGCGTTCCGAAAGAACGCTGGATGCAGGACAGGCCAGTAGCTCAATTGTTTATAAAATTATGTTTATTTTTGCCATTTTTGCTGAATAAAGCCACTTTTGTTTTAATGGACTGTCTCTGAGCCAGCTGTCCACCCCTCTGCTCCCCTACAATATATATATATCTATAGATATCTATAGATATATATATAAATATATATATATCATCCCTAAAGAGCCTGTCCCAGGACATCCTTTCCATTGGGCCTTGGTGTCGCAGGATTGGTGAGCGGACAGTAGCCTATCTTGTGTATTCCCTTTTTTAAAGAGCACACTGCATGCAGACACCGTTGCTTCAATCACTTTGTCAACCCCTGTCAGAAGATTCTTTGTGCCAGTTGTTTTGCTCTGTTGCAACATTGAATTTAGTACACTTGCCAGTACATATTGTGCCCTTTTTGAAGTGCTAACTGAAGTTTCAAGGCTTCATCTTCAAGGACTACTTGATATTCCTCGTTACAAGGGAAAGGACCTTTCAGTGTCTTTCAGGCCTGCAGTGACTCAGGGACAAACAGACATACTTATTTAGGGAGGAACTCAAACTTTTAACACAGAGTTAATATTACTCATTGTTGCATATTGCATTACACGTATACAATCAGGGCCTGTGATTTCAGGGTTTTGAGGAAATAGACTGACCCGAAACAAGACATTCTGATGTCCCTTCATGCCTGAGCACATAGGTCACATTTGGGGTGAGTTAAAGTGGATGTACACCCAATGTCATCCTTTCTAAACTACTGCCATAGGGGTTATCTACAAGGATATACATGCCTCCTGCATGTATCTTTACCTGTCAAATGTCTCCCCTCTGTCTGTTATGAGACCCGAAAAACTGCAGATTCTATGGGTGGGTCTATTGTCTAGAGCTAGGTGGGTGGAGTCGTGATGTCAGTAGACTCCCCGCCCACCTCTATACTCCCCTTGTCAATATGCATTTTCTTCTGTGTATTTCTTACACTGAACTTCTGCTATGATCTTTAACATCCAGTGAAAAGACAGGAAAGTAACCACATGACTTCAGCATGCCAAATCATGCTGAGGTGTGGACAGTGATGTTTCTTGGCCTAGGCCGACAAGGCCCAGGCCTAGGGCTGCACTTTGCGGGGGGCGGCAAAAAGCCGCCCCCCTAAACGAAAAAAGCTCCCCCAGACCCATCTTTCCGAGTTCCAGCTCCCGTGCCTGCCTCCCGCACAAATACGCGGCTGGCTTGCTATAGCGCGGCACTTGTAAATAATATTATGGGCAGTATGCCTTGCCTGGCCGAGGGCTGAGGGGGGGGCACAATGTGACTGGCGGAGGTGGAGCCTTACGCTCTGCTTACCACACTGCATCGTCTCCCCTGTCCGGGGCGGGGTCTATCGAGGAGGAGACGGAGGATATCATTATCATCAACGCCCTAATTATCCCTGGGAGGGCCGGAATGGCCCAGAATCGAGGAGGATCCTAGCACTGGGTGTGGCCTGTGAATTCAGCCAACCTAAAATCTTCGGATGAGATCCAGAGACGGCTCATCTCAATGCAGGCAGTACAAGGCTCTCAGGATACCCCTCTGATCGGGTAAATGGACATCCATCCTCCCCCATACATAGAATGCTCTCTAAGTCATACATTGCCCCTCCCCCATACACTCGGTGCTCGCCGATTCCCCTCACTCCTTGTGGTGACAAATCCCCCAAGGCTCCTGACTGCAAAACTTTTGTAATGTGTGCCAAGCAGCCAATCACATATAAGTGCTCAATATACAAATTAATATACAGATCTTGTTGCAATAAAGTGATCCGTGCTGAAACTCATTAAATTGTTCTCATTCTGTGAAAGTTCATGTACTGCAAAGTTTGCATTGATTATAGCATGTATGGAGCACTCTGCACATGCTGAAATCAATGCAAACCTTGCAGTACATGAACTTTCACCGAATGAGGACTGTTTAATGAGTTTGCATTGATTTCAGAATGTGCAAAGTTCTCCATGCATGCTGAAATCAATGCAAACTCATTAAAGAGGAGGTCCAGCCCCACCCCATCCCCCTCCTCCCCCCATGAAAATATTAAAAGTTAGCAGCTACAAATACTGTGGCTGCTGACTTTTAATATTAGGACGCTTATCGGTCCAGGGAGACTGATGTTGGCACCCCAGCTGATTTTTGGATTAGCCCTCGGGTGCTGCTGCCACTATACATGTTAAGGGAAACCAGCAGTGAAACTTCACAGTTGGTTCCCTACTACACATGTGCAAAGCAAGCTGCGCTTTCTGAATGGCCTGGCGGCGGAGGAAGCAGGAGGGCCGAACTTCCAAGGGATGGCACTGTCTCCCGGAAGTGGTGTCAAAAACAGGTACCTGGTCCCCCCCCTGCCCCCTGAAAGGTGCCAAATGTAGCACCGGAGGGGGGGAGGAAGCAGATGAGCAAAGCTTCCATGTTTTGGTGGAACTTTAAACAGTCCACATTCAGTGAAAACTCATGTACTGCAAATCAATACATGATTCATATACACTAATAGGCTGTGATATTATGAAACTGATGAGGCTGCACTGATTGCCACTGATGAGGCTGTACTGACAAGTCAGCACTTATATGCTGCACTGATGGGCACTGATAGGCTACACTGATGGCCCCTGATGAGGCTGCACTGAAGGCCACTGATGAGGCTGGACCATTGGGCTGAGCACTGATGAGGCAGCGCTACACTGATGGGCACTGGCACCAGGGCTGGACTGGGACAAAAATTTGGCCCTGGACTTCCTCATGACTGGCCCACTTTAATTTTGAGTGTCCCCAACAGTGCCCCCCTTACATCAGAGTGTCTCCAACAGCGCCCCCTTACATCAGAGTGTCCCCAACAGCGTCCCCCTTACATCAGAGTGTCCCCAACAGCATCCCCCTTACATCAGAGTGTCCCCAACAGCGATCCCCTTACATCAGAGTGTCCCCAACAGCGCCCCCCTTACATCAGAGTGTCCCCAACAGCGCCCCCTTACATCAGAGTGTCCCCAACAGCGTCCCCCTTACATCAGAGTGTCCCCAACAGCGTGTCCCCAATAGCGTCCCCCTTACATCAGAGTGTCTCCAACAGCATCCCCCTTACATCAGAGTGTCCCCAACAGCGCCCCCCTTACATCAGAGTGTCCCCAACAGCGTCCCTCTTACATCAGAGTGTCCCCAACAGCATCCCCCTTACATCAGAGTGTCCCCAACAGTGTCCCCCTTACATCAGAGTGTCCCCAACAGCGTCCTCCTTACATCAGAGTGTCCCCAACAGAATCCCTCTTACATCAGAGTGTCCCCAACAGCGCCCCCTTACATCAGAGAGTCCCCAACAGTGTCCCCCTTTCATCAGAGTGTCCTAATCAGCAGCTCCCTTCACATCAGAGTCCCCACCAGTAGCTCCCTTCACATCACAGTCCCCACCAGCAGCCCACTTCACATCAGAGTCCCCACCAGCAGCTCACTTCACATCACAGTCCCCACCAGCAGCCCACTTCACATCACAGTCCCCACCAGCAGCTCCCTTCACATCACAGTCCCCACCAGCAGCCCACTTCACATCACAGTCCCCACCAGCAGCCCACTTCACATCACAGTCCCCATCAGAGAGCCCCCATCAGCAGCCCTTCACATCAGTGTCCTCCCTCTCCTCCCCCTCCCACATGTACTCACCGTTTTGAAGGCAGCTTCTCGTTCCTCTCTCCAGTCATGTGATAACAAGTGATAGGGGAGAGAGGAAGGAAAGTCTGCCATTGGTCTATCTCCCCCTGCAGGCTGGAGGGAGCATAACGCCTAATGCTCTCTCCAGCATATGACAGAAGCTGCTCCTGCTGACAGGAGTGAAATTGCGATCACTCACTGTCAGAGAGGAGTGGCTCCAGGACCGCACCTGACTGGCCCACTGAGCCATCGGCCCACCGGGAATCTCCCGGTAGTCCCGATGGCCAGTACATGCCTGACTGACACCCACTAATAGGGCTGCACTGATGGCCACTGATGAGGCCACACTGGTGAGGCGGCACTCTTAAGCTGCTCTGATTTAAGGCACTGAAGGGGTGTGGTTTACAGATGACAGGATGGGTCTTAAACAGGAAGGGGTGTGACCTTGACAGGAAGGGGTGTGTCATATTTAAATTAGTGGGTGCACGCATTTAGTCAGGTCTAGGGCAGCACAAAACCTAAATACACCACTGGGTGTGGAACAGCCAATCCTTGCAGAGCTGCTGAAGAAAGGAGTGGGGGTGGGAATTAAAAAATAATGCATGTCTTAGGCTAGTGCACGAGATATGTAAATCACCTGTCACTCACAGCAAGGGGGAGGATTTGACAAAGTTTTTCTCTGTTTGTCAAGTTTTATCTCACTGAACAATAAAAGAGGATTGCTCAGAGCTGGATTAACTCTTTATGGCAAGACTGGGCTCAAATAATAGGAAATCTTATACTCTATATTATGACATAAAAAAAATTTGGGGTTTACATCCACTTTAAGGTGTTTGAAATTGTGCGGTTTATATTTTGCATGTTACTTAGTGTTATATTGCTCAATACCAGAGTTACTACTTTGTTGAATTATTACTGTCTTTTTTTCTTTTGAGAAAGCCTTCCCAGTAAAAAAAAAAACTTTCTGGTTCACTACATTTTGTGTCCATATGTTGTGTTTATAATAACTTTTTTTTTTTTTAAATCAGATTTTATTTAGTTAGATTTTTTTCCATTTTTCACAAAACATAGAAATACAGACATAGCACAATAAACACAAGAGATTTTAGTGGTTGGGTTTACATCTGCTTTAATAACGATGCTCAAGTTCTGTGAATTGCAGTGATGGGGAACATTCTCTTATGTGCTCTGCCTGTGTTCACAGATTTTTACTTGCATCCAAAAATAATTTTAAGGACTAATAATGGTCTCCATCAATTGACTGATTGCTAGTTTTTCAATTGTAAAACCTTAGCTTTTTTTTAATTAATTGGGGTGTTTTGCTGATATTGGGGTCAATTCACAAAGAGTTAAATAATAGCAAAAAAATGTGGTAAAATATTGCATGTGGTAACACAGTTGTGAAAGTTCAATTCACTAAGATTTGACCGTTAAATAACGACATTTGTATTCTTTCGATTGTGCAATAACTACCACACAATCGGCCTGGTATGGTTGCTTGCTCGGATAAGGGTCTGGTATGGATTTCTTTTTAAAATTTGGTGCAGGGTTCCCCTTCAAATCCATGCCAGACCTGAAGGGCCTGGTATGGATTTTGGGAGGACCCCCACACCATTTTTTTTTACATTTTGGCATGGGGTTCCCCTTAACCACTTCAATACAATGTGTTATATGTACTACACTGCCTGCACTGACTGAATAGAGTCTACACTGAATATCTACCTAAATATCTATCTAAATGCAGAGTGTATATATATATATATATATATATATATATATATATATATAAAACTTTTTTTTTTTAAAGAGGTAAAAAGGTAGAGTAAAGAGGTAAAAAATAAGCAGCTCAAACGCTAGATTATTAAAATACTAAAACATTGCTAAAAATTAAACGTGATAAGAACGCAATATCACAGCGTGTGGTTTTCCCCACACGTATAAGTCTATAAGCAGTAGATGGTAAAGCAGACAGTTCAAAGAAGGTTTTTGATTGTAGAATGTAAGTGGTCAGAAAGTGCACCTTTCACCATAAAACGCTAGTAAATTCCACTTTGTGTAGCACACTCCCCCAGGGGGTCAAACTCACCAGAATCTCAAAATAAGTCAGCGTTAAGGTAGAATGAATTACAGCCACTCAGATTCTAAGTCCAAATCACCATTAAGGTCCCCCAGTACAGGGGCTCCAGAGTTTGTGTCATAAAATACAAGAAAGTCGGCACATAGCGTAGCCTTGTTTATTTAAGACAAAACCCCCCATAAACAAGCAGGCCCTTTTTTTTTTTTTTACAAGAAAATTTTTTTTTATTCAAGATTTAAACATTACAAGCGATGCATAGGCACATTTAGATATGAAAACAGTATACATATAGTCACAAGATAGATGATTAATTTTTCCATATAGACAATATAAAGAAGTATGAGAGCAGTACGGGACATTGCAGCAAAATATTGATGTAGAGGTAGCATATTAAAACAATCAATCAAGGAGGTCTTGTGGGAGGGGATGGTGAGGGAAGGGGGGGGGGGGGGGCGGATTAAGGATACTTAGAGGATGGGGCGGGGGAACAAGCGGACCCTTTAGTAAAACTGCGTACATCAAGATTAAAAACACAAGCAAGGTAAAATGTGTGATAGGGCGCTATCACCGTAATCAGCCATCCAAGATAGATCCAGTGTTTCCAGCATTGGATCTATCAGCGCTGGTCAGCTGTGCAAGCAATAGTATAAGGCTCCTATGATTGTAAGCATCAGGCCTCGCCTCTATGCATTTCACGCTAGAGCGTGCGTCATCAGGAAGTGGGACTGACTCCATTTTCTCTGAGCCAAAATGGCAGCAAAAATGACCGCGATTGGTCAGGATCATTGACAATGCTTTCCATAGAAAAAAACTATAATTTTTTTTATTTATTTTTTTTGGACTCAGCAAAAAAACTATTAAAAAACGGATTCTGCTTACCCTTAGGGCGTATACAATCACTTAAAAGAAGTACATCAGAAATACTGGTAGTATATAATTAAAAAATATATAATAATGACAAAACAGCTCCAAGCTGAATACAGTCTAAGGAGATGTTCCCTACTGATAGTTATGCAGACAACCTCATGAAATGTAAACATGAGGGAAAAAAGTGGTGCCACTACTACCGTGGTTAACATAAATGGAAATCTAAACATTGAAAATAAATTGAATTCACCTAGAAAACATTATAATACATTATATTACAGCCATTGCGAGTACACTCATCGCCCTCTAGGGGACAAGAGTGATATCGCAATCCATACATCCAAATAGCTGTTTAGGAACAAATTTGCTCATACCCACATGGATATTAGAATACACTGGATAGACATGTAGATTAAAACCTCCCAGAGACCATGCCCAAGCCCATTTGTCCCTACAGGTACCATAGGCTTAGCAAACAGGATAGTCATGTAAAAAAAAAAAACGTATTAAATAAATAAGATACCATTAAAACTCTGTAATAAAACAGTTAAGGTCTATCTCTGCTTTCTTTTTTTCTAATTTCTTAATAACCACCGACTTTGTTTTCCTTTTTCTATCACTTTTTATCTTTCTGACATCTTCCTATACCATATTCTTAAAAACATTGATATATTTATGGCTATATGGTTTTGGATTAAACGTAGATTTATTTTTCAGGCCACTGTGCTCATAGGTAGTTTGTGTAAGCTGGGTGGCCTTAGATTTGGTTTCTAAAAATCTTTTTTTTATGTTAAGCTTTCTGGAAAATTTTTCAATGTCTATCATGGTGTTGAATTTATTCAAAAATCTGGATGGTGCAAACTTCAAACCCTCCTGGAGAGTGTGTAACTCTTCCTTGGTGAAGACCTCCTCCGCCAGGTTGAATATACCCGACTCTAGCTGTCTCTCTTTCTTTTTTGTCTGCCTCTTCTAAAGCCTCTTTTCTTCCTTCTGTTTGCTGTGCATGTGGGGGGGTATAAGTGGCCTTATAGGGTTCCTTCCAATCCCTCCATTCCCCTGACTGCTGGTAACCTCTCCCCCTATGTCCTCCTCTAAAGGGTCTCCCTCTATATGGCGTGGGGGTCCCTCCCCAAAATCCATACCAGGCCCTTCGGGTCTGGTATGGATTTTAAGGGGAACCTCGTGCCAAAATAAAAAAAAAAATGGTTTGGGGGTCCGCCCCAAAATGCATACCAGGCCCTTCAGTTCTGGCATGGATTTGAAGGGGAACTCTGCGCCAAATTAAAAAAAAATCTATACCAGACCCTTATCTGAGCAAGCAGCCATGGCAGGCCAGGAAAGGGGGGAGGACGCTCTAGCGTGAAATGCATAGAGGTGAGGCCTGACGCTTACAATCATAGGAGCCTTATACTATTGCTTTCACAGCTGAGATGCACAACGCACATTGCGAGTTTTATACCGGCGTCGGACCGGTTTCTGCTTCCCCCTGAGCGGATTGTCTGTGATTTCATGCTGGACTATGTAAGTGGTCTTTTTAAGCAATAAAACATAAAGCAGTATTACACTATATCCTGCCTTCTGTGGCTCTTTGTTGGGGAGCTATTTCACAGACCTACTTAATGCAAGTTGATATATGCAGTGGAGAACCGTCAGAAGAGGAGAAGCGTCACACAGCGGGAGCCTCCCACCATGCCACCATGGGTGCGGAGTGGCCCGGAGAAGAAGATGAAGAAGAGAAGTACGGTTCAGGAGGGAGGGGGGGCGCTCTCTCGTCCCCCCCTGTTTTCCTGCGGCATGCCAGGTTGCGTGCTCGGATAAGGGTCTGGTGTGGATTTTTGGGGGGACCCCACGCCAATTTTTTAAAAAATTTTGGCGCGGGGTTCCCCTTAAAATCCATACCAGACCTGAAGGGCCTGGTATGGATTTTTGGGGGAACCCTACGTTATTTTTTTTTTTGGCGTGAGGGTCCCCTAATATCCATACCAGACCTGAAGGGCCTGGTATGGAATTTAGGGGGACCCCCACGTCATTTTTTTTTAAACTTTGGTTCGGGGTTCCCCTGTGGGGAATTCCCATGCCGTTTTTATCAATGAACTTTTATGTGTATTGTCCGACCGGCAATTCATTAATAGCCCCGAGTAGTTTTAAATGACTTTTTTTCCTTTGAAATGTCATTTTGCTGTCAGATTGTTCTAAACACGGGAAACATGCGCCCCTTTACAGGCATACTATAGACACCCCCCAGCTACAAAATTTAAAGTGATATTACACTTTTATTGTTTCACTTTAAGCATTATTAAAATTATTGCTCCCGAAAAAACGTCAGTTTTTAAAACTTTTTTTTGCATTGATACATGTACCCTGGGGAAGGACCCAGGTCCCCAAACACTTTTTATGACAATACCATGCATATAAGCCTTTAAAATTAGCACTTTTGATTTCTCCCATAGACTTTTAAAGGGTGTTCCTCGGCATTCGAATTTGCCGCGAACACCCCAAATTGTTCGCTGTTGGGCGAACTTGCGAACAGCCGATGTTTGAGTCAAACATGAGTTCGACTCGAAGCTCATCCCTACATATAAGCCTTTCAAATTAGCACTTTTGATTTTTCATGTTCTTGTCCCATAGACTTTAACGGTGTTCGCGTGTTCAAACATATTTTTTGCCTGTTCGCAAATTCTGGTGCGAACCGAACAGGGGGGTGTTCGGCTCATCCCTAATTGCCGGACCAACATTTCATTATAGCCGCGAGTAGTTTTAAATAACTTTTATTCCTTAAGGGCCAGTTCACACCACATGCAGTCCAGTGCGTTTTTTTTCTGCATCAACAACGCACGGAAAGTAGGTTATATGGTTTTCAATGGCATAGTTCACACCAGTGGTTGCAGTTCCAGTGCGTTTCCAGTTCCCCAAAAAAAAGTCGAACATGCTGCATTTTTTATGCACTGGACTGTACTGGAACGCTGTAAAATGCATCAAACATGCACTGGAATGCACCTAAATGCACCAAAAACGCACTGCAATACACTTGTCCTTATTTAGGCCTGATTCACATCTATGCATTTTTAGTGCTTTTTGCATTTTGCAGATTTGCACTACAGAACGTGTTCCATAGGAAACCATGTTAAATGGACTGCAGTGCAGATCTGCAAAATGCAAAAAGCACTAAAAATGCATAGGTGTGAATCAGGCCTTAAGGTTAAGAAAAAAGAGGGGGGGGGGGGAGGAAGCACTGGACTGCATCAAAAATGCACCAAAAACGCACTGGAACGCATAAAAAACATGCATGCAGAAAAGCACCTGGAACGCGTCCGGACTGCGTTTCTATGGTGTGATCTTGCCCTTAGGGCCCTTAGGGCCAGTTCACACCATAGAAACGCAGTCCGGACGCGTTCCAGGTGCTTTTCTGCATGCACGTTTTTGATGCGTTTCAGTGCGTTTTTGGTGCGTTTTTGATGCAGTCTAGTGCTTTTTTTCACCCCTCTTTTTTCTTAACCTTAAATAAAGACAAGTGCGTTCCATTGCGTTTTTGATGCGTTTTACAGCTTTTCAATACAGTCCAGTGCAGAAAAAATGCAGCATGTTCTACTTTTTTTTTCTGGAACTGGAATGCACTGGAACGGCAAGCACTGGTGTGAACTATGCCATTGCACACCATATAACCAAATTTCCATGCATTTTTGATGCATAAAATATGCACTGGACTGCATTGGTGTGAACTGGCCCTTAACCACTTGCCGACCGCCTCACGCCTATATACGTGAGCAGAATGGCACGGGCAGGCAAAATCACGTACCTGATACGTGATGCCTTCCCGCGGGCGGGGGGTCCGATCGGACCCCCCCCCGGTGCCAGCAGCGGTCGGCTTTGGTCTGGCAGCGATCACAGATGAGGGGGAGGCCATCCGATCGTGGCCCCCCCCTCGCGATCGCTCCCAGCCAATGAGAAACATCCTCTGCCTCTGTATTGTACACAGAGGCAGAGGATGTGATGTCATCTCTCCTCGGCTCGGGAGTTTCCGTTCCAGCGCCGAGGGGAGAAGACATGTGAGTGAGTGCACCAACACTACACACACAGTAGAACATGCCAGCACACTAAACACCCCGATCCCCCCCCCCGATCGCCCCCCGATCCCCCCCAATCACCCCCCCCCCCGTCACAAACTGACACCAAGCAGGTTTTTTTTTTTTTTTTTCCTGATTACTGCATTGTGTCAGTTTGTGACAGTTAGAAGTGTTAGGACAGTGAGTATTACCCCCTGTAGGTCTAGGGTACCCCCCCTAACCCCCCCTAATAAAGTTTTAACCCCTTGATCACCCCCCGTCACCAGTGTCACTAAGCGATCATTTTTCTGATCGCTGTATTAGTGTCGCTGGTGACGCTAGTTAGGGACGTAAATATTGAGGTTCGCCGTCAGCATTTTATAGCGACAGGGACCCCCATATACTACCGAATAAATGTTTTAACCCCTTGATTGCCCCCTAGTTAACCCTTTCACCACTGATCACCGTATAAGTGTTACGGGTGACGCTGGTTAGTTCGTTTATTTTTTATAGTGTCAGGGCACCCGCCGTTTATTACCGAATAAAGGTTTAGCCCCCTGATCGCCCGGTGGTGATATGCGTCGCCCCAGGCAGCGTCAGATTAGCGCCAGTACCGCTAACACCCACGCACGCAGCATACGCCTCCCTTAGTGGTATAGTATCTGAACGCATCAATATCTGATCCGATCAGATCTATACTAGCGTCCCCAGCAGTTTAGGGTTCCCAAAAACGCGGTGTTAGCGGGATCAGCCCAGATACCTGCTAGCACCTGCGTTTTGCCCCTCCGCCCGGCCCACCCAAGTGCAGTATCGATCGATCACTGTCACTTACAAAACACTAAACGCATAACTGCAGCGTTCACAGAGTCAGGCCTGATCCCTGCGATCGCTAACAGTTTTTTTGGTAGCGTTTTGGTGAACTGGCAAGCACCAGCCCCAGGCAGTGTCAGGTTAGCGCCAGTACCGCTAACACCCACGCACGCACGCACCGTACACCTCCCTTAGTGGTATAGTATCTGAACGGATCAATATCTGATCCGATCAGATCTATACTGGCGTCCCCAGCAGTTTAGGGTTCCCAAAAACGCAGTGTTAGCGGAATCAGCCCAGATACCTGCTAGCACCTGCGTTTTGCCCCTCCGCCCAGCCCAGCCCAGCCCACCCAAGTGCAGTATCGATCGATCACTGTCACTTACAAAACACTAAACACATAACTGCAGCGTTCGCAGAGTCAGGCCTGATCCCTGCGATCGCTAACAGTTTTTTTGGTAGCGTTTTGGTGAACTGGCAAGCACCAGTGGCCTAGTACACCCGGTCGTAGTCAAACCAGCACTGCAGTAACACTTGGTGACGTGGCGAGTCCCATAAGTGCAGTTCAAGCTGGTGAGGTGGCAAGCACAAGTAGTGTCCCGCTGCCACCAAAAAGACAAACACAGGCCCATCGTGCCCTTCCTGCTGCATTCGCCAATCCTAATTGGGAACCCACCGCTTCTGCAGCGCCCGTACTTACCCCCCATTCACATCCCCAACCAAATGCAGTCGGCTGCACGAGAGGCATTTTTATGTCCTCCCGAGTACCCCTACCCAACAAACCCCCCCAAAAAAGATGTCGTGTCTGCAGCATGCGCGGATATAGGCGTGACACCCGCTATTATTGTCCCTCCTGTCCTGACAATCCTGGTCTTTGCATTGGTGAATGTTTTGAACGCTACCATGCATGCACTAGTTGAGTATTAGCGTAGGGTACAGCATTGCACAGACTAGGACACACTTTCACAGGGTCTCCCAAGATGCCATCGCATTTTGAGAGACCCGAACCTGGAACCGGTTACTGTTATAAAAGTTACAAGTTTGCAAAAAAAACACAAAAAAAAAATAGTTGTCGTTTTATTGTTCTCTCTCTCTCTATTCTCTCTCTATTGTTCTGCTCTTTTTTACTGTGTTCTATTCTGCAATGTTTTATTGTTATTATGTTTTATCATGTTTGCTTTTCAGGTATGCAATTTTTTATACTTTACTGTTTACTGTGCTTTATTGTTAACCATTTTTTGTCTTCAGGTACGCCATTCACGACTTTGAGTGGTTATACCAGAATGATGCCTGCAGGTTTAGGTATCATCTTGGTATCATTCTTTTCAGCCAGCGGTCGGCTTTCATGTAAAAGCAATCCTAGCGGCTAATTAGCCTCTAGACTGCTTTTACAAGCAGTGGGAGGGAATGCCCCCCCCCCCCCACCGTCTTCCGTGTTTTTCTCTGGCTCTCCTGTCTCAACAGGGAACCTGAGAAAGCAGCCGATGATTCAGCCAGCTGACCATAGAGCTGATCAGAGACCAGAGTGGCTCCAAACATCTCTATGGCCTAAGAAACCGGAAGCTACGAGCATTTTATGACTTAGATTTCGCCGGATGTAAACAGCGCCATTGGGAAATTGGGGAAGCATTTTATCACACCGATCTTGGTGTGGTCAGATGCTTTGAGGGCAGAGGAGAGATCTAGGGTCTAATGCCGCGTACACACGAGCGGACATTACGGCGGACTTTGCCCGGCGGACTTTTCGACGTACTTTCCGACGGACTTTGTGAATGAACGGACTTGCCTACACACAATCCACCAAAGTCCGTCGAATTCGTACGTGATGACGTACGACCGGACTAAAACAAGGAAGTTCATAGCCAGTAGCCAATAGCTGCCCTAGCGTGGCTTTTTGTCCGTCGAACTAGCATACAGACGGCGGACTTTTCGACCGGACTCGATTTCAACGGATAAATTTAAAGCAAGTTTTAAATCTAATTCCGTCGAACTTTTGAGAAAACAAAGTCCGCTGGAGCCCACACACATCGAATTGTCCGACGAAATCCAGTCCGCCGGGCAAAGTCTGCCGTAATGTCCGCTCGTGTGTACGCGGCATAATAGACCCCAATTTTTTCAAAAAGAGTACCTGTCACTACCTATTGCTATCATAGGGGATATTTACATTCCCTGAGATAACAATAAAAATGATTTTAAAAAAAAATGAAAGGAACAGTTTAAAAATAAGATAAAAAAGCAAAAAAATAATAAAGAAAAAAAAAAAAAAAAAAAAAAAGCACCCCTGTCCCCCCTGCTCTCGCGCTAAGTCGAACGCAAGCGTCGGTCTGGCGTCAAATGTAAACAGCAATTGCACCATGCATGTGAGGTGTCACCACGAAGGTCAGATCGAGGGCAGTATTTTTAGCAGTAGACCTCCTTTGTAAATCTAAAGTGGTAACCTGTAAAGGCTTTTAAAGGCTTTTAAAAATGTATTAATTTTGTTGCCACTGCACGTTTGTGCGCAATTTTAAAGCATGTCATGTTTGGTATCCATGTACTCGGCTTAAGATCATCTTTTTTATTCCATCAAACATTTGGGCAATATAGTGTGTTTTAGTGCATTAAAATTTAAAAAGTGTGTTTTTTCCACAAAAAATGCGTTTGAAAAATCGCTGCGCAAATACCGTGTGAAAAAAAAAATGAAACACCCACCATTTTAATCTGTAGGGCATTTGCTTTAAAAAAATATATAATGTTTGGTGGTTCAAAGTAATTTTCTTGCAAAAAAAAATAACTTTTTCATGTAAACAATAAGTGTCAGAAAGGGCTTTGTCTTCAAGTGGTTAGAAGAGTGGGTGATGTGTGACATAAGCTTCTAAAATGTTGTGCATAAAATGCCAGGATAGTTCAAACCCCCCCCAAATGACCCCATTTTGGAAAGTAGACACCCCAAGCTATTTGCTGAGAGGCATGTCGAGTCCATGGAATATTTTATATTGTGACACAAGTTGCGGGAAAGAGACACATTTTTTTTTTTTTTTTTTTTTTTTTTGCACAAAGTTGTCACTAAATGATATATTGCTCAAACATGCCATGGGGATATGTGAAATTACACCCCAAAATACATTCTGCTGCTTCTCCTGAGTACGGGGATACCACATGTGTGAAACTTTTTGAGAGCCTAGCCGCGCACGGGACCCCGAAATCCAAGCACCGCCTTCAGGCATTCTAAGGGCGTAAATTTTTGATTTCACTCTTTACTGCCTATCACAGTTTCGGAGGCCATGGAATGCCCAGGTGGCACAAACCCCCCCCCCCAAATGACCCCATTTTGGAAAGTAGACACCCCAAGCTATTTTCTGAGAGGTATCGTGAATATTTTGCAGACCTCACTTTTTGTCACAAAGTTTTGAAAATTGAAAAAAGAAAAAAAAAAAAAATTTCTGATCTTTCTTCATTTTCAAAAACAAATGAGAGCTGCAAAATACTCACCATGCCTCTCAGCAAATAGCTTGGGGTGTCTACTTTCCAAAATGGGGTCATTTGGGGGGGGTTTGTGCCATCTTGGCATTTTATGGCCTTCAAAACTGTGATAGGTAGTGAGGAGTGAAATCAAAAATTTATGCCCTTAGAAATCCTGAAGGCGGTGCTTGGTTTTCGGGGCCCCATACGCGACTAGGCTCCCAAAAAGTCCCACACATGTGGTATCCCCGTACTCAGGAGAAGCAGCTGAATGTATTTTGGGGTGCAATTCCACATATGCCTATGGCCTGTGTGAGCAATATATCATTTAGTGACAACTTTTTGTAAAAAAAATTTTTTTTTGTCATTATTCAATCACTTGGGACAAAAAAAAAAATATTCAATGCGTTCAACATGCCTCTCAGCAATTTCCTTGGGGTGTCTACTTTCCAAAATGGGGTCATTTGGGGGGGTTTTGTACTGCCCTGCCATTTTAGCACCTCAAGAAATGACATAGGCAGTCATAAATTAAAAGCTGTGTAAATTCCAGAAAATGTACCCTAGTTTGTAGACGCTATAACTTTTGCGCAAACCAATAAATATACGCTTATTGACATTTTTTTTACCAAAGACATGTGGCCGAATACATTTTGGCCTAAATGTATGACTAAAATTTAGTTTATTGGATTTTTTTTATAACAAAAAGTAGAAAATATCATTTTTTTTCAAAATTTTCGGTCTTTTTCCGTTTATAGCGCAAAAAATAAAAACGGCAGAGGTGACCAAATACCATCAAAAGAAAGCTCTATTTGTGGGAAGAAAAGGACGCAAATTTCGTTTGGGTACAGCATTGCATGACCGCGCAATTAGCAATTAAAGCGACGAAGTGCCAAATTGTAAAAAGTGCTCTGGTCAGGAAGGGGGTAAAACCCTCCGGGGCTGAAGTGGTTAAGCAATTTGGCATATTTAAAAGCATTTCTCCTTGTTTCGTTTTTGGGGTTGTCCAATTGGTGACATTGATATATGTCCCTTAGGGTGGGACCTGGGCCCCATACTCATTTTAAGGCCAATAACTAGAAGATAAGCCAGCCAAGTGGGGACTAGTAAAATTGCCATGTCAGTTCCCTTAGACTGCAATGGTATTTGTTGTATAACTTTTGCACATGTTAGGCTCTATAGTTGCTCCCCTGGACTGGGGGGTGTTTTGTCCCATCTGTAATTTTGGTGCGTACTGGATGATGTGCTTAATTTTGGACAGTGGGGTGGCTTATTTTGTGCTAGCTGCATTTGGGTTGTTCTGAGCATGCTCAGGGACTTTGTTTTTTTTTGGTGGTGCTTTTTGTGTGTGAACAGCACTTGAATGTTTCTGGACATGTTCAGAGTGTGTTTTTTGGGTTAGTAATTTAAGGACATCCTTAACAGGTGCACCCACTTTGAAGTTCTCTCTACATTGGGTGAACTTGCATTTTGTGTGTTTAATGGACTGTCCATGTGTTTGCGAATGCCTCATTAGCAGACAAACCTATGTTATATAAAGCTTGCAGATAGCAATCTTTACTTTGCCCTGGAAAGAGCCAAGATTGTGTGTGGGGTGGGGTGGCCGGCAAGAGAGTACATTTGTTTGTCCTTATCGAGTTTCTAACACATGTATTTTGTTTGTTATGTTGTTGCAAAACAGATGTGTTTTTATGCAATTTATTTGTTACTTTGGTTTGCTGTTTTTTTTTGGGTGGTGGTTAATTTACCATGAAATCTTTTCTATGTTGGCAATTTTTGTTTTTACGTTCACTTTGATTTAACTGTCTGTGCTTCCTTATTTTTAAAATTCTTTCTCAAGATGTTGTGCCTAATGTTGTTTTAATCCTTAATAGATGTCCATTTGTGGGTGCACTCCTTTTAACTCCTGTTAATTTACACTGCAAAGGGGTCAAACCTATTCTGTTAGGCTCAATTCACACTAGCGCGTTTTTTGATGCATTTTGCATTTTGCAGAAATGCACGGGAATTTTTTTAACATGGGTTCCTATGGAACATGTTCACATCAATGCCTTTTTGTTTCTCTGCATTTTTGGAAAGGGTCGGGGACTTTTTTTTATGCAAAATGCAGCGTTTTGCATGTAATGGATTTCAATGGACAAGCATCAAAAACGCAAGTGCAGCGTTTTTGCAGCGTTTTAGCCGTTTTTTTTTTGTATTTTTTTATTTTTTTTATTTTTTTTTAAGACTGTAAAAAAAATGTAAAAAAAAAACAAAAAAAAAAAACGCAAATCGCGGCAAAATCGCGGCAAAAACGCGGCTCAAAAACGTGGCAAGCATGAAAAAAAAACCTCCAAAAACGCTCAAAAGCAACATGCATAGGTGTGAATCGAGCCTAGGCTCGATTCACACCTATGCATGTTGCTTTTGAGCGTTTTTGGAGGTTTTTTTTTCATGCTTGCCACGTTTTTGAGCCGCGATTTTGCCGCGATTTTGCCGCGATTTGCGTTTTGCGTTTTTTTTTTTACATTTTTTTTTTTACAGTCTTAAAAAAAATTAACCACTTCCCTACCCGCCCATAGTCATATGACGTCCTGGGATGGGATCTCCCATCCTGGGTGGGCGTCATATGACGTCCTGGGATTCCCGGCCGCCTAGGGGGCGCGCGCGCGCCGCCGGGAGCGCGCGCCCGCCGCGTTCCTCGGGACCCGGTGCGTGTGCCCGGCGGCCGCGATGTCCGCCGGGCACCCGCGATTGCCCGTTAACCGGGCCGGCATGTGGATCTGTGTGTGTAAAGATCTGTGTGTGTAAACACACAGATCCACAGCCTGTCAGCTCTGAGGAGAGCGATCTGTGTTCCCAGAACGGAGGAACACTGATCGGCCTCCTCCGCTTGAGCGTCCCCTCCCCCTTCAGTTAGTAATCACTCCCTAGGAAACATATTAACCCCTCCCCGCCCCCTAGTGGTTAACCCCTTCACTGCCTGTCACATTTACACAGTAATCAATGCAATTGTATAGCATTGATCGCTGTATAAATGTGAACGGTCCCAAAAATGTGTCAAAAGTGTCCGATGTGTCCGCCATAATGTCGCAGTCACGAAAAAAAAACGCGATCGCCGCTAAAAAAATAAATAATTTTTTTTTTTTTTTAAATGCCATAAATCTATCCCCTATTTTGTAGACGCTATAACTTTTGCGCAAATCAATCAATATACGCTTATTGCGATTTTTTTTTTTTTACCAAAAATATGTAGAAGAATACGTATCGGCCGAAACTGAGGAAAAAATTTGTTTTTTAAAAAAAAAATTGGGATATTTATTATAGCAAAAAGTAAAAAATATTGTGTTTTTTTCTAAATTGTCGCTCTTCTTTTGTTTATAGCACAAAAAATAAAAACCGCAGAGGCGATCAAATACCACCAAAAGAAAGCTCTATTTGTGGTGAAAAAAGGACGTCAATTTTTTTTGGGTACAACGTCGCACGACCGCGCAATTGACGTTCAAAGTGCGACAGCGCTGAAAACTAAAATTTGGCCTGGGAAGGAAGGGGGTAGAATTGCCCTGTATTGAACCGGTTAAAAAAAAAAAAAAATTAAAAAAAAATTTAAAAAAAATAAAAAACGCACCAAAAACGCATCAAAAACGCTGCAAAAACGGTGCACTTGCGTTTTTGATGCTTGTCCATTGAATTCTATTACATGCAAAACGCTGCATTTTGCATGAAAAAAAGTCCCTGACCCTTTCCAAAAATGCAGAGAAACAAAAAGGCATTGATGTGAACATGTTCCATAGGAACCCATGTTAAAAAATTCCCGTGCATTTCTGCAAAATGCAAAATGCATCAAAAAACGCGCTAGTGTGAATGGAGCCTTAGTGTCTCAAATTAACATACATGTGTGTATTTTGCTTTACTTGCTTCTTTTCCAAGTCCTGTATTTTTTTTTTTTTTTTTTTTTGACCAATAAATTTGTTTCCTGTCGTATCTTCATGGCAGCATACACTTTGGGTTGTGACTCCGCCCCTACAACCTGATAGGACCACATAGCTATAAATTGTAGAGATGGCCCCCGCCCCAGTATTCTCTTATTTTTCCCCACCTGTCAGGACCGAACGGATTAAGAAGCACCCCCTTACCGCATTCGCCCCAGCCAGGTTCTAGCCTCTTCTGGGTGGAAGTCCTTACCTGTACAGCCTCTAAACGAGCTAGATGGAAGGAACCCCGCTCTGGTGATCTCGGGGGTATGTTGCGGCTCCAGTATAAGCCTTAAACAGGCTTAGTTGTTGTGCAGCGGTCTCCATGTTCTTTTGTTTCATTTCGCTTCACTCTTTGCTTTTGCTGGGCTCTGTAGTCCCTCTGTGTCTCCCTACAGGCTTCCCGAGCGTCTCGGCGCTTCCTCAGGGCGTCCTTTCGGTTTTGCCAGTTTCCAAGATGGCGCCGAGCGCCTCGCACCGCTACTGCGCATGCGAGAACGGGTCGTGACCTCGGCGGCCATGGCGGCAATTTTAAAAAGCCCTGTTTGTCATTCTGAGCTCTCCTTGCTTCCTGGAAGACTTCTGACTGCTGTATTTCGACTTGCTGCATCCCTAAAGTACCCCCCCTCTGGGTAAGTGTCTGTTACTTATGCACTGTCCTTTTGGGGTCTGTTTGCATGCTCTTACCTTCCTGTACCCTTCTCAGGTGCTCACCTTCCTCTCCTATGGAGGCCGCTGCCTAATAGGCCTAATAGGTAAGGGGGGGGGATTCCAATGGTAAGTAGAGAAGATTGAAAAAGAGAGCAGGATCGTACTAAAGCTGCCTAATTCGTCAGCCCTGTCAGGTCCGCAAGATCATCCAAGTCAAGGCGAAGAGAGTCTTCGCACAGGAGAAGCCGCTCCGGCCATAGACGCAGCCGCTCACGCGGAAGAAGTCGTTCAGGCCACAGGGGGAGCCGTAGACGGTGTCGATCCTATTCAAGACATAGCCGTTCCTACCACAGAAGATCCCCTGCACGAAGACACCAATCTTCTGCGCACCCTTCCCGCCCAGCCGGGAACGCTTGCTGGGTATGCGGGGCCACAGCCCTCCCAAACAAACTGGCCTGTCGCAGATGCATGGATGAAGCCACCAGGGAGAAAGAGCTGGATTCCATAGAACCCACTGGAGTCTCTACTCCCCAAGTCTCAACTCCTGATGTAGACTTTACGGCCCATAGCGCCTCCCCTACCAATCCCAGTACATCAAGAGATCAAGAACTCCCGTCGGATGATGAGGAGCTGGAAACATCAGCTGGCTTTGATTTTGCGCTCATAGAACCGTTCGTCAGATCGGTTAAGGAAGCGATAAACTGGGAGGAGCCTAAGGAGCTACAGCAAAAACAGAGGAAGTATTTCCCAAACCTCAAGAAAGTCCCGGAGGCTTTCCCGTTCATCGATGAATTAGATGAGCTGATTAAGGAGGAGTGGCAGAATCCAGAAAAGAAATTTAGTCTGTCCAACAGACTTGCCAAATTGTACCCACTCAAGGAACCCAAAGTTTCTTCTTTGGTTTCTCCTCCAGTAGTGGATGCATCTTTGATGCGTCTAGCCAGGCACGTGACGCTCCCCATTGAAGATGCAGTGACGTTCAGAGACGTGCTCGACAGGAAGGTGGATACAGACCTTAAGAGGGCTTACCTGTTCGCAGGAGGTGCCTGCAGACCAGCGGTGGCATTAGCGGCGGTCGGAAAAGCTATCTCCAGCTGGTCTTCAGCGACGGCAAGACTCATCACTGAGGGCGCAGATCATGAGCAGATCACTAAAGCCTTACAAGAACTTAGCCTTGCGGGAGATTTCGTGGCGGAAGCCTCTGTAAATACTATTAGATCCACATCAAGGTCCATGTTAGCTACTGTAATGGCCAGAAGGGCGCTATGGCTTAAACCCTGGTCAGCTGACCCTGCCTCAAAATCCAACTGGTGCAGGATTCCGTATGACGGGGTGAACCTCTTCGGGACGAAGCTGGATACTGCAATCTCTAAGGTGACAGGCGGGAAGTCGGGTCTCATACCATCAGACAGAAGGCTGAAACAACAAAGGCCACCTCCCTTTAAACGTAATCTTCCGCAGAGATACAGGGATGCAAAATCCTATAGACCCGGGAAGGAATACAGAAGGAGTTGGAAGAACCCCCGGACGTCCTTCCTCAAATTCCAGAAGCCCAAGACCCCTGCCTCCAATGACCAGAAGTCCTTTTGAAGGTTCGCCCGCCCAACCAGCGGTAGTGGATGCCAGACTCACAAAGTTCAAGCTGGTCTGGGCGGGAATGATAAAAGACCCATGGACGGTGTCCACCATTCATTTCGGACACAGGTGGGCATTCAGAGGTCGCCCTCCAAGAGACCAATTCTGCTCAACCAGACTTCCTTCTTCTCAAGAAAAAAAGACTATCCTTAGTCCGGTATATCCAGGAGCTGCTCCAAAAACAAGCAATAGTGGAGGTACCGCTATCTCAAAAAGGCAAGGGTTTCTATTCCCCACTTTTCTTAGTGAAAAAGAAATCAGGGGACTTTCGTCCAGTCTTGGATCTAAAAAACCTCAACCGGTCAATACAGATAGAAACATTCAAGATGGAAAGTCTTCAATCCTCCAAGCAATAAACCTGGGAGATTGGATGCTGTCAATCGACCTCCAGGACGCATATTTACATATCCCTATCCATACCGAATTCCGAAAGTTTCTCCGTTTTACCCTAAACCATCGGCACTTCCAATTCCGAAGCCTCCCGTTCGGGATCTCTACCGCACCCAGGACGTTTACAAAGGTCCTATTACCTGTAATAGCCCACCTGAGAGAAAAGGGGCTGAGGGTCCACCATTACCTGGACGATATCCTGCTTCTCTCAGACGGCCAGGACTCTCTCGTCCAACATCGGGAAATTCTGGTCTCCACGTTACAGTCCCTAGGGTGGCTGATAAATTGGAAAAAGAGCAACATCCATCCCACACAGAGAATGGTCTTTCTGGGAGCCGAACAGGACACGAGGGAGAACACAGTGGAACTTCCGGGGGAAAAAATTCCCCTCCTAATTCAAAAGGTGAAAAGGGCAATCTCTGCTACAGTGCTTCCGGCCAGGACATGTCCTGGGCTCCCTAGCTTCCACCATTCCAATGGGCATAATGGAATTCGAGGCCTCTCCAGATCTCCTTCCTGCGCCAGTGGAAAGGTACATCAATGTCCCAGCCAATCTTCATCTCTCAGGAGGTAAAACAATCATTGAGGTGGTGGATACGACCTCACAACTTGAGAAGATGCAAGCATATATTCACTCCTTATCAAGAGACGGTGACCTCAGATGCCAGTCTGCAGGGATGGGAAGCTCACTATCAGGACCTCGCGGCTCAGGGCCGCTGGCCTTTCAGGGCACAGGATACAGTGTCGAATGTTCTGGAGATGAGAGCAGCGTTTCAGGCTCTCCTGGCCTTCAGTTTTCACTTGAGGGAGAAGCACGTCCTCCTGAGGATGGACAACAAGGTGGCTGTTGCCTACATCAACAGGCAGGGGGGCACCAGAAGCAGGTCCATGTTGCAGGAGGTCCGTCCTGTTCTGGAATGGGCACAGCTGAATCTGCTGGACCTAAGGGCGGTTTATGTTCCGGGAGTCCAGAACACCTTGGCTGACTCGCTGAGCAGGAATTTCTCCTCCAACAACGAGTGGTCTCTGAGTCCCCAAGCCTATGCTCTCATATCCCGGACCTGGGGCTCTCCAGAGATAGACCTAGCGGCAACTCCGGAGAACACAAAATGCCAGAGATTTCTATCAAGGGTACCGTTTCCTTCGGCAGAGGGGACGGATTGCCTCCAACACCCCTGGAATTTTCACCTAAGGTACATTTTCCCTCCGACTCCTCTCATAGCGAGATTCCTCCTGAGGCTCAAGAAGTCAACAGCATTGGTGGTAGCAGTAATTCCTTTCTGGCCGAGGAGGCCATGGTTTACTACCCTCATGCAGCTGAACACGGCAGATCCCCTGCCTCTCCCATTGTCGACGGACCTACTCTCCCAGGGGCATCTTCTTCACCCGAACCCGGAGAAGCTACACTTGATGGCCTGGAGACTGAAAGGGCTAGGTACCTAGAGCAAGGCTGTTCCCAGAAGGTGGTGGATACCTTACTCCAGGCCAGAAGACCTACCACCAACAACACGTACAGAAGAGTCTGGGAAAAATATGTCTCCTTCACTCAACAGCAAGGTTGGGACTCGTCCTCCCCGTCGGTGTCTCAGGTCTTGGAATTCCTTCAATTAGGCCTAGAGAAAGGCCTTAGGTCAAGCACCCTGAAGGTCCAGGTATCGGCCCTGTCCGCCTTGACAGGAGTTAAATGGGCGCAAGATCCTCTTGTGATTCAGTTCCAAAGGGCCTGTCTGAAACTGAGGCCCCCCAGGAAACCGTCATTCCCAGTTTGGGATCTCTCAATCGTTCTGGAGGCACTATCCAAGGAACCCTTTTTTCCAATGGAGAGCATATCCCTCTGGGATCTAACGCTGAAAGTTTCATTCTTAATAGCCATAACATCGGTGAAGAGGGTGTCAGAGATGCAAGCTCTAATGGTTAGCGAACCATATCTGGTTGTTTTTCCAGACAGGCTAGTCCTAAGACCTTCGGATCGTTTCATCCCCAAGGTATCCTCATCTTTTCATTTCAACCAGGAGATTAATCTTCCAGCACTCAGCACGGATCAGGGAGATCCTCACCCACTAGATGTCAAAGGTACCGTCTTGGAGTATCTCTCGGCAACAAAATCCATCAGAAAGTCGGAGAGCCTCCTAATCATTCCACATGGTTTCAGGAGAGGTCAAGCGGCATCCTCACGCATCATTGCTTCATGGCTAGTAAAGACCATCAAGAGGACTTATTCACTGAGTAACCATCAAGTACCTGAGGGCTTAAGGACACACTCCACCAGGGAAGTGGCAACCTCCTGGGTGGCATATTGTAGAGTCTCGGCAGAGACAATTTGCAGAGCGGCTACCTGGTCCTCCAGGAACACCTTTGTCCCATTACAAGGTGGATTCCGCCTGCTTATCCACGGTGGATTTCAGGAGATCCGTTATCCAGGCCAATTCTTCTATTCTTTGTTAAATAAACTTAGTTTGAATTCCCACCCAGTCTTTGCGAGTTACTCCCCAAAGTGTATGCTGCCATGATGCGACAGGAAAACAGAAAATTGTATACTCACCTTTCCGTAATTTTCCTTTCCTGTCGTATCTTCATGGCAGCATACAATCTCCCACCCTTCTAAGGTGATATATATACGGAGAATACTGGGGCGGGAGCCATCTCTACAATTTATAGCTATGTGGTCCTATCAGGTTGTGGGGGCGAAGTCACAACCCAAAGTGTATGCTGCCATGAAGATACGACAGGAAAGGAAAATTACGGAAAGGTGAGCATACAATTTTCCGTTTTCACATTCTCTGTTTTATGTGTCTTCTTTTAATGCATCGGATTTCCCAGCTGCAGCTTAAATAGGCTGATTGGCATGTCTTGGACAAATCCCTTTTTCATTTTTTTTTTGTTTTAGTTTTAAGTTCCTTTCCTGGTGCCTTCATGGTAGCACATGCATGGATTGTGCGTATGCTGCCATGGATAGTGACCAGGAAAGTAACATTTCAGAGTGGTAAGTATTCAATTTTATTTTTGAGCAGTGGTTTTCAGCCTCAGTCCTCAAGTACCCCCCTGACAGGACATGTTTAGGAAATTTTATCTTCTCTAAAATAGCTGTCCAAAATACAAAGCCATTGACTTTGATTTACAGCACCTGTGCAAGATGAAGGAAAACCTGCAAACATGGCCTGTTGGGGGGTACTTGAGGACAGGGTTGAGAAGCACTGATTTAGAGCACTGAACTAAAATCAAGCTGAAGCCAATCCTTTTCCAATTGTGGACATTTGAGGGAATTTTTTTATTTATTTTTTTTGTTAAAGGTTGGGCTTTGTCCCTTTTCTTAATATTGGCTTTACTTCCTGTCATAGCCAAACAGGAAGTGAGAGTAAAACACTAATTTTTCCATGGGGACACACAGGTCAATCTAACTAGTGCCCCTATTATGCCAATTGCACTCTAGCACTTTGTTGTGTACACCCCAAATTATTAGGCATTTTGGGGTTTATTAAAGGCAAATCCTTTCTGCAATACAAGTGTAGTTGATGAAAATCAGAAGGGTAGCACTGGTGATTTTATCATCCAATCATGTAGAGGCAAAGATGCTGTTTTTCCTTTTCCTTGCATTTCCCCCTCGGATCTCCAGCAACTGAACTTCTAAGTGCACTTGTGGTGCAAAGTGGATTTACCTTTTTTAGTAAAAAAAACCCAAGATACATAATAATTTGGTATGTACATGGCAAAATGCTAGAGTGCAATTTCCCGAATGGGGAAACTATTTAGATTGACCTGTGTGTCTCCAAGGACATACATTGGTAGGGTTTTACCCTCACTTCCTGTTTGGCTATGTGACAGGAAGTGAATAATTTTGAATGCGAAATTGGCAAAATTTGGTAGGTGTCTTCACCCTATCGGGTGTAGACTTTCCCCAAAACTTATAATCCCTCTGCAGTCTATCCCCAAGCAAAAATAAGAAAGGATTTTAATGAGTTTAACTTTGCAAAGACACATTCCTAAGTTCAATTGTGATGCATGTTAATAGCCCATTTAGCCCTTTAATAGAGTCATCAGTTGTCTTTGACTCTAAACATTATTTTTGGCCAGTCCTAGAAATCTGCATCTGTTTTTCTATAAGGCCTCTTTCACACGGACTGTCCGTTCAGGTCTGCCTGTCAGTTTTTTAGGCGGACCTGAACCGGCACTCCATGGAGGTCTATGGAGCGTCGGATGTCAGCGGTGACCCGCTCCGATCCGAAAAAGTGTAACGGAGGAAAAACCTACTTTTCCATCCGTTTTCGGATCGGATCAGGTGACGAAGGACTCTACGGTCCGTCATCCTCCGATCCCCCATAGGGGAGAGCAGCGCTCCGACAGGTCTGTTGCTGCACATGCAGCAACGGACCTGTCATCTTCCTGCTCAACGGGGATCAGCGGAGCGAGGATGTTCACGGGGCGGATCATCACTGATCCGCCCCATGTGAAAGAGACCTTAACCACTTGGTGTCTGTGCTATAGCCAAACGACGGCCACAGCGTGGACCTGAATTTCTGGGAGGCTGTCATAGGACGTAGTCACTGAGACTCGGGTGATCGCAGATCGAAGTAAGGGCCGATCTGTTTATTTTTTCTATTCACGCTGACAGCATGAGGATAAAGATAAAAGCTGATCACCGGCTTAGGTGCAAGGGACATTGGTCCCGAAGAGGCAATTCTGCCTCATCTGTGCCCACCAGTACCACCTTCCAGTGCCACCTATCAATGCCCACCAGTGATCCCAAGCAGTGCTGCCTATCAGTGTAACCAATCAGTGCCGCCTCATCAGCGTACATCAATGAAGGAGAAAAATTACCTGTTTGCAAAATTTAATATCAAAATATACCAAATTATTTTTAAAAATCTGTCTTTTCTTTTGTTTGAACAAAAGAAAAAAAAACACACAGGTGATCAAATACCACCAAAATAATGCTCTATTTGTGGGAACTTAAAAAACAAAACAAAAAAACATTTGGCTAAGTATGACCGCGCAATTGTCATTCAAAATGGATCAGCGCTGAAAATTGGTCAGGACAGCAGGGGGGTTTAAGTGCCCAGTAAGCAAGTGGTTAATTTCCATGCCAACTATGGATTTCTGTAATAAAGATGTGTGCCCGCTGTGTATACAGCATGTGCATAAGCAAGTCGCACACATATGAACGGTACTCATTGTAAATCATAGGGTACAACTTGTGATGCAACTTTTCAGTCCCAAGTGGCCTTAAGCTCTCTTTCCACTACTGCGAGTTGTTGTGCGACTTGACACATGTAAAAAAAGCACATTGTAAATCACGCAACTTTGGTGTTGAAATAGTGGAAAGAGAGCATTAGGCTAAAGCGGTAATAGGAAGATGCGCTGTAAGAATTACTTAATTGTACTTAATTGTAGAAAGTCAAACAGGCTCTGGCACTAAATCTAATATATGGAAGATCTAACTGATTGGCCAGTGTATGGTGACCTTTAAAGATATGAAAATGTGAATTTCTGGTGTTTAAGCCTCATACACACGATGGGACTTTGTACCCCATGTACAGAGCCCGCTGTGCTCAGCGGGGGATCGCTCCGTCGATCCCCGCTGGGCAGGCAGATGACAGGTCTGTCTCTGCACACTATGCAGGGACAGACCTGTCAGAGTGCCGCTCTCCTCTATGGGGGATCGGATGATGACGGACTGTAGAGTCCGTCGTCACACGATCCGATCCGCAGATGGATGGAAAAATAGGTTTTTCCTCCGTTACACTTTTTCGGATTGGAGTGGGTCGGATGTCAGCGGACATGTCACCACTGACATCCGACCCTCCATAGAGGTCTATGGAGTGTCCGTTCAGGTCCGAGGCGGACCTGAAAGGTCCGTCCGTGTGAGGGGGGCCTGAGGCCCCTTTCACACTGAGGCAGTGCGGGCGGCAGGGCTAAAACGGTGCAATTTTTCGCGCTGCTTTACCGGCGGTATTCGGCCGCTAGCGGTTTTAACTCCCGCTAGCGGCCGAAAAGGGGTTAAGTCCGCACGCAAAACACCACTGCAGCGGCGTTTTGCGGGCAGTATAGCCGCGCTGTCCCATTGATTTCAATGGGCAGGAGAGGTTTATGCACCGCTCCAAAGATGCTGCTAGCAGGACTTTTTTTAGGCCCCTTTCACACTGGGCGTTTTTAGGCACTACAGCACTAAAAATAGCACCAGAAAAACGCCCTAAAGAAGCGGCTTCATTCACTCCAGTGAGGGCTCTCACACTGGAGTGGTGCGCTGGCAGGGCGTCCCAAAAAGTCCTGCCAGCAGCTTTTTTGGAGCGGTGAACTCACTGCTCCTCCCCATTAAAATCAATGGGGCAGCGCTGTGATACCGCCGGCAAAATGCCAATCCAGCTGCGTTTTGCGGGCAGATTTAACCCCTTTTTGGCAGCTAGCAGAGGGGTTAAAACCGCCCCGTGGGGGGTTAAAACTGCTCCGCTAGCAGCCGAATAACGCAGTTAAAACGACAGTAAAGCGGCGCTAAAAATAGTGCCGCTTTACCGCAGACGCCCCCACCGCCCCAGTGTGAAAGGGGCCTTAGGCTCTATTCACACTAATGCGTTTTTTGATGCATTTTGCAGAAATGCATGGGAATTTTTTAACATGGGTTCCTATGGAACATGTTCACATCAATGCATTTTTGTGCCTCTGCGTTTTTGGAAAGGGTCCGGGACTTTTTTTCCCGCAAAATGCAGTGTTTTGCTTGTTATAGATTTCACTGGACCTGCATCCAAAACGCAAGTACCGCGTTTGTACCACGATTTGTGTTTTTTTTTATGCTGTATATAGCTGGTTGCTAAGAAGGTGGCCGGGAAGCCGGCCGCCGCGTCCTTAACCACTTCCTGCCCGCCGTATGCAGAATGACATCCGGAAAGTGGTTCTGTTATCCTGACTGGGCGTCATATGACGTCCAGCAGGATAACATGCCGGCACGAACCCGCAGGGGGCGCGCATCGCGGCGATCGCGAGCGCAGCGTGTCAGTCTGACACCCCGCATCTCCAATCGTGATAAGAAGCCTCTGTCAGAGGCTTCTTACCACGTGATTAGCTGTGACCAATCACAGCTGATTATCGCGAGAACCAGGAAGTGTCAGTAAACGGCATTCCTTGGTTCGCGCTGACAGGGAGAGACGATCGCGGCTCTCCCTGTCAGAGGGGGGGTCTGTGCTGATAATCAGCACATTGATTATCAGCACAGCCCCTTCAGATGGGCCACAACACCTCAGATGTGACCCCTCAGCTGTTAGTCAGTTCCCCAATTAAAAGACAGCTCACAGTGCCCATCAAAGTGCCAATCAGTGCCCATATCAGTGCTAATCAGTGCCCACCACAGTGCCCATCTCAGTGCCCAGCAGTAAAACCTATCAGTACCTCAACATCAGTGCTGCCCATCAGTGCCACCTGTCAGTGGCAATCAGTACCGCCTATCTGCCCATCAGTGCCGCCTGTCAGTGCCCATCACAGCTGCCTGTCAGTGCCCATCACAGCCGCCAGTCAGTGCCCATCACAGCCACCAGTCAGTGCCCATCAGTGCCACCAGTCAGTGCCCATCAGTGCCGCCAGTCAGGGCCCATCAGTGCCGCCAGTCAGTGTCCATCAGTGCCGCCTATCAGTGCCCATCAGTGCTGCATATCAGTGCCCATCAGTGCTGCTTATCATTGCCGCATATTAGTGCCCATCAATTCTACATATCAGTGCATCCTCATCAGTGCCCATCAGTGCCACCTTATCAGTGCCAACTCATCAGTGCTCATCAGTGCCATCTCATCAGTGTCCATCAGTGCCGCCTCATCAGTGCCACCTCATCAGTGCCCGACAGTGAAGGAGAAAACAAAATTTTATAACTGAAACAAAGAAAAACTTTTTTTTTCCAAAATTGTGTTCTTTTTTAGTTTGTTTAGCAACAGAGTTGATCAAATACCACCAAAAGAAAGCTCTATTTGTGGGAACAAAATGCTAAAAATGTTGTTTGAGTACAGTGTAGCATGACCGCGCAATTGTCATTCAAAGTGTGACAGCGCTGAAAGCTGAAAATTGTCCTGGGTGGGAAGAGGCAAAAGTGTCTGATATTGAAGAAAAATCGGCGTGGGGTCCCCCAAAATCCATACCAGACCCTTATCCGAGCACGCAGCCCGGCACGTCAGGAAAGGGGGTGGGGACGAACGAGCGCCCCGCCCCTCCTGAACCGTACCAGGCCGCATGCCCTCAACATGGGGGATGGGTACTTTGAGGAAGGGGGGCACGCTGCAGTCCCCCCAAAGCACCTTGTCCCCATGTTGATGAGGACAAGGGCCTCTTCCCGACAACCCTGGCCGTTGGTTGTCCGGGTCCGCGGGAGGGGGCTTATTGGAATCCGGGAGCCCCCATTAATAAGGGGGCCCCCGGATGCCGGCCCCCCACCCTATGTGAATGAGGCAGCAGACTGGGCTCCTCCGCTAAGGCAAAAGAGCGGCAAAAGAGCAGAAGATAGCGGAGGAGCCCGACAGAAGACCCGGAGAGCGCGGAGAACAGGGAACTGGAGAGACCCCCGAAGCCGGAAGAGGACCCCCCCGAGCTGTCTAATAAATTACTTTAATAACCTGTGCAGTGTGTTTTTTTTTATTGACACTTTTTCCCTAGGTGAATGGGTAGGGGTACCGAGTACCCCATACTCATTCACATAGAGTGGGGGGGCCGGCATCCGGGGGCCCCCTTATTAAAGGGGGCTCCCGGATTCCAATAAGCCCCCCTCCCGCAGACCCCGACAACCAACGGCCAGGGTTGTCGGGAAGAGGCCTGGAGCACGCCCCCCTTCCTCAAAGTACCTATCCCCCATGTTGAGGGCATGCGGCCTGGCATGGTTCAGGGAGGGGGGCGCTCGCTCGTCCCCACCCCCTTTCCTGACTGGCCAGGCTGCGTGCTCGGATAAGGGTCTGGTGTGGACTTGGGGGGAACCCCCACGCCGTTTTTTCGGCGTAGGGGTTCCCCTTAATATCCATACCACACCGAAGGGCCTGGCATGCACACGAAGGGGGAACCCATCCAGGTTTTTTTCGCGCTGCCTTAATAGGAAGATGTCTTTTTCCTATTGCAGCGAGCGCCGGATGTACCTCGCCGAGAACCAGCGTGGTCCTATCGCGCTGGAAACATTCTTGCGTGCAGGTACTCCTGTGTGTGCGCTGGTTCACACGCTGGATTAAGGATTTATCCAGCGCACCAATTAAGGTCGGAACCAGTGCAGTGCATTCATCTTAGTAAATGACCCCCAGTGTATTGAAGTGATTAAGGAGAACCCCATGCCAAAATTTAAAAAAAATGTTGTGGGAGTCCCTCCCCAAAATCCATACCAGGCCCTTCAGGTCTGGTATGGATTTTAAGGTGAACCCCGTGCCAAACTGTAAAAAAAAATGGTGTGCGGGTCCCCCCCCCCAAATCCATGCCAGGTTCTTCAGGTCTGGCATGGATTTGAAGGGGAACCCTGCCCCAAATTTTAAAAAGAAATCCATACCAGACCCTTATCCCAGCAAGCAACCATACCAGGCCGATTGTGCGGTAGTTATCGAAAGAATACAAATGTCGTTATTTAACGGTCAATTCTTAGTGAATTGAACTTTCCTGACAGACTCCATGGCAGCCTACGTATGGGTTAATCCCGCCTCTCATACCTCATAGGACCCCACTCCCATAAATCTTTGCTTCTAGCCAGAGACCGTGTTCCTTTTTTGTCCTCCTCCTAGGACCAAGGTGTATCTTACCTTATGAAAGTTTCTGCGGTCCGGTCCTGGTTGCACGGTGGTTCTGATGGCGGTTCTGGAGGCCAGCAGTCCCAGCTATTAGCAGGGTGGTTACGGGCAGCTTTTGCGATGCCATGAAGAGCTTCCTAGCCTTGCCATTGGCAGGCAAGCAGCAACTGGGCCAAACGTCCTTGCTATTAGCAGGAGGCCCCCACCTTATTAAAGCCCGGCTGTGCAGTAGATGATCGTCCCCAAATCAGGCTGGACCAGGATCGTGCGGTGGTATCGTATATTCCATATTCATTTCATATATGGCAGCTGTTTTTGTGTGTATTGTGTGTTTTTTCCTGTGTCTTTTTCCTGGCCTCTATGGCGGCTGGAACGCATCTGCGTCCCAGTCCGCCGCGTCTTCCGGGTCCCTGCACATTTGCGAGCCTCGTCTAAAAGCGAGGCTTGGTTCGCGCGTGCGCAGTTCCGGAAAAATGGCGGCGGTCGCGCATGTGCGCAAGCCCCGCTTGACGACGCTGGGGGCGCGGTGACGTCATCGGCAGCACCAAGTTTAAATAACTGTCAGAATACAGCTATTACTTGGGATGACTGCGGGTGAAAACGGCGGCTTCCCGGTGCAGTGTTTATTCTCTGGCAAGGTAGGAGGCTATGCTGCTGGCTGTCCAAGCCTCTCTCTCTCTCTGATTCCTGTGTTTGACTGGAGATTGTTCATTACAGATACCAGGTTTTCTGCTATGGACGTGTCACCGCCCCCCAGTGGCCAACCCTTGCGCTGCAGGTTGGAATTGTTTTTTCCTTCTGCTTGACTGTTTTTGGGATTGTTTCTTTCTGGATCCTGTTTATTTCCTTTTATTCTCCACAGCCCTTCTAGGTCTGAACATAGGCCCTCAGCATGTGAAGATACCGATCGTTCCAGATCGCATCATCAAAAACAGTCATCAAGTTCCAGGCATTCTAGATCAGCTTCTAGGCGCCATAGTGAAGAGCCCAAGTCTACATCTGGGCGTCACTCCCACCGCCATTCTAGCCGCTCTGATAAAAGGGCTTGTTGGGGATGTAAAGCTCAGGTCCCAGAAGGTAAATCCCTCTGTGAGCTATGTTATTCCCGAGCTGCAAAAGAAAGAGGAGCTGGAGACCAGCAGGTAGAAGCTCTGGTCCGAAAAGTGGTTCAGGAATCCCTGATCAGAACGGATCCCAATCGTTCAGCTATCTCTCCTTCTGCTCCATTGCTAGCTCCTGGCGGGGTCGACCTTGGGGCTCCTGGTCCCTCTAGACGCAGTCCCTCCTTAAGTGGATCCTCGGAAAGCGAGACTGAGCTGAATGATCCTGGCGCGGGTTTTGATTTTTCCCTGGTGCCACGGTTGGTCAAGGCGGTTAAAGACGCATTGAGATGGGAAGAAACAGTAGAAGCACCCTCTAAACAGAGGAAATACTTCAAACATCTCAAAAAGGATCAACCAAATTTTCCCTTCCTGGGAGAGCTTGGCGAAATCATTTCAGATGAGTGGAGTAAAGTTGAGAGGAAGAACTCGCTAATCTCCAAAGTGGCCAAGATGTATCCGTTTAAGAGTGAAGAGGTAAAGCATCTGGAGTCAGCTCCGCTCATTGATGAGGTTGGTGAGGCATGTCACCCTTCCTCTAGAAGATACCGTTTCATTTAAGGATGGTCTGGAGAGGAAGATCGATACTGATCTTAAATGCATCTATATCACGGCGGGTATGGCTTGTAAACCAGCCTTAGCTCTCGCAGCTCTGGCAAAGGCTATGGAGTCCTGGTCGGATGATGTAGATGCGGCTTTAGCAAGTGTGTCTGAAGAATTGGTCAAGAGTTCACCAATCCATGAACTAAAACTGGCGTCAGTCTTCTTAGGGGAAGCATCCCTGGATATTATCCGCCTAGTGGCACGGGTCATGCTTTCCTCAGTCACAGTTATGCAGGTCTTGTACTTAGCACAATGGCTTAATGGTCTGCTTGGATATCTCCACACCACTCATGGTATGAGTTCAAACAACAGCCAACCTACCATCCACCAGCTGTGTTTATTTTTTCAGTGCACAAGTGAATTAAAATAAACAAACAAAGAAATGTAAACTGCCCTTTAGCTAGTGTGTGGTGTTTGGAATGTCACATCATAATATAATTGAATACTTACATACCATTGCATGCATTTAAAGGGTTAATACAATAAAAACTTTCACATTAAACTGCATTGGCTACTTGGCAATCACCTATTTTCAGTAAATATATATACACGTATATTTGTGTTGCTTTGGCTAATTGGCATTCTCCTTTTCCCACCAATGCAAGCTTTTAGGATTTTTCTGTGGGATTTGAACCCATGAGTCTTTCAATACCTGAATGTTTGAAGGTAGAGGTGCTAACTGCTAGCCTATTGGGCTGAGCACAATTATATATACAAAATACTTTTACTAGTGTTTGATGGTTTATATACCATACAATAAATTTTATCAAATGTAAACTGCTTGTTAGCTAGTGTATGGTGTTTTGGAGATTCACACCATAATATTAGTGAAGACTTGTTTATTTTTATTTAAAGCGGGGGTTCACCCACACCGCCAAAAAAAATAAATATTAAAAGCCAGCAGCTACAAATACTGCAGCTGCTGACTTTTAATACATGGCCACTTACCTGTCCCAGGGTCCAGCGATATCGGCAGGGGACACCGAGAACCCGCTCGGTTCTCGGCAGCTGCCGCCACCATCCTAGGTGAGGGAATCAGGAAGTGAAGCATTGCGGCTTCACTTCCCGGTTCCCTACTGCGCATGCGCGAGTCGCGCTGTGCGTCCCTAGTAGTCGCCGCTCTCTCCTGGGAGCTGTGTGTTCCCAGCAGACAGCGCGGTCGGGACGGGAAGAGGCATAGACTCCCATGGGAGTCTATGCCGGAAGTGGGTGCAAATACCTGTCTTAGACAGGTATCTGCACCCCCCTCCCCCTGAAAGGTGCCAAATGTGACACCGGAGGGGGGGAGGGTTCCAAAAAGCGGAAGTTCCATTTTTGTGTGGAACTCCGCTTTAAGGTACTTCTATAGTGCCGTCAATTTACGCAGTGCTTTACATATACATTATACACTAATATGGGCCCCTACCCTCAAGGAGCTTACAATCTAAGGTCCCTAACTCACATTCATATACTAGGGCCAATTTAGACAGAAGCCAATTAACCTACCAGCATGTCTTTGGAGTGTGGGAGGAAACCGGAGTACCCGGAGGAAACCCACGCAGGCACAGGGAGAACATGCAAACTCCAGGCAGGTAGTCTTGTGGTGTGGTTGGGAATACGAACCAGTGACCATTTTAGCCAAATAAAATTTCAACAGGCGAATGTGCGAATGAAAAACTAGCGCTATTAGTGAAAAACACATGTTAGTAAATTCTAAGCTGGCGCTTATTAGCGCTTCCGCGTATATGCAAATGCCAATTCCTACCAAGTTGTTATATAGTACTGCACTGTAATCATGATCCATGTATGTGAAAGAAACATTTTTATGTGAGATGTGCTCTACCTCGTGTGCATCTATTGATGTATGTTGCAATTAGTATTCCTAGTTTTTTCCTTCTTTTGCTAACTAATGCAGTTATGAATGATTATTACATAGTAATGTCTGCTATTCTGTAAAGTTACATGTATTAAACATTTAGGTTATCTATTTGTTGTATGTTGTTTTTTATTTTTTAATTTAGGTGACTATAAAGCGGTAATTATTTATATTCATTCTTTAATCATACTACACTATTATGCAGGTCTCATACTTAGCACAATGGCTTAGTAGTCTGCTCAGATGTCTCCACAGCACTCATGGTACAAGTTCAAATACCAGCCAACCTACCATCCCCCAGCTGTGTTTATTTTTTCAGTGCACAAGCGAATTAAAATGAAAAAACAAAAAAATGTAATCTGCCCATTAGTTAGTGTGTGATGTTTGGAATTTCACACCATAATAGTATTGAATACTTACATATCATTGCATGCATTTGAAGAGTTAATATAATAGAATCAGCCAAATTTAAAGTGCATTGGCTAATTGGCATTCACCTATTTTCAGCATATGCTGCTTTGGCTAATTGGCTAATAGTCATTTGCTTTTTTTTCACCAATTCAATCTTTTAGTATTGGGATTTGAACCCATGAGTTCTTCAAGGTAGAAGTGCTGACCGCTAGCCTATTGGGTGTAGCACAGTCATACATAGAAAATACATAGAAAATACATTCACTAGTGTTTGATGTTTCTTCTCCCTGAGCTGTCTCTCCTGCTGCCACCATCTTCTCCCGCTGATGTGTTCTTCAGCGCAGCCGGTTACCCACTAATAAAAAAAAAGCCGCTCTTCTTGTGGCGGTCTTCTGTGGCCATCCGATAATGTCACCCGGAGAGTCCGCTCCATGGCTATGTAAGAGACGCCACACAGTGGGTGACAATACAGCGGAGGAAGACCACCATGGAAGAAGAGCAGCTTTTTTTTATTAGCGGGTAACCAGCGGTGCGGAAGAACACAGCAGATGGCGGCGGCAGGAGAGACGGCTCTGGGAGAATACAGCTCGGGGAGAAGATGGAGGAGGGAGAGACAGTGTCTGGAGAAGATGGCTCAGGGAAGAAGACAGCTCGGAGCTATTCTACAATAAAGGACTTGTCAAAAACCGGCTATTAATTTTTTTACATTTCACTGCTTTTTTTGGTGAATGGGTAGGGGTAAAATGTACCCCATACCTATTCACATAGGGGGCAGGATCTGGGAGCCCCCTTGTTAAAGGGGGCTTCCAGATTCTGATAAACCCCCTGCCTGCAGACCGACAACCACCGACCAGTGTTGTCGGGAAGAGGCCCTTGTCCCCATCAACATGGGGAAAAGGTGCTTTGGGGCATGTGGCCTGGTAAGGTTCAGAAGGGGAGGGTGCTCACTCGTCCCCCCCTATCCTGACCTCCAGGCTGCATGCTCAGGTAAGGGTCTGGTATGGATTTTGGGGGCCCCACATCAAATTTATTTTACATTTTGGTGTGGGGTTCCCCTTAAAGTCCACACCGAAGGGCCTGGTATGTACTGGGGGGACCCTACGACATTTTTTTCCTTGAATTTTGGAATTCAATACCATATTATTGAATAAGTACATACCATTGCATGCATTTGAAGAGTTAAAATATGGAATAAAGCAAGCTGATGTGCTTTGCCTAATTATGCTTCTGAGTACAATGCACACTTCTGGGAGGTGATGCTGTCAGTGGGATTTGAATTCATGGCTTGAACTTTTGGGGGCAGCAGGGTATACCGCTATGCTACAGAGCTGAGCACTTCCCTACAGAGAAAATACATTTACTAATGTTTGATTCAATACAATAATGTTTTGCATTTCAGGCATTAATATTATAGTAACAACCATGCTCGTGCCGATGTGGCATTGGCTAATAGGCATTTGCCTCTTTTCAGCATATGCTGCTGAGTACAATGCAAGCTTTCAGTAGGTGATACCATCTGTGTGATTTTCAGCCATTTGAGCACAATTATATTGAGAACATATGTTTACTAGTGTTTAATGGTGGGACTACTTTATATTCTAGGTATAAAATAGTACTCAGCACAGTGACTTAGGCACCTTTCACACTTGTGCGACCTGAAAGTTGCGAGATTTTAATGTGACTTTAAGCAATGCTTATGTAATCTTGAGGTCTATGGACACAGTAGTCACAGGGAAAGACACGCAACTATCCCATGATTTTGCATCAGCAATTTTGCCGCAATTCCAGGGAATGCCTGTGTAAACTTGAGGTCTATGGACCTCAACTCGCATCAAAGTCAGACCAAAGTAGTACAGGGACTACGTTGAAGTCAGTGTTACTTGAAGTTGAACAGATATGAATGGTACACATTAAAAATCATGGGGTATGACTTGTCATACGACTCTGATGTCCAAAGTCGCACAAGTGTGACTCAGCCCGACTTTGTCAGCGATTGTCACTTTCCTGCACAGATGTCTAGTGAAATCACATAGGTCCCAACTGTTCTCCTTTAAGAAGGTGTCCTATGCCTACCTACTTTTGCTAATAGGTGTCCCTTATACCCATCTCAAAAAGTTGGGAGGTAAGAAATCGCCCCCTGAAGTCGCCCAAAGTAGTGCAGGAACTACTTTTGGGAATCGTTGTGGCGTCGCACCAATTCGGACAGTTCCATTGCCATCAATAGGCGCCGATTTGGCCTACAATTTGACATGTCAATTGAGACCTATGTGAACATGGGTGAAGTTGCATAGATATTAGAGCTGCACGGTTCTGGCCAAAATGAGAATCACAATTTTTTTGCTTAGAATAAAAAGATCACGATTCTCGCGACGTAAAATCTTTCACATTATCCCACAAAAAATTGGGCTAACTTTTCTTTTTTTTTAATTCATTAAAGTACTTTTTTCCAAAAAAAATTGCATTTGAAAGGCGCAAATACAGTGTGACATAAAATATTGTAACAACCACCATTTTATTCTCTAGGGTCTCTACTAAAAAATATATATATATAATGTTGGGGGGTTTTAAGTAATTTTCTAGCAAAAAAAAAATGATTTTAACCTGAAACCAACAAATGTCAGAAAAATGTTTAGTGTTTAAGTAGTTAAACTTTCCTCACTTACACAGAATTCTATTTAATTGACAAATTGTTACAAGGTTTCTAGTTAAGTTCACTGATAAAGAATGTTCTAATTCTTGGCAGACTTCCTGGTTTTTCGACTGTGGCTTCAGAAGAGCAGAGAGAGTTCTTTGCATAGGAAGAATCGTGAAACTCTTTTTTCAAGATCGTAAAGGGGAAAAAAATCACGATGACGATTAATCGTGCAGCTCTAATAAATATGCATGGAAATCAAGGGGGACAACTTTTCATGTGACTCTGAGGTCCAAAGCTCCATGAAAAGTCACCCATGTGTGAAAGTAACCTAATGCGATTAATTGATAACACCTTTGAATAAGGCCCCATTTGCACTTGTGCGACCTTAAAATTGCACAGATTTGTCAGGACTTGAAGCAATGTCTGTGTAATCTTGTGGTGTATGGACCTCAAATTGCATTAAAGTCAAACCAAGGTAGTGCAGGGACGAATTTGCTACACCTTCAGGATGCACAAGTGACAATAGGGCCAATTCAAAGGTGTTATCCTTGAATCTCATTCAAACTGCTGCGGCCTGAAAGTCACACTATTTTGCTGCCACTTTGCCGCTGCAACTTGGCCCCAACTTCTGGGAATTCCTGTGTACTATTGTACCCGATATACCTCAAGTCACACCAAAGTAGTACAGGGACTACTTTGAAGTTGGTGCGACTTAAAGTAGCACAGATATGAATGGTTGTCATTGAGAATCATGGGGTACAACTTGACATGCAACTCAAAGGTCCAAATTTGCTGGAAAATTCGCCCAGCTGTGAAACAAGTCATATATATTTTAATAAAAAGAGCTCTCATTTATACTTGCATAGTCCTTACTGATTTACATCAGCAGAACAAATGCAGGAAGTGATGTGTGCACATGGGACGGAAGCAAATGTGTGGTGATGCCAAACAAATGAACCCCACCCACACCAAATCTAACTATGACATCCACCCCCGCATTGATTAAGTACAAGTACATATCCTACACTTACCCGGCCAATAAGCAGCACCTCCTCTCTGCAGCTTGTGGGCGGCGGCGCATGCAGATGCAGCGGCTGGGTGCTCTGTACAGCAGTGTGAGAGGATGACTGTTTGCTATGAGCGAGAGGAGCTGCTGGCTATTTGCTGTAGGCAGGAAAATGCTGTGTGTACTATGGAAGGCCATGACTACGCTTTAGTGCCTTGGGTTTCATGTCCTGCCCCACTATATGCTCTGCTAGGAGCTTTGCCAGAGATTCAGCACTTTGGGAAGTGTGCTGAGACTGCAATCGATGCCATGGCAGCTGCTGCAGAGCTGACAGGAAAAAAAGAAAAGCACTGGAGGAAAAGCAAGCAATCTAAGCAGTGGAGGTGCAACACACTAAAACTTCCCCTGGAGAGCTCATGCTTAGCTGAGTGTGCTGAGGCTGCCGTTAAAGCATCCAAAGGAACTGTTGGAGGTGCTGATGTTTTTCTTGGAAGACACAGGAGGAAACGGAGGTACAGGAAACAGAAACGGGGTAAGAGAGCGGGTATAAGATTAAGACTGGAAGCTCGCCCATATAGACCTGTGTTGCCAAGTCTTTTTCTTAGTAATTGCCGATCTCTTTTAAACAAGATGGATGAACTCAGGCTGTGGTTTATTTCACACAAATTAAATAGCTGTGTGACTGTCCTCACAGAGACCTGGCTGGATGGTTCTATACCTGATGAGGCCATTGAGCTGGCAGGCTGCTCTGTCTATCGAGCGGATAGGACTGCAGACTCTGGAAAGACTAAAGGAGGTGGTCTGTGTGTATATATCAACAATAACTGGAGTACAACTATCAATATTGTTAGGACATACTGTTCACCTGATTTGGAATATCTTATGCTAAAATGTAGACCTTTTTTCATACCAAGAGAATTTACTAATGTTATAATTGTGGCTGTGTACATACCTCCACAGGTTAATTCTAAGCTGGCTCTGGAGGAATTATATGATGCTATCAACATTCAGCTGAATGCACATCCAGAGGGGGTTGTGATTGTGGCTGGCGATTTTAACCATGTGGAGCTAGAAATGGTTCTTCCTAAATTTTATAAAAATGTGCACTTTCCAACAAGGGAGAACAATATTTTAGATCAGGTATATACAAATGTTTCCAGTGCATATAAAGCTACTTTGTTGCCACATCTTGGTCTATCAGATCATACCTCTTTAATGATGATCCCATGTTATAAGCCTCTTGTTTGCAGAACAAAACCAGATATTAAAACCATACAGGTTTGGAGTGAGGAGTCAAATTCACTCCTGCAAGAGTGCTTTGAATTAACTGATTGGAATGTATTTGCACAGGATGCAGACTTAGAGGAATATGCTTCATCTGTTCTAGCTTATATCCGCTTTTGTATGGAGATGTTCCTAGTTACAAAAACTATTAGGGTGTTCCCAAATCAAAAGCCTTGGTTGGATGGTAAAGTAAGGGCTCAGCTTAGAGCAAGGGATGTGGCCTTTAGATCGGGCGACCCTATGGTTTATAGGAAAGCTCGGAATGAATTAAAGAAAGGCATTAAGGAGGCTAAGCGTAGATATAAACAGCGCATTGAATCTTATTTTGAAAATCAAAATTCTTGTAGCATGTGGAAGGGGATTAAAACAATGGTAGATTTTAAATCTAGGAATAAACAGGTTTGTAAAGTGCTCCCTGACACCTTAAACCAATTTTTTGCTCGCTTTGAGGGCCAAAATATGAGATGTGAAACCCATAGTAAAGAACTAGTGGAGGATGACCATTTATTGGTATTAAAAATACATGAGGTCAGGTCAAATTTGAGGAAGATTGACATCAGAAAGGCAGCAGGACCAGACGGAGTGTCAGGCCATATACTAAGGGGATGTGCAGACCAGTTAGCAGGTGTTTTTACTGATATTTTTAATTTGTCATTAAAGCAGGCTGCAGTACCTTCTTGTTTTAAATCTACTACTATTGTCCCAATACCTAAAAAATCAGCGGTATCATGCTTAAATGATTATCGCCCAGTTGCCCTAACTCCTATCATCATGAAATGTTTTGAGAGGCTCGTATTATCACATCTTAAGGCAAGCATTCCTGTTGATCTGGATAAGTATCAGTTTGCCTATCGTGCAAATAGGTGCACAGATGATGCTATTGCATTGCATGCTGCCTTGACACATCTTGAGCACCCAAACACATATGTTAGGATGTTATTCATTGATTTTAGCTCTGCATTTAACACAGTAGTCCCTGACAAATTAGTGAAAAAGTTAAAAGCTTTGGGCCTATGTCCATTGCTGCGCTCATGGATTATGGATTTTCTAACAAATAGGCCACAAATGGTGAGAATAGGAGATCAGATGTCTAACACTATTATTTTGAATACAGGGGTACCACAGGGATGTGTGTTAAGTCCGGCCTTGTTTACATTGTTCACTCACGACTGTACTCCCATACATGCGTCTAACACTATAGTGAAGTTTGCTGATGACACTACTTTAGTGGGACTCATACAAGATAATGATGAGACGGCTTATAGGCAGGAAATTCAACATTTGGTTGAGTGGTGTAGAGGAAATGATTTAATACTCAATACGGCAAAAACTAAAGAAATAATAGTGGATTATAGGAGATCAAGAAAGATCAATCATTGCCCGGTTCATATAGGTGGTGAGGAGGTGGAAAGGGTGGACACTATTAAATTTTTGGGAGTGCATATTACAAGGGAGTTGTCATGGTCTCAAAATACTTTTTTTCTAGTGAAAAAAGCACAGCAGAGACAGTTTTTCCTTCGGAGACTGAAGCAGGCTGGATTGCCCTTAAGGCTTCTGGTCAATTTCTATCATTGTACCATTGAGAGTATTCTTCTCCACTGTGCTGTAGTGTGGTATGCCAGCTGCAGGGCGGAGGATAAGAAATGCCTGTCTCGTGTGGTGAAAACAGCACAGCGGATCATAGGAACAGATCTACCAAATTTGGACACAGCATATGCCAGCCGATTAAAAAAGCGGGCAAAAGCTATTAGTATTGATCCAACTCACCCAGGTTACAATGTGTTTGTCTCATTGCCATCAGGGAAAAGATATAGAACACTTAAAACGCACACTAATCGCTTAAAGCATAGTTTTTTTCCTAGGGTCGTATTGTCCATAATCCCATCAGGTACAGTGTTTTAGGAATTTTATGTAGAATTTTAACATTCTTTTATTTATTTTTAAATAACATTTTATATCTTGATATATTTAAATAGATATGTGGGCATGTGCTAGGAGTATGTATGTGTGGTTTTCTTGAGAAATGTTTTATTGCTGCTGTAAAGGGTATCCGAAAAAATTTTGTTGTGTGTATACAATGACAATAAAGTATATCTATCTATCTAAAGAGACCTTGCCATGTCCACCTAGATGGAGATCCTGACCAGCACAGGAACTTCCGGGTGCATACAATGACTAATTTCCAGGTCAGAAGGTGAAACCGCGCTTTTGATTGCCGCTGCGAATATTTGATCTCAACCATTATTAGTATTTTTTTATTTTCAGATATGCAAATCTGTATTTCTACATATATTTGAAGGTAAACTTAAGGGAGTTTGCTAAGAAATGGTGTCCCTGGGTTAGCAGCAGGTGAATTACAAAGGCAAAAGGCCCAGTTTGAGCCCTGGTTCACACTGACAGAGGGAGGAAATCGTTCAGCTGAAATCACACAATTTCATTCCTGCATGTCAGTCCCGACTGTGGGGGCAACATCAGTGCAGATTTCTGCACCAATATCAATACAAATCGCACCAATTAGAACAGTGCAATTGCCACAGATTTGACATGTCAAATCACACCAATGTGAACCAGAGCTGACACATTCAAACACTGCCTATCCACCAGCTGAATTCATTACCTGCAATTCTCCACAGCTGTTAGTGATAAAGGTGGAATCTTTATATATAACTTGCAGTTGTGCAGAAGCCTAGGTTTACATTGGAGCGATTGGTCATGCAATTTGAGAGATCAAATCGCATGACTATTGGCAATGGCACTGTTCCAATTGATGCAACATTTTTTTTGTGGCACCGCATCAATTTGCTAAAGTAGTTCCTGCACTACTTTTGCCGATTTCAGGTGCAACTTCAATAGACATGTGTATGAAGCCACCTGAAATCACGCTGACCTTGCTACTTTGAAATCGTGCTACTTCAAGTGAAGTAGCGCAATTTCAAAGTAGCATGTGAAGCAGGGCAAAGAGATTAGTTTTTTGGTGCACAAATACATATTGAAATAAAATATAAGAGATATTGCACTTTCCCAAAACCACCACCCACAAAAACTAAAGAAAGAAAAGTAGAAGGAAAAAAATAAAAAAATAAAAAAAATAAACCACACACACCACAACAAAAGCTCAATGTACTTTTATTTTACCAGCAGAAAAAAAATAAATTTACATTTACTAGCTTCAAAAAAAATTTGGACAGGATATATGGTACTACATTTATCAACGGAATTTTAAGGGCCCTGCTCATAGGAGCTTACAATCTAAAATTAGACAAAACCTTAGAGTGGACACAGCTTTAATTTCAGTGTATAACGGGCAACACATCACATTATCTGAAAGATTATAGAAACATACTTAACAGTCATTCTTACAAAGCATTCCAACATAATATTGCAAAAGACTTATTCAAAACACCCACCACCAGCCCACAATCCACACATACATACAATGGTGACCATGTTCTGCTGGAAGCTGCATTTCGGTGTACACTAGGGATGAGCTTCGTGTTCGAGTCGAACCCATGTTCGACTCGAACATCGGCTGTTCGACCGTCCGTCGAATTGCGAACGATATGGGCCGTTCGCGCCAAATTCGTGTGGCGCGTCACGGCCCATAATTCACTGCAGCATCGCAGTGCATTGCTGGCTGATGATTGGCCAAGCATGCACTATGACCCGCATGCTTGGCCAATCACAGCGCCGTCAGTAGAGAGAGCTGTAATTGGCCAAAGCCAGGGTGGCTTTGGCCAATTATGGCTCAGGGGATTTAGTACACACCCCACACTATATAAGGCCGCCTGCACGGCGGCCCTGTGTAGTGTGTGTTCCGGTGTGCTGAGAGATAGAGAGAGAGAGACAGTGTCATTTGATTTGAGTTAGATAGATTAGGCAGAACAGTCAGTCAGTTAGCTGCACTTACAGTGTATTGTGTATATATATGCATCCCAGGTGTTGCATATATATATATACACTGTATTCAGTTTAGCTAGATCCGTTCCTGTTATCTTCTATCTAGACTATTTAGTGCAGTGTGTCCTGCTCACAGTGTTCAGCTAGATCCGTTCCTGCTATTTACATTCAGTGCAGTGCGTCCTGCTCACAGTGTTCAGCTAGATCCGTTCCTGCTATTTACATTCAGTGCAGTGCGTCCTGCTCACAGTGTTCAGCTAGATCCGTTCCTGCTATTTACATTCAGTGCAGTGCATCCTGCTCACAGTGTTCAGCTAGATCCGTTCCTGGTATTTACATTTAGTGCAGTGCGTCCTGCTCACAGTGTTCAGCTAGATCCGTTCCTGCTATTTACATTCAGTGCAGTGCGTCCTGCTCACAGTGTTCAGCTAGATCCGTTCCTGCTATTTACATTCAGTGCAGTGCGTCCTGCTCACAGTGTTCAGCTAGATCCGTTCCTGGTATTTACATTTAGTGCAGTGCGTCCTGCTCACAGTGTTCAGCTAGATCCGTTCCTGCTATTTACATTCAGTGCAGTGCGTCCTGCTCACAGTGTTCAGCTAGATCCGTTCCTGCTATTTACATTCAGTGCAGTGCGTCCTGCTCACAGTGTTCAGCTAGATCCGTTCCTGGTATTTACATTTAGTGCAGTGCGTCCTGCTCACAGTGTTCAGCTAGATCCGTTCCTGCTATTTACATTCAGTGCAGTGCGTCCTGCTCACAGTGTTCAGCTAGATCCGTTCCTGCTATTTACATTCAGTGCAGTGCGTCCTGCTCACAGTGTTCAGCTAGATCCGTTCCTGCTATTTACATTCAGTGCAGTGCGTCCTGCTCACAGTGTTCAGCTAGATCCGTTCCTGCTATTTACATTCAGTGCAGTGCGTCCTGCTCACAGTGTTCAGCTAGATCCGTTCCTGCTATTTACATTCAGTGCAGTGCGTCCTGCTCACAGTGTTCAGCTAGATCCGTTCCTGCTATTTACATTTAGTGCAGTGCGTCCTGCTCACAGTGTTCAGCTAGATCCGTTCCTGCTATTTACATTCAGTGCAGTGCGTCCTGCTCACAGTGTTCAGCTAGATCCGTTCCTGCTATATACATTTAGTGCAGTACGTCCTGCTCACAGTGTTCAGCTAGATCCGTTCCTGTTATCTTCCTACTGACAGGCAGGCTTGTCTGGTTACAGTATATAAAGCTACCTGAAGAAAATTACAGGTGTTCTATCCCAGCTTAGTGCAGCTACAGGCCATTAGTATGTCTGGAAGGCCAAGAAGGAGAGGCAGACAGTCACAAGCCAATAAGAGAGGGCAAGCAGGCTCTGTGTCTAGTGCTGGTCGTGGAGACGGTGCATCCTCATCAGCACGTGGCCATGGGACACGCTTGGCCTTTTTTTCGGCAGCTGGCCGTGTTGAGCCGCAACATGCGGAAGACTTGGTCGAGTGGATGACCAAGCCGTCCTCATCCTCCTCATCCTCTCTCACCCATGCCCAGGGTGCTTTGTCTGGCAAAGCAGCGGCCTCTTCCCTCAGCTCAATGTCATCAGTGACTCCTTCCCTAGCTCCACCATGTCCTCATGAGGATTCCCTCGAACTGTTTGACCACAGTGTTGGGTACATGCTCCAGGAGGATGCCCAGCGTTTGGAAGGCTCTGATGATGATACTGAGCTCGATGAAGGCAGTAACATGAGCACGGACAGAGGGGGTGCCCAAGAAGGACAGCAATCTGGCAGTCATGCTCCCCCTGCTGCAGCATACTGCCAGGTTTGCTCCAGTGATGAGGAGGGAGGGGATGATGAGGTCACTGACTCAACGTAGGTGCCTGATAGGAGAGAGGAGGAGGAGGAGGAGGAGGAGGCGGCACATCACCAACGAGGCAGGATGCCCTCCAGGGGCCAGCCTAAGGGCAGCACATTGACTGCATCACACCCCAAAGCTCCACATGTGCAGGGCGCTGCAGTCTCTGCGCGTTATTCAAAAAGTTCTTTGGTGTGGGCCTTTTTTGAGACGAGTGCATCAGATCGCACCGCTGCTATTTGCAACATATGTCTCAAGCGTATCTCGCGTGGCCAAAACATCTCCCGCTTGGGTACCACATGCTTGACCAGACATATGTTGACCTGCCATGCAGTTCGTTGGCAAGCGTATCTGAAAGACCCACACCAAAGAACAAAGAGGATCTCTCCTTGCTCCTCATCAGCTGAGATTTCCAACCCCACTAGACCTTCAGTCCTCTCTGAGACCTGCAGTGAGAGGAATGAAGGTGTAGAATTAGGTGTGTCACAGCCAAGTACTTGTGGGCAATCTGCTTTTGGTACACCGACGTCAGATTGTACCAGGCAAATTTCCCTGCCCCAGCTGCTGCACCGCCGAAAGAAGTTTGCTCCCAGCCATCCACATGCCCAGCGGTTGAATGCTAGCTTGGCAAAATTGCTAGCACTTCAACTGCTGCCTTTTCAGTTGGTAGACTCTGCCCCCTTCCGTGAGTTTGTGGAATGTGCGGTTCCTCAGTGGCAGGTACCCAAACGCCACTTTTTCTCACGGAAGGCGATTCCGGCTCTCTACCGGCATGTGGAAGGCAATGTCCATGCCTCGCTGGACAGGGCGGTCAGCGGTAAGGTGCATATTACCGCTGACTCATGGTCCAGCAGGCATGGACAGGGACGTTACTTAAGTTTCACGGCGCATTGGGTGACTCTGCTGGCAGCTGGGAAGGATGCAGGACAAGGTGCAGTAGTGTTGGAGGTTGTTCCGCCACCACGCCTCCAAAATGCTGATTGTGACACACCTCTCTCCTCCACCCCCTCCTCTTCTTCTTCCTCCATGGCCTCTTCCTCGGAACCAGCGGTGCTCCGTAGGCGTTCAAGGGGCTACGCAAGTACGCAGGCCAAAAGATGCCATGCGGTGCTTGAGCTGGTGTGCTTGGGGGACAGGAGCCACACTGGGGCAGAGGTTCTGTCAGCTCTGCAGGGGCAGGTTCAGAGGTGGTTGACGCCACGCCAACTTAAGGCAGGAATGGTGGTTTGCGACAATGGCACCAACCTCCTCTCTGCCCTCCGACAGGGACAACTGACCCATGTGCCCTGTTTGGCTCACGTCCTTAACTTGGTGGTGCAGCGGTTCTTGGGCAGGTACCCGGGCTTACAGGATGTCCTGAGGCAGGCCAGGAAAGTCTGTGTGCATTTCCGCCGGTCATATAATGCCAGTGCTCGGCTGACGGACCTCCAAAAGGAGTTTAACCTGCCCAAGAACCGCCTAATCTGTGACATGCCCACCAGGTGGAACTCGACGTTGGCCATGCTGCAGCGGCTGCACACGCAGCAGAGGGCCATCAATGAGTACCTGTGCGACTATGGCACCAGGACAGGGTCAGGGGACCTTGGTTTTTTTTCCCCACGCCAGTGGGCCATGATCAGGGATGCATGCACTGTCCTGTCACCATTCGAGGAGGCCACGAGGATGGTGAGCACTGACAGTGCATGCATCAGTGACACTGTCCCCCTTGTCCACCTGTTGGAGCACACGCTGCGTGGAATAATGGACAGGGCACTTGAGGCAGAACAGAGGCAGGAAGAGGAGGACTTCCTTAGCTCTCAAGGCCCCCTTTATCCAGACAGTGTTCCTGCGTGCCCGCCGATCACACAGGAAGAGGACGAGGAGGAGGAGGAGGAAGATTGTGTCAGTATGGAGGTGGAGCCTGGCACTCAGCATCAGCAGTCTTTAAGGGATCAGTCCCAAGGAACACATGGACTTGTACGTGGCTGGGAGGAGGTGGCTGCGGACGTTGTTGTCCTTAGTGACCCAGAGGACTCCGGACCGAATGCCTCAGCAAACCTACGCTGCATGGCCTCCCTGATCCTGCAAAGCCTGCGTAAGGATCCTCGTATTCGTGGTATCAAGGAGAAGGACCAATACTGGCTGGCAACCCTCCTTGATCCACGTTACAAGGGTAAGGTTGCGGACCTTATCTTGCCATCGCAGAGGGAGCAGAGGATGAAACATCTTCGGGAGGCCTTGCAGAAAGGTCTGTGCAACGCGTTCCCAGAGACTGGGAGGTTACAAACTCCTGTTTCTGGACAACGTGTTGCTGAGGCTTCGGTCAGTCAAAGAAGGAGCGGTGGAGAAGGTGGCCGTCTGACCGATGCGTTCAGACAATTTTTTGGTCCGCAGCCCCAAGGTATGATCGGTTCCAGCAACCATCGCCAGCGTCTGTTTTACATGGTGCAGGAATACCTAGGGGCAAGATCAGACTTGGACACCTTTCCCACCGAAAATCCTCTGGGTTACTGGGTCTTGAGGATGGATCACTGGCCAGAGCTTGCACAGTATGCAATTGAGCTACTGGCCTGTCCTGCATCCAGCGTTCTTTCGGAACGTACATTCAGTGCTGCTGGAGGCGTGGTAACCGATCACAGGGTGCGTCTGTCCACTGACTCGGTCGATCGGCTGACCTTCATAAAAATGAATCAGTCTTGGATCACCACCAGCTACCAAGCACCTGATGCTGATGTAACTGAATAATTTTTTTCAGATCCCTTCAAAGACTGCCTATGCTGATGCTGAGTGATTATCCCTGAGTAATTATCCTCTTCCTCCTCAATCATCACGCTGATAGCTTGTAAGAACATTTTTGGTTCTGGGCGCCACCACCAGTGCCTAAGGCACAATTTTTCAGCCCCTGTATAACAGGGGCGTGTAATTACAATTTTTGATGTAATACTTTGCAGCACGGCTCGTTCCTGCATTCCAACTAGAGTGTCTGTGAGGGGTTGCAGTGTTGTGGCACCAGCACCAGTGCCTAAGGCCCAATTTTTCTGCCCCTGTCTAACAGGGGCGTGTAATTACAATTTTTGATGCAATACTTTGCAGCAGTGCTCGTTCCTGCGTTCCAACTAGAGTGTCTGTGAGGGGTTGCAGTGTTGTGGCACCAGCACCAGTGCCTAAGGCCCAATTTTTCTGCCCCTGTCTAACAGGGGCGTGTAATTACAATTTTTGATGCAATACTTTGCAGCAGTGCTCGTTCCTGCGTTCCAACTAGAGTGTCTGTGAGGGGTTGCAGTGTTGTTGCACCAGCACCAGTGCCTAAGGCCCAATTTTTCTGCCCCTGTCTAACAGGGGCGTGTAATTACAATTTTTGATGCAATACTTTGCAGCAGTGCTCGTTCCTGCGTTCCAACTAGAGTGTCTGTGAGGGGTTGCAGTGTTGTGGCACCAGCACCAGTGCCTAAGGCCCAATTTTTCTGCCCCTGTCTAACAGGGGCGTGTAATTACAATTTTTGATGCAATACTTTGCAGCAGTGCTCGTTCCTGCGTTCCAACTAGAGTGTCTGTGAGGGGTTGCAGTGTTGTGGCACCAGCACCAGTGCCTAAGGCCTAATTTTTCAGCTCCTGTTCAACAGGGGCATGTAATTACAATTCTTGATCTAATATTTCACAGCAGGGCCCTGTGAGGGCTTACAGTGTTTTGGCCACAGCAACACCTAAGGCCCAAATGTCTGCTGAGTATATAGGGCAGGACCCTACTTTCAAACATCTAACTTACAAACGACTCCTACTTGCAAACGGAAGGAGACAACAGGAAGTGAGATGAAATCTACCCATAGGAAGGGAAATTCTCTCATGTAAGAGTTAATATGGGAAAACAATTTCTCCTTTCCACTGATGCTTTCCAATCCTTGTTCCACAAAAAAACCCAAATTTTCAAAAAACATTTTTCATTGGGACAAAAAAGTGAGGTGAAATCTTCTGAAGAGGAGGAAAGACGCAAAACAAATGTCACAGGGGTGATAACCCTTCCCTATGTTTTCCAAAAAGCTTAGAAAAGATTTTTTGGCTGGAGCTAAACACATTAAAAATGTTCAAAATTACAAACAGATTCTACTTAACAACAAACCTACAGTCCCTGTCTTGTTTGCACCGCCTGTATACTGCTGTTCAGAGTATATAGGGACCTTTCCTTATTTTAATTTGGGTGCGGGGTTCCCCTTAATATCCATACAAGACCCAAAGGGCCTGGTAATGGACTGGGGGGTACCCATGCCGTTTGTCTCACTGATTTTCATCCATATTGCCAGGACCCGACATGACATTAAACCCGCAAGCAGTTTTAAATGAGATTTTTTCCTTTAAAAATGACATTTGGTGCAGGGACTGTTCTAAACATGGGAAACACGCGTCACTTTACAGGCATACTATAGACACCCCCCAGGTACGATATTTAAAGGAATATTTCACTTTTTTTTTTTTACTTTAAGCATCATTAAAATCAATGCTCCCGAAAAAACGGCCGTTTTTAAAAGTTTTTTTTTGCATTGATACATGTCCCCTGGGGTAGGACCCGGGTCCCCAAACCCTTTTTAGGACAATACCATGCAAATTAGCCTTTAAAATGAGCACTTTTGATTTCGAACGTTCGAGTCCCATAGACGTCAATGGGGTTCTAACGTTCGTGCGAACTTGCGGTCCGTTCGCGGGTTCTGGTGCGAACCGAACCGGGGGGTGTTCGGCTCATCCCTAGTGTACACGAATAAACGAGATAAAAAAAAAAAAAGTGTAGGTCAGCAGATGCTTCCAAACGATGTTTGCATGATCAGACAGGAACAATACACACATAACATTGACAGCATGGCCACATAAACCCACTTTTGATTGAAAAAATGCACAAGAATATCATTCCTTCTCCCTCACAACAAAAAACCTGACCTTCTCAGGCCAAACGAACCCCCCCTACTGCAGGCCTTTATATAAGAGAGGTTGTATTGTTAACACACTGACACACCCAAGAAGTACACGCCCACCAGTATCTTTCAATCTGTCTCTTCATGTATGTCTAAAGTGATTGCACCTGATGAGCAGGAACACATAATAGGATTTGCAACTGTGTTAAGTTGGCCATACACCATACAATTTTCTTATTCAATTTTCTTTAGATTTACCTTCAACTATGTAGTGCAAGGGCCTGCCTGATTGCATACACATTGAAAAGGTTTAGGTTTCACCTCATATTATATGGTTTTGGTAAATCTAAAGGAATGTTGAACAGGAAAATTGAATAGTGTATGGCCAGCCTTAGCCTTGGCTATGTGCATCAAATCTCCAACTACAGGACAAAGATCAAAGTCCATTTGCATCCACATAAACAAAGCAACAGTTTTCTAAGCATATGTACCTGTGCAGTGTAAACCCTAAAATTTGAAATGTCCAAGTCCCTGAGCATGATTAGTGCTAATAAACATTAACATCAGTCCCTGGCTGCAATGAGCTTCCAATATAAAGTCCAAAATTAACTTTCTTACATTAGAACCTATTTCGACAGGAGACAAATAAGATGCCAGCATGTCTTTAGATTGTGGTGAGAAACCCACACAGGGAGAACATATAAACTTCAACACAAGCATTAGCATGTTGGGGAATTGAACCAACATCCCAGGTGCTGCTAGACAGAACTGCTACCCGCTAAGCCATCAGGCAACCCCACACATGTTCTCTGAATCTCTGTGGTGTGAACCAGCCCTAAGTCCATAGCCATGCTCAGTGTCACAAGCAATATACAGTATATTGGCCTAAGTATTGGGATGCCTGCCTTTAAACACACATGAACTGTAATGGCACCCCAGTATTAGTATTGGGTTCAAAACTCATTTGGCCCACCCTTTGCAGCTATAACAGCTTCAACTCTTCTTGTCCACAAGGTTTAGGAGTGTGTCTATGGGAATGTTTGACCATTCTTCCAAGTGCATTTGTGAGATCAGGCACTGATGTTGGACGAGAAGGCCTGACCTACAGTCTCCTCTCTAATTTATCCCTAAGGTGTTCTGTTGTGTTGAGGTCAGGACTCTGTGCAGGCCAGTCAAGTTCCTCCACCCCAAAATCACTCATCCATGTCTTTATGGACCTTGCTTTGTGCACTGGTCCAAATGATTTGGTGGAGGGGGATTATGGTGCGGGGTTGTTTTTCAGGGGTTGGGCTTGGCCTCTTAGTTTCAGAGAAGGGAACTCTTAAGGCGTCAGCATACCAAGACATTTTGGACAATTTCATGCTCCCAACTTTGTGGGGACAGTTTGGGGAAAGCCCCTTCCTGTTCCAACATGACTGCACACCAGTACACAAAGCAAGGTCCATAAAGACATGGATGAGCAAGTTTGGGGTGGAGAAACTTGACTGGCCTGCACAGAGTCCTGGCCTCAACCCGATAGAACACCCTTTGGCTGAATTAGAGTAGAGACTGCAAGCCAGGCCTTCTCATCCAACATCAGTGCCTGGCCTCACAAATGCACTTCTGGAAGAATGATCAAACATTCCCATAGGCAGACTAAACCTTGTGGACAGCCTTCCCAGAAGCTGTTCTAGCTGCAAAGGGTGGGCCAAATCAAATTTTAACCCTACGGACTAAGACTGGGCTGCCATTAAAGTTCATGTGTGTGTAAAGGCAGGCGTCCCAATACTTTTGGCTATATAGTGTATCTGGAAAAGACTTACAATGGTGGTGGAACCCTCCTACACATAACTACTACAATTAGGCATAGTTATAGGACCTGGGAGATGAGACAACTTCTCTACATGAAGTAACATGGTTGGGATTTGAACCCAGACCCTCAGATACTAAGCAGAAGTTCTAACCTCTAAGCCACAGAGCTGCCACATGTGAGACCCTCCTACACATAACTACACATAAAAACACATAAATACTGCATTTCTATGGACATACAGGTGATGGAATTACATTACTCAAGAGTTATTCTTCTTGATTTATTCTGTGATATTTGGTGTTTTTTTGTGGGTGAGAGTAGAATATTACCCTCAAATTTTGGGGAATTACATTTTGATTTCTGATGTTGGTACACATATCACATTTTTTGGGCTCAAATTATGAATATTTGGAAATAATAAAAAGCACAAAAAATTGTGATTCATTTTAAATTTTCATCAGCAATGGTATTGTTTGTGGATTGTAAGGACACCTGTGTGAGTTTAGGTTAAAGACTGTTGTGAGATGAAGAGTAACAAGTGAAAGTGACAGAGAAAAATATATTTTACCAAAACATCAAAACATTCCACATTGTAGCATTCTTAGAATCAAAATATTTTAAGTAGAAGCAACAATGTTGCAAAGGAAAATGTATTTCACAGAAAGATACATTTCATCTCAACATTAAAAAGGTTTTTTTGTGAAAGTTAGAATTGTTCCATTAGAATCAATGACTGAAACTTCATTTGGACTAAATTAGAGCAGATTTTAACTCCCAAAAAATGCTCTCTAATTAGCTCTCATTTTGGTATTTACTATACCTCCAGGTAAAAAAGACACTTGAGTTAAAATGAGAGTTATTTTCAGGTCTGAGCATGCTCAGTTGTGTTGGCACCTAGTTGTCCAAAACGGGGAATTTTTCACTTTTCAGACTTTTAAAGATATTTCAGTGTAGAAATCACTTTTTCACACAGTTTAAAAGCAGATAATCTTTAAATAATATACCGCATATTTCCGTACCATTTAGGCAATTATATCATGCTCTAAACATTATTTCCATGTGCAATTCTCTAGGTTTTGGCAGAGTAAGGGTTTGGGCTCTATTTAGTTTCAGGGAGCTATAGTAAATTCGATTTTGGGAGTATTTTCTCACCAGCGCTATAGTGAATACCGTTTTAGCGCGAATTAGCGCTATTAGCGCTAAATCGCGCTAAATTGCCGCGAATTAGCGCTAATTCGCGGCAATTTGCGCGAATTAGCGCCATAGCGCTATAGTAAATGACCCCCATTGTATTTTATTTATTTATCTATTTATCTTATATGCTTTGATGTGGTTCTCACTGCTTATGATTTGTAACAAGTTTATACAACGTATTCATTTAATCTGGGACGTGTTTTGTCAACACTAATGAGGCAGTATTAATGGGATAATACGAGCGCATCACTTTATTTATTTATTGGAATTTATAAAGACACTGTGTGCAATAAGGAGTACATTGCACTTTATTGTTAGTTTTAAGGCATATAATTATTTATTTTGCATAGTATCAGGAAATTTACAGCATATTGCACTTTTTTATATATCTTATTTTTGTATATGCACATTGGATATCATTTTTTATATAAACATTTTATTTTTGGTATAGTGCTGCACTTATTTTGTATCATTTTGTATTTTCACATATTTTGGAGGTGTGGGAAGTGCCGGCAGTTTTTAGTACTATATAGCAGCTCACAGGGTTTTATCTAAACTGCCACCAAATTGTAAAACATTATATATAACCTCTAATGGGATTTTTAAGGCAATGAAGATTTTTAAATTTTACTTAAAATCAATTTTATTATAGATCAAGAAAAATTATGACTGTTTACACAAAATAAATAATCAAATAAGTAGAGAAAATTTATGTACAAAAAATCCATATTGCTTATATTGCGTAGCTATAAAAACAGTTTCAGAGAAAGGTGATACAGCACACCACCCAATACAATCACCACAGATGAAAACCGTGGCGTCGAGTGGTGGATTTCCAATGCGTTTCAACCTGTATATTTTTATGATAAGTCTTCTTCAGGGAATGCATCACATTCTAGAAAATCATAAAATCGTCATATTACTATTTAAAATTTTTATCAATTTTTATCAATGTATTATAGTTCCTGCAATGTGCAGTTGTTCTATTACTCACATCCTCCCAGGATATCTCATGGATAAACATAGGCTCACAACCGGGGTGGAAGGTACCAAGTCTCCAAAGATTAAACCTCCTATAACTCCTACAAGACGGCTGGAGATATGCATTAAATCCAAACAAGCTCATCCCTAGTTGGCAGGTGTTAGGGGAAGGTCACCTCCCGGAGGTGTGTGTCTTTTCCCCAGTTGTCAGGGAAGTGGGGTAAGCAGACATCTATGGGTCGGGGGTACAAAGAATTCCAACTGGTGACTAGGAGACTCTGAGCAGTGTCTTACCTCACCAGTAACATCGGTCCCATCGTGGCTACAGAACGGCACTCTTCTCCTCTTAACTTCGCTGAGCTCAGTTACCATTCCATGTTGCCAGCACACAGCACAGACACTTCCCCATCCTGGGCTGTTCTCACTCCGTGCTCCTCTCCATTCAGGAAATGCCTCACAGCTTGGGTGTGGACTGTGAAAGGCAGAGAAGGGTGTGGACTGTGGAAGGCAAAATGGAAGCCCAGTATTGGAGCGTGGCTGTGGCGTTCTAGGGCAGATCGGAGCTGGACTTTGCGGAGGATATGATAATATGACAGGGAGGCTGCAGGGGCCCCCTGGATCTAGGGGCGGGGTTTCAATTGTGACCCCTGCAACCCCTTATGCTATACCCATGTCTGTATGGAACTGCACTGTAACCTGCCCAGAGATCTCCTAAATGCACTGAAATACATTTTTGCCTGCAAATTCTGTGGGTTGTTAGGAGACAGCGCCTGCTGGCATCATAACAACCAGCGACTTATCCCTGCTGTTAACAGTGATTCCCCAATGAGAGCAGAATGAAAACAACATAGCCAACATGTCACAAAAGAGCATGGGCCCTTCAGTCTGTCATGGATTTGAAGGGAAAATCCATGCTCCAAAAAAAAAGAAAAAATGTGTGGCTTCCCCCCCAAAATCACGAACACACTCTTATCTCCCTCCCACCCCCCCAAAGCACACACTTTTTATATGTAAAGTCAGCTCTTTTGTTTACATTATGTGAAACCCTTCTAAAATGTACTAGGGGGGGCGCATGCGTGGCATGGAGAGGAGCAGACGCAGCTGAGGACAGCTCCGTCGTTCCCGGGCAAACGGCCGCATTAAACGGGGTTAAAATCACCCGCAACTGGCACAATTTGTGACATCCCCACTCCCCCAACATAGTGCATGCCTGCACCGAGGAAGAGGGGTAGAGGAGGACTGCAGAAAACCCTCTCACAATACCGCCGGAGCTCTGTGAAAAGAGGCAGCATGTCTCAAGATGGCGCCGGCTCCCTGCACTCCACTGCAGAGTCTCACTCCCCTGCTGAAGTACGACAGAACCTCATGGCATCAGCATCAGGTGGTCAATTACTAGAAAACAGTGAGTACACCCCCCTTTCAAAAGCTGAATTGGACATCAGCTTAGATGTACTTTGCACTAAGTTACTCACTAAATTTCAAACAGAACTGCAAAAATCTACCTCCACTTTGTCCCAAGAAATAGCTGCCCTAGGCTCCCGCACTGATTTACTTGAAAACAAGCATGACGAACTTGCAATTACTTTTAATGATTTATCCAGGGAGCATGATAACCTCTCATCAGCTTTTGCGCAACTGCAAGCGCACGTGGAGGATTTAGATAGCAGGAACAGAAGGAACAATATCAGAATAAGAGGTGCCCCAGAAACTATCACTGATTTACCAGCATATTCTACCAAATTGTTCCTGTCGCTGTTACCAGAGCAAAATCCCCAGTCCTTCACATGGGATCGCATACACCGTGCCCTAAGAGCTAAACCTCCTCCTGACAAACCTCCCCGTGATATAATCCTCTGTATGAAAGATTTCTTGGTGAAGGAAGAAATAATGAGAGCCGCAAGGAGTCTTAGAAATATCACTCTCGATGGAGTACATTTGCAGCTATACCCAGATATCCCCCAAGCTACCCTGGACAGACGCAGGAAAATGAAAGAAATTACCACAATTCTTTCCACGGCCAGAATCAGATACAGATGGGGTTTTCCCTTTAAGCTGATTATCCCGCACAATGGCACAATTTATATTGCCACCTCGATCCCTGAAGGCCAAGATATTCTCATCAAACTAGGATTGTGGAATTCCAATAATCCTCCATGCACCCCGTCTACACCCAGGCAAGCTCCGATATGGAACACTCCTTCACTTAGAGGGGACAGACGCAGGCCTAGACATGAAGCGGGCCAATGGAGTCCTAGTTAACATTAGGCATCTTTGATGAGCCTTCAGTGTTAGTCATTCACACTGGACATTTGAGATCCAATTGGCTCTCTTTCTACAATATCTTTTTTTTCTCAAACTTAATTATATCTGTTTTCTGGTTCCATTTGTTTTAAAGGTTTCAATTTTTTTTTTTTTTCAGGCCGAATTTATTACAAGCTTCTATATTGTTCTTATACAATTAATCTCCTCTACTTCCTTTAGCAGCTAATGATGAGTTATTGTCCCCAAAGGACTCATCACTGACATCTTCAGCTCTTCACAGGGACTGTGAGTATACACCACTCACCTTCTTCTAACTCACATACCAACTCATATAATAATAGCAACGCTGACATCTTGTGACAATATATGGTATTACGACCATTTTTTTCTTCTTCAAGATGGAGATATCTAACTACCATGTATGTGTTCTAATTCAAAATTTAACAGTTGTAACTTCTTCTTTAATTAGCAAGTTATGATAATTTTGAATTTAAATTCTGTTTCTATGCTGTTTCCAATGTAAGTGACCTCAGATTTCTCCGTTATATGGATTACACATGTATCATAGGTCCAACTAATACCGCAAACCTTTCTGTAAAAGTATACATGCTGATGGTGGGTACATACCAGCTATCAATACTTTTACTTTAGTAGATGTTGGGCCTATCTTTAATATTTTACAAGTAGCACTTTACAGGGCCTTTAGTAATATGAAGCAAGCTTAGTTGTATATAACATACATATGCTTTTAGTCAAGTATCTTCGGTGGTCCTTCTGTTTTTTTTTTTTTTTGTTTTCTTTTTCTTTACCTTTTTTGATGCACTAGTATTAATAAACTATTAGTGGCGGCCGTTTGCCCACTTGTCGACATGAATCACCCCCTCTCAGTCGTTACCCATTCTCCAGTTTTTAGGAGACATTACAAGTTTTTCAGATGTATTGATTTACATCCTATTGTTTCAACATTCTATATTACTCTTTTTTATTTTTCTCATCACCAATATTTTGACGTATAAATTGCTAAGACTGAGTCTGAGACATTGTGGTCTCATATGGGTTCTCATTCGGTTGGAGACTTCTGTCTTTCCCAACCCCATGTTATTTTCCTATAATGGATCTAAGGTACGATTCACATGGTTTAACAAAATTTTCGTTAATATCTCAGATAAGAAAGTTCACGGTACAAGGTTTATATTCTTTATTAGCCTCAATAGAATTAAGAGAATCGCTTTTTCCATTAACGTTTTTTGCAACTGTTCATCTACAGAAATAATATCTCAAGGTTGTATATGTAATACTATTTATGAATCTTTTTTTCAATACACATTAGTACTTTCTGTCAGAGTTCCAAGAAAACACATACCACCATGACCATTGTAACTATTTCACATAATGTACAAGGATTTAATTCCCCAAATAAAAGGAAAAAAGCTTTTCTGCAATATAAAAAATTAAACGCAAAAATAATCCTTTTGCAGGAAACTCACTTTATGAAGGACAATCATCCAAACTTCTTTCATAAAGCCTATAATCAATCATGCTACACTTAATCTTCCTCTAAAACTAAAGGTGTAGCCATCTTTATTCACCAATCTTTACCACTTGATGTTCAACAGGTCTACAAAGATCCAGACTGTAGATTTATTATAATTAAGGGTATCCTATCTGGTAGAGAATTAACAATAGCTAATGTTTATGCACGAAATGATACTCAAACCACATTCTTCACTCATTTTTTCAACACCCTGCAACGCTATCATTCGCCACACATTATATTAGGTGGAGACTTTAATTCAGTAGCTCAACCAAATTTAGATCGTAGCAGACACAATATAAATTCAAGAACATTCTCAAAAACAACATCTAAACACGTAAACGATCTACAACTTATTGATTCATGGAGAGCATTAAACGTGGGTGCACGTGAATACACTTTTTATTCTCACCCACATGATTCATATTCACGTTTAGACTACATCCTATGTACCCCAATAATCCTATCTAATGCACGTGAAGCACTCATTCTCCCATGTACGTGGTCAGACCATCAGATAACTACACTCAACACACATTTTATAGGTCTTACCTCAACACCCTACTCATGGAGACTCAACGAATCTTTATTAACAGAACCTACCCACCAGCAAGAAATAACAATTAAAGATTATTTCACATTGAACAACACACCAGGCATATCCCCTACTACTTTGTGGCTAGCTCACAAAGCAGTTTTGAGAGGTCGTCTTATTAAAATGGCAGCTCAAGCCAATAAAGAAAAATGGGCAAAAATACACTCCCTTACACTGGATCTCCAAAAACTTTATAGAGAACACACAAACACACATGATCCAGATGTCTTTAATATGATATCTCAAAAACGTAATGAACTAGATTCTATACTTACATTTAAAGCAGAGAAGGCTCTCCGTTGGTCTAAAGCCAAATTTTTCCTCTCAAGTAACTCCTACTCAACAATGTTTGCCCGGAAATTAAATAATTCTATTAAACCCACCCATGTCTACAAGCTAAAAAATAACACTAATCAATTAGTCACTCACCCACAAGATGTTCTATCAATCTTCTCAAAATTTTATTCGGAGCTTCTATCCAAACCTTCTTCACCAATCCCTCACTCAACAATATCATGGTTGGATAATATTTCAGCTCCTTCAATATCCCCTACACAGACAGACCTTTTGAATGCTCCCTGCACAGACGAGGAAATTCTCCAAATCATTAAATCCCTTAAAAGAGGTTCTGCCCCTGGTCCAGACGGATTTTCCTCTTTTTATTATAAACAATTCCATCAACTCCTAATCCCTCATCTCACCACATTATTTAATAAAATTCTAAATGGTGACCATTTCCCATATGAAATGCTATTAGCTAATTTGTCTTTAATCCCAAAACCGAATAAAGATCACACATTACCCCAAAATTACAGACCAATCTCCGTTATCAATAACGACCTCAAGATCTTTAGCAGACTTTTAGCTAATAGATTAGCAACAATAATCCCCTCCTTGATATCCCCTTACCAATCAGGTTTTATCCCAGGCAGGCAAATTACAGATAATATTAGATTAGTCACAAATATAATTCAAGACGCCAATATCAAATCAAATCCTGTACTCCTTTTAAGTCTAGACATTAATAAAGCATTCGATAGCGTAACCTGGAATTACTTAGATCTAGTTCTACAAAAATATGGATTTAATGGAGCATTCATACACGCTTTTCATGCACTCTACCACAATCCGGCCCTTAGGATAAAAATACCTGGTTGTAACTCCGATTTCTTTAAGATAGGGAAAGGAACAAGACAAGGATGCCCCCTTTCTCCCCTTTTATTCGCCCTTGCCATAGAACCGTTAGCTACTCCTATTTTACATAACCCAGATATTAAAGGCTACACAGCAAACAATCACACATACAAACTCAGTATGTATGCTGATGATATGATCCTGTTTTTATCACAACCTAACATAACTTTGCCAAATCTGTTACAAACACTAAAAATCTTCTCGTCCCTTTCTGGTTTATCAGTAAATGTCTCAAAATCATTAGGTATGCCAATTAATATTCCAACATCACAACTAGACAACATTCGCTCTTCATTTAAATTCTTATATACAACAGAGTCTCTCCCATATTTAGGTATACATCTCACCCCAGATATTAATAATCTAACCAACAAAAACTTTCTACCCATGTTTCAGAGATTAAGATCAACAATGAAACTATGGACTTCCTTTAATATCTCATTTTTAGGTAGAATAACAGCTATAAAAATGTCCCTCTTACCTAAATTACTATATTTATTTCGCGCTCTTCCAACCAGACTGAATAAAACATTGATCTCCAAATTCCAATCAGATGTTAACAAATTTATATGGTCTAATTCTCACCCAAGGATTGCTAAATCAGTACTATATAAATCACAGAAAGAGGGAGGCTTTGGGCTCCCAGATTTTTGGCTATACTATCTCGCAGCTAGATGGTCACAATTAGCTCAATGGCACATACGGAACTCCAATATCCCCTGGGTTAAGTTTGAAAATGAATCAATTCTCCCTTACTCTTTAGCAGGATTACTTTGGGGTCATAAAATACCAATACACAAATTAGCCAATCTTAATCTTGTGGTTGCCAATTCTTACCAACTCTGGAAATTACATAATCAAAAATTCAATATGGCATCAACCACACCCCCACTAGCTTCCTTTATTGGGGATCCCAAATTCCTATCAATACATCAAGACACAGATCAATACACATGGTGTATAAATATTATGGTGCCACGCTAATCCTATTCTATGAACTTCTTCTTTGTGAAATGCAATATGATAAATAGATATAATTAAATATAAATATAAAAGGCCCAGTCTAAGAGGGCCAGTGATAGGTATAAGCAAGTGTTGAAATCCACTGTGAACAATAAATAAAAAAAAAAAATAAAAATGAAAATATATAATGGATGTGAACAATAGATAAATAAACAGCCTAAAAGCCTCAAATAGTCCAATCGTGACTATCCATAAGTGTAAATAATGTGATAATGTGACAAAAAACCAAGGAAGTGATATTAGCATAAATTAAATCCAATAATTAACAATCACAGACCAGCAAAGTGCAAGGTGCCAACATTGTGCAAACTAAATAGCTGAATCATAATGTAAACATGGTGTGAACCAACAATTTTTCATAAGGTGCAAGCGTGCAAACAAACTTATATAAAGTGTATAGTCCAAAACTGGATGGTAGCAGAATAGTATGTCCCAGCAGCTGGAATATAAAAATCATACAGAAATAGTGTCCTTAATCTTCAATAAAATCTTTGTGACTTAAAGTGCTGGCATGCGCATGTAGCAGTTAAAGTGCCTGGTGACTCAAGGTTACATGCAGCTTCGTGTGTAAACACTCCAGTGAGCAGTGGCCCCTTACCTCACAGACATGGGGCAACAGCATATGACCAAATTGGTTCTTATCTTTTTTCGCCTAGCGGCTCCTGCGTATTCCTCACCGTCCTGGGGTGGGATTCCCTCAGATTCCCTCAGGTATGGTCCAGGGAGGTGTATTTGAAAATAGGAATAAAGGAGCCCAATAGTGTAATATCGTTTTACAGATAACTACGTTTTATTAGATAAAAGTGCAGGTACTCACATTAAAATGGAACAACAAGGAGTTTGCATCCGACGAGCGGCGAGCTCGTAGCGTTCTGTCAGTGTACTCAGCCTATCCTGTCCCTACGTGTGACGTCACACCACACGTGACTTCTTCAGGGGATAAGTATAGGCTGTAAATGTGTCCTTAAATACTATAGTATTGGCCGGCAATGGGCGGCCATTTTCCCGAAGTTCTATGTGTTTGAGTTACGGCGGCCATTTTCCTAGAGGTTTTTTCGTTCTGATTCGATTTAGGGTGTGTGTCAGCTGACGAATATTAGCCAGTGAGGGCTGTTTGCTGATTCGATAGCAATTGTACTGTCAGCAGAGGAGGGCATTGGTATTTTCGATGGTAGGAGCCCAGCTCGCAGGGAAAACGAAACTTATCTATAATGTTATATCTATGGTATGGCATCCTGCAAAACGCAGGAAGAACTAAATCGTGACTAGATGGTTTATATAATGTTTCAAACGGAGGGAGAGGCAGCAGACACTGATAGAATGCCAAATGTGCAATAATAAATATACATATACATTCTAAGCAGCGTTTATAAACCTTGGGTTTGCAGCGTGATACAAATAAAGTAAAAAATAAAAATAAAAATATGATTAAAACAGAATAAATTTTTTGGACAACAGTCCGCCATATGCAAGTGGGAGAGTTAGGAGGGAGTGCAAATCTTTATTGGTTAAGTGAAATTTAAAAAATAATTCAAGTTAAAATCCTTAAAAGGCTAGCAGATAATAGCTACTGCTGACTAAAAATGCGACTTGCATAAATATATTAACTTCCCTGATTGGGGGGCAGATGGATAGGTAAATATATAGCCTCTAATTTGGGTAGAGGGTATCAGTGGTTTAAAAGCAATTCTAAATTTCTTTAAAACTAAGAATTAAACTTTTCAATGTAACTACATATATTTCAAAATAATCTAAAAGTGCATTCTAAAATCATTTTAAAAATCACTCAGAAAACAGTTAAGATCAAACTCGATGTTTAAGCCCCGGGGCCAGAAAGTGTCCAAGGTGTAGATCCACTTGGATTCCAACTGGCTCAAGGTTCTTACTTTATGGCCCCCCCGCCAATGTTTTATGTATGGGGTGATACCCCAGAATGTCAGGTTAGTGGGGTCTCTATTGTGGCAAGTGAGAAAATGCTTTGATACACAGTGTTTGTCATAGCCGTTGATGATGTTTTTGACATGTTCCTTGATGCGGACTTTGAGGGGTCTTTTGGTCCGCCCCACGTACTGTAGACCACAGCTACATTCAAGCACATATACTGCCCCTTCTGTGTTACAGCAAACGAAATCTTTGATTTCGTGATTTTCTCCTGTGCTGGTTGAAGTGAAACTGAAGACTTTCTTGTTGGGGCGTTTAGTCTTTAGGCATGCAAAACACCTCTTGCATGGGAAGAATCCGTTTCCGGAGAAAAACGTAAAAGGTTTCTTGGGTGGGTCCACAACATTTTTCACTAATATGTCTCTTATTGTTGGGGCTTTCTTGTATATGAATTTTGGGTTCTCCGGGAGAATATCTTGTAATTGTCTGTCTGCCCGCAGAATGTGCCAATGGCGTTTTATTATCTTTTCTATCTTTCTATATTGTGCATTGAAGTCTAAGATGAGGGGTATCCCTTCCATTGGTTTTTCTTGTTGGGGAGTTTTTTCTTTAATCAATTGGTTCCGATCCAATTTGGCCACTTCATCTATTTTTATGTTAATGAATTTACGATCATAGCCTTTTGTGGTGAATCTCTCGCCCATCTTCTCGGCCTGTTCAAAGTATGTCTCAATTTTGGTACAATTTCTCTTTATACGCATTAATTGTCCTTTTGGGATGTTAAAAATCCAATTTTTGTGATGGCAGCTTGTGGTTGGGAGGTAGCTGTTTCTATCTACCCCCTTAAAGTGCGTTTTGGTATTGAAAGTGCAGTTGTCAAGTGAGATCTCTAGGTCTAAAAAGTTTATTTTTTCCGAACTGATATCCCAAGTTAATTTGATATTTCTATCATTATCATTAAGCTTTATGAGGAATTCAATTAAGTGTTCTTCTTCTCCATCCCATAGTATAAAAATATCATCAATATACCGTTTGTATATGACGAGTTGTCTTGGGCGTTCACAAAAAACATTATACTCTTCCCACTGTGCCATAAACAAGCCGGCAATGCTTGGGGCAAATCTAGCTCCCATGGCCACCCCAGTCTGCTGGTGATAATAAGAGTGGTTATACCAAAAATAATTATTTTTGAGACTGAATTCCAGGCATTTGATTAAGAACTTCCGCTGCATACACGGGAGTTCTGTATATTTTCTTAGACCCCATTTGGCTGCTTCACATGCCCTGTGATGAGGGATAATTGTGTATAACGCTGATACATCTGCGGTCGCCATAATCCATGTTTTATTCTCTCCCTGGATATTATCTATGACCCGTAGTATTTCTTTGCTATCTTTCAAATAGGCTTCAGTTTTCTGAACCGCCGGTTGCAAGAAAGTGTCTATGTACTGGCCCATCCTCGCTGTTATTGACTCGATGCCATTCACTATCGGCCTAGGGGGTGGGTTAATTTTATTTTTATGTAGTTTGGGAACTGAATAAATAATTGGTGTACGGCAAGATTCTGGTATCAGGAATCTTGCTTCCTTTTTGTTCAATATTGTCTTTTTGACTCCCAGATGGACCACTTGTTCGAGCGCCTTGCGGCATGCAAAGACTGGGTTTTTTAATAATTTTGTGTATGTATTACTATCCTCCAGCATGAGGGCCATAGTATTGTGATATTGTTCTTTAGACACAATCACAATCCCTCCCCCCTTATCAGCTGGCCGAATGACGATATCTTGTCTTTTGGATAGTTTGCGGATCCCACTCTTAATGTAGTTCGGTTCTTCTTTTTTCTTAATCCTTACTTCTTTCAATTCTTCTAAAACAATTTTCTTAAAAACATCGATGTGCTTATTATCTTTTGCTGGTGGATTAAAAACTGATTTATTCCTGAGTGAACTATGTAAAATCCCATTGTCTTGCTGTTGTGCAGTACTAATTGTTGGGGGGTTTCCTACCATATATTTTTGTATATTCAATTTTCGTATGAATTTTTGAATGCCTATGTAGGTTTCGAATTTGTTGAGGTTTTTTGTGGGTGCGTATTTGAGCCCTTTATCGAGTACCCCAACTTCTTCTTGTGACAGTTCCAAGCCACTAAGATTGAAGATCCCCTCTCCTTTTATCGTCTCCTTCTTTTGTTTTCTCTTACCGGATCTTCGTCCTCTCCTCTTTCCGGACTTTTTCTGGAGCCCCGTGTTTCTTCTGGGTTTCTCACCGGGTGATTTTCTCTGCTCCGATCTAAAAAAGGCTTGTTACAATCCTGTTCTCCATAAGGTGGAGGGTAGGGTCTGGCTGCTCTTTCATCTCCTTCTCTGTTTGCCAGAGGGGCATAATAGTTGTAGATGGGGATTGGGCTGCGTGCCTCCGGCTGATATTCCCTATGGACTGGTCCTCTTCTATCATCATATCCATAATCCTGTACGGGGGTTCTCTCTCTTGGTCTGTAATATTCCACCTCTCTGTTTTCTCTATAATCTTGCATGGGTCTCCTTTGGTCTCTGTATTCATAAGGTGGGCCTCTATAATCCCGTTCTTCATATGGCGGTCTGTACCAATGATTCCGGTTGTAAGGTTTTCTAAAGTTCCTCCCATAGAACGGTTTTCTACCTCCATTTCGTGGTGTCCGATAATTTTGTTGAGGTCTTGTTTCATTTCGATATGGTGTATGATTCTGATATTCATTGTTTCTTCTGTCATTCTCTCTTTGCCTCGGCGTCTCATTTCTGATCTCCTCTCTTGAGTCTTGATAGTTTCTAGTTTCCGTAACTGGCCTAGGTGGTTCTTTCTGTGTTTGAGGGTGAAGTCTTACCATTTTTTCGGGTGTAGAGTATGTGGATGCACATTCTATTTTACCTACTAGGCTTTGCCATTTGAACACTTGGTCATTGCGAAAGTCATTAGTGTCCCTCGTGTGTTTCTTGCTTTTTCTAAGTTGGACTTCTTTATCTTTCTTAGCAAGGTCCTTATTCAATTGAGTCATTAGAGTTTTGTATTCAGCCGTGTCTTTGTATTGTTCAATGCTTCCTCTAAGATCAACAATATTCTGATCAATCATCTTTTCCTTCCTCTTTTTCCTATCTAATAGGAAGCCTATGAGTTCTAGGCCTTTTTCGTTGAAGAATTTATACCACTCTTCGTTGGATTCCTGATCCGTGAGCCCATCATTTGGGGGGACATCCCACCTTAACCTCCTAGGGACAATGCTTTCCTTCAAGTATGTTTCGAAGGTGCAGATGTCCCACCAGAGGCTCACTTTCTTTTCCATATTGTGTCCTAACTTCCGCATGAGGCTTTCAAGATCTAGACTGCTGGTGGTTTTAGTTTTATTAATATTGAATACTTCTTCTAAATTGACTTGCCTTTTTTCCATATATGAAAAAACATCCATGATTGCTGCAAGAATGAGGAGTGTGATATAGTAGACAGTTGTATAAGAGAATATTCCTGCGCTGAATACACATGGTGGATTGAAAATAATTTAATCACACTCAAAACACTTATTGAAGACTCTACCTTCACGTCCTTTGCAACATTAAAAGAAAAATATAAGACTCCCAATAGTGAACTTAGAAGATACCTTCAAATTAGACACTTTTACAACACCTATTTTCCACTTTCGTCTAATTTATCACACACATTTTTTGAAAAAATTTGTATTAATTCTCCAAGGGCCTCTGACTTAATCTCGGAAACATACTCAAATCTGATAGGCACTAATAGCCCAGAAAAACACCCCTATATGCTTAAATGGGAACAAGAATGCGATATCACCATTTCAGCTGAAAACTGGTCAGATAGCATCTCCAATCTTCTCAAATGCACGAGATCTATCACAATTAGAGAAACAGCAATTAAGCTCTTCACACGGTGGTATTATACTCCATCTAAACTTCATGCCATTTTCCCATCAGTTCCTCATACATGCTTTTACAGGTTACATAGATACAGGTTCATTTTCACATATTTTCTGGCATTGCGACAAGGTCTCCCAGATATGGAAACTTCTTGAAGGTTTCGCATCCATTATATCAGAGAGTAAGGTTAACCTCACTCTTTCAAATTGCCTTCTATTCACACCGATCATAGGTCTAAATAATTTTCATATAAGATTGGTCCATACTATATGTGTTGCCATACACTGGCTCATTGCATACCATTGGAAATCTCCTACACTACCCCTATCTCAACTTAAAACAAGGATCAACAATATCCTCCTTATGGAAAAAATATTTTATACTCTAAATAACTCACAACACATATTTGAAAAAAAATGGAATCCTTGGTTCACTCATGCAAATAGTTTTATAAATGTGGAATAACTTTTTATCTACCTCTACCTTTCTAAAATAAATTCTTATAGTGGTATTACCAAATTTGCACAACCATTGTATGCAAAATTGCTATTTTTTTTTCTTCTGTACTGATGATTATTTATCGATGTTAAACCTTTGATAATCAACATTTTGTACTGTACTGTTTTTCTTTCTGTTTTATACTCAATAAAAAAAAGTTTGTAAACAAAAAAAAAATAAAATTTACTAGATTGCAGAAAACACACATTATTGTTAGTCAATTTACACAGCACTTTACAAATACACTTTCTGACCACTTTATTAGGTACACCTTGCTAGTACCGCGCTGGACCCTCTTTTGCCTTCAGAACTGCCTTAATTCTCTGTAGCATAGATTCAACAAGGTGTTGGAAATATTTCTCAGAGATTTTGGTCCATATTGACATGATAGCATGATAGCATCATGCAGTTACTGCAGATTTGTCGGCTGAACATCCATGATGCAAATCTCCTGAAAGGTGCTCGGGAGATTTACCATAGTTGCCAACATTGCAAAAAAAATATGTGGGACACTTTTTTGGCTGTAGGTGGAGCTGTACAATAATTAGGGGGAGGGGCATTCGTTTGTAGGTGTGGCTTAGCAATAAAAATACAAGTGCGGCGCTCTAAGCACGCTGCGGCGAAAAATGGGTGTGGTTTACGTGAAATGGTGGGCGTGGCTTAAATGGGCTTGGCTCAAAGAGGGTGTCGTTAGAGTCTGAGATGAATGAGGGATGGAGAGGGAAAGGGGCAGAGGGAAAGGGGGAGAGAGGAATGACGGGACAGCAGCCCCAGATCCTACACAACAATAGAAATATGTGTATTCTAGAAAGTTTAACAATCAGCAGATAAAGATACTCCAAACACTTGGTGTTAATGCTTCAATCATCCCGGCACCATGATTGTTATGGTGTCAGGATGATTGAAGCGCATTATTTCTATTATTACATTGTAATATAAAATTAAATCATTCAACTCACCATAATGCCGAGTGGGATCCCTGAGCGTGTCACCTGCCACGTCATCTGCCACCAGCAGAGTCCATCCTTGCATCAGGTGTCCCAGCAGAGTCTGTTCTTGCATCAGGTGCCCCTAGCAGAGTCTGTCCTTGCATCAGGTGCCACCAGCAGAGTCTGTCCTTGCATCAGATGCCCCTAGCAGAGTCCGTCCTTGCGTCAGGTGCCCCTAGCAGAGTCCATCCTTGCATCAGGTGTCACCAGCAGAGTCTTTCCTTGCATCAAGTGCCCCTAGCAGAGTCTGTCCTTGCATCAGGTGCCCCTAGCAGAGTCCATCCTTGCATCAGGTGCCCCTAGCAGAGTCCATCCTTGTATCAGGTGCCCCTAGCAGAGTTCTTCCTTGCATCAGGGTCCCCAGCAGAGTCTGTTCTTGCATCAGGTGTCCCCAGCAGAGTCTGTCCTTGCATTAGATGCCCCTAGCAGAGTCCGTCCTTGCATCAGGTGCCCCTAGTCCTTGCATCAGGTGCCACCAGCAGAGTCTGTCCTTGCATCAGATGCCCCTAGCAGAGTCCGTCCTTGCATCAGGTGCCCCTAGCAGAGTCCATCCTTGCATCAGGTGCCACCAGCAGAGTCTGTCCTTGCATCAAGTGCCCCTAGCAGAGTCTGTCCTTGCATCAGGTGCCCCTAGCAGAGTCTGTCCTTGCATCAGGTGCCCCTAGCAGAGTCCATCCTTGCATCAGGTGCCCCTAGCAGAGTCCTTCCTTGCATCAGGTGTCCCCAGCAGAGTCTGTCCTCGTATCAGGTGCCCCCGGCAGAGTACCTCCTTGCATCAGGTACCCCCAGCAGAGTCTGTCCTCACATCAGGTGCCCCCAGCAGAGTCAGGATAGACCCCCTCAGTGCAGACCCCCCCTCCATCAGTGCAGACCCCCTCCATCAGTGCAGACCCCCTCAGTGCAGACCCCCCTCCATCAGTGCAGACCCCCTCAGTGCAGACCCCCCTCCATCAGTGCAGATCCCCTCAGTGCAGACCCCCTCAGTGCAGACCCCCCTCCATCAGTGCAGATCCCCCTCCATCAGTGCAGACCCCCCTCAGTGCAGACCCCCTCTATTAGTGCAGACCCCCCTCAGTGCAGCCCCCCCTCTATTAGTGCAGAACCCCCTCAGTGCAGACCCCCCTCTATTAGTGCAGACCCCCCTCAGTGCAGCCCCCCTCTATTAGTGCAGACCCCCCTCAGTGCAGCCCCCCTCTATTAGTGCAGACCCCCCTCAGTGCAGCCCCCCCTCTATTAGTGCAGACCCCCCTCAGTGCAGCCCCCCCTCTATTAGTGCAGACCCCCCTCTATTAGTGCAGACGCCCCTCTATTCGTGCAGCCCCCCCTCTATTAGTGCAGAACCCCCTCAGTGCAGCCCCCCCTCTATTAGTGCAGACCCCCCTCAGTGCAGCCCCCTTCTATTAGTGCAGACCCCCCTCAGTGCAGACCCCCCTCTATTAGTGCAGCCCCCCCTCTATTAGTGCAGACCCCCCTCAGTGCAGCCCCCCTTCTATTAGTGCAGACCCCCCTCAGTGCAGCCCCCCTCTATTAGTGCAGACCCCCCTCAGTGCAGCCCCCCCTCTATTAGTGCAGACCCCCCTCAGTGCAGCCCCCCCTCTATTAGTGCAGACCCCCCTCAGTGCAGCCCCCCCCTCTATTAGTGCAGAACCCCCTCAGTGCAGACCCCCCTCTATTAGTGCAGGCCCCCCTCAGTGCAGACCCTCCCCTCCCATAATGTTCCCATCGGCAAGTAAGGAACCCCCTGTACTGCGCAGGTGCAGCGTTTGCGCAGTACAAGCCGGCGGGAATTGCCGAGCTGAATAGCTGGGGAACTTTCTCAGCAAAACACCGGCGCCGTGTGTTCAGTGGAGAGGGGAGGGGCCGATCCGTGCAGCCAAAAGAAGCCGATTTATTGGCTGCACGGATCGAGCCCCCTTCCTCTCTCCACTGAACACTAGGGGGAAGATCTAGCAGCGGGGCAGGCGGCCATTTTGCTGGAGCCAGCTGCTCCAAAAATTAAAAATACAACATTCCCGATTTTCCTGCTGCAAATCCCGATTCGGGACAGCCTCCAATCGGGACGAGGGTCCCAAAATCGGGATTGTCCCAGGAAAATCGGGACTGTTGGCAACTATGGATTCATACATCCCGAAAGGTACTCTACTGGATTGAGATCTGGTGACTATGGAGGCCATTGGAGTACAGTGACCTCATTGTCATGTTCAAGAAACCAGTGGTGAGATGATTTGAGCTTTGTGACATGGTGCATTATCCTGCTGGAAGGAGCCACCAGAAGATGGGTACACTGTAGTAATAAAGGGATGGACATGGTCTTTGGTCAGCAACAATTCTCAGGTAGGCCTTGGCATTTTAATGATGATCAAATGTACTAAGAAAATATCCCCCACACCATTACACCACCACCACCAGCCTGAACTGTTGATACAAGACAGGATGGATCCATGCTTTCATGTTGTTTATGCCAAAGTCTGACTCTACCATCTGAATGTCGCAACTGAAGTTGAGACTTATCAGACCAGGCAGCGTTTTTCCAATCTTCTATTGTGTAATTTTGGTGAGCCTGTGCGAATTGTAGCCTCAGTTTCCTGTTCTTCGCTGGCAGGAGTGGCACCCAGTGTGGTCTTCTGCTGCTGTATCCCATTTGCTCAAGGTTCGATGTGTTGTGCGTTCAGAGATGGTATTCTGCATACCTTGGTTGTAATGAGTGGTTATTTCAGTTACTGTTGCCTTTCTATCATCTTGTACCAGTCTGCCCATTCTCGTCTGACCTCTGACATCCACAAGGCATTTCCGTCCACACAACTGATGCTCACTAGATATTTTCTCTTTTTTGGACCATTCTCTGTAAACCCAAGAGATGGTTGTGTGTGAAAAAAAACCAATAGAACAGCAGTTTTTAAAATAGTCAGACAAGCCCATCTGGCACCAACAACCATGCCACGTTCAAAGTCAATTAAATCCCCTTTCTTCCCCATTCTGATGCTTGGTTAGAACTTCAGAAAGTCGTCTTCACCACATCTAAATGTTTAAATGCATTGAGTTGCTACCATGTGATTGGCTGATTAGCAATTTGTGTTACCAAGCAATTGAACAGGTGTACCTAATAAAGTGGCCGGTGAGTGTATATTGTACATTCACATCAGGCCCTGCCCTCTGGGAGCTTATAATCTAAGGTCCCTAACTCACATACTAGGGACAATTTAGACAGGAGCCAAATCAACTACCAGCATGTCTCTGGAGTGTGGGAGAAAACCGGAGTACCTGGAGGAAACCCACGCAGGCACAGGGAGAACGTGCAAACTTCAATGCAGGTAGTGCCATGGTTGGGATTCGAACCATGACCCCAGTGCAGCCACATGCATGTAGACTGTATCTCTGTTGTGTGAAACAGCCCTAAGTCCCTGGGCATGCTCAGTGTAACAAGCAATATATCTCAAATGGATTCCAAATGTGGCGCTGTGTTACTAAATCAGATGTGTGTTGGCTATATGTATTCCAATACAAAGGATCATAATATTAGTAATATTATCTCAATCCCCTCCCCCCATAAAAAATAAACAATTCAGAGGGTGACACCACTATTCCAAAGTGACACACACAAGGAAAATAAACTCAAAGCAGGGATTCACTGTTTTCACCTCCGCTCCACCATGTACATTAAAGTGATTGTAAAGGTTTTTTTTTTTTAAATTAAATAACAATTATTTAATTAATTAATAACAAGTGTTTTGCACAGAGCGGCCCCGATCCTCCTCTTCTGGGGTCCCCCGGCGGCGCTTCTCCTCCGCATCGAGTTCCCCCCCCCCCCCACGGCATTGAGGGACATGGGAGCATGCTGCTATAAGACCAAATACTGTAAAAATGTGGTTCTTAGCGCTTGGTAAGAGGCTGGAATTGGTGTTGGTGTGGAATTCACAAGGCTGCTTATTGTCATTCATGAGTGCAAAGATATGTCAAGATTTGCAATGATGGTGGACCCCTCCTACACATAACTATTTATTTTATTTGGACATTTACATATAGGTGGTGGACTTACACAAGGATTTATGCTTATTGATTTATAAATTGATATTTTTTCATTATTGGTATGTCACTGTGGAATAGTGGTGCCACCCTCTTATTTTTTTTTATGTGTATTTATGATGTTGGGACACATATCACTTTTTTTGGGATAATATTATGATCCTTTGTATTGGGATACACATAACCAAAACATATCGAATGGCTGATGGCTACATGAGCACCTCAAATGTAAAAAAAATACATTAGGTTCCAAATACATAGTTATATAATTACATAGTAGGTGAAGTTGAAAAAAAACACAAGTCCATCAAGTCCAACCTATGTGTGTGATTATATGTCAGTATTACATTGTATATCTCTGTATGTTGCAGTTTTTCAGGTGCTTATATAATAGTTTTTTGAAACTATCGATGCTCCCAGCTGAGACCACCGCCTGTGGAAGGGAATTCCACATCCTTGCTGCTCTTATGCCCCGTACACACGGTCAGATTTTCCGATGGAAAAAGTGCGATCGGATTGTGTTGTCGGAAATTCCGATCGTGTGTGGGCTCCATCAGACTTTTTCCGTCGGAATTTCAAACACACAAAGTTTGAGAGCAGGATATAAAATTTTCCGACAAAATCCGATCGGTTAAATTCTGATCGTGTGTACACAAATCCAACGTACACAGTGCCATGCATGCTCAGAATAAATTAAGAGACAAAAGCTATTGGCTACTGCCCCGTTTATAGTCCTGGCGTACGTGTTTTACGCCACCGCGTTCAGAACAATCGGATTTTCCGACAACTTTGTGCGACCGTGTGTATGCAAGACAAGTTTGAGCCAACATATGTCGAAAAAAATCCATGGATTTTGTTGTCGGAATGTCCGATCAATGTCCAATCGTGTGTACGGGGCATAACAGTAAAGAACCCTCTACATAGTTTAAGGTTAAACCTCTTTTCTTCTCATTTTAATGAGTGGCCACGTGTCTTTTTAAAGTCCCTTCCGCGAAAAAGTTTTATCTCTATTGTGGGGTCACCAGTACGGTATTTGTAAATTGAAATCATATCCCCTCTCAAGCGTCTCTTCTCCAGAGAGAATAAGTTCAGTGCTCGCAACCTTTCTTCATAACTACCCTATTTATCGGTGTATAACACGCGCCCCAAGTTTAGGAGGGAATTTTAAGGAAAAAAACTTTTAGGAGGAAAGTTTAAGGAAAAAAACTTACATTTAAATGCCCATCAATGCAGCCTCATCAGTGTCCATCTGCAGCCTTGTCAGTGTCCATCTGTAGTGTTGTCCCTGATTGCAGCCTTGTCCCCCATTGCAGCCTTGTCCCCCATTGCAGCCTTGTCCCCATTGCAGCCTTGTCCCTCATTGCAACCTTGTCCCCCATTGCAGCCTTGTCCCCCATTGCAGCCTTGTCCCCCATTGCAGCCTTGTCCCCCATTGCAGCCTTGTCCCTCATTGCAGCCTTGTCCCTCATTGCAGCCTTGTCCTCATTGCAGCCTTGTCCCTCATTGCAGCCTTGTCCCTCATTGCAGCCTTGTCCCCATTGCAGCCTTGTCCCCATTGCAGCCTTGTCCCCATTGCAGCCTTGTCCCTCATTGCAGCCTTGTCCCTCATTGCAGCCTTGTCCCCATTTCAGCCTTGTCCCCCATTGCAGCCTTGTTAGTGTCCATCTGTATACTTGTACCTGATTGCAGCCTTGTCAGTGTCCCTCTGTAGCCTTGCCGTGTCATTTGCATCTTTGAAAATGGTGCCGCCGCTCTCGGCCGCCTTCGGCCATTCTCGGCGGCTCTCGGCCGCACTCGGCTTTCGGAGGCTCCCGCGGGACTGCGAGAGGCGCCGAGAGCGGCCGAAAGCCGTAGAGAATGGCCGAGAGCCGCCGAGAATTGCCGAAAGCGGCCGAGAGCCGCCGAGAATGGCCGAAGGTGGGCGAGAGCCGCCAAGAATGGCCGAAAGCGGCCGAGAACGGCGGCACCATTTTCAAAGTCGTCGATTAAAGCTAAAAGCCGCTGAGAGCGGCCGAAAAGCTTACAATCGGCGGGGGATTGGCGTATAACACGCACCCCCGATTTGCCCCTGATTTTCAAGGGAAAAAAGTGTGTGTTATACGCCGATAAATACGGTAATATCCTCCAGACCCTTTATTAGCTTAGTTGCCCTTCTCTTGACTCTCTCCATTTCCAGTACATCCTTCCTGAGGACTGGTGCCCAGAACTGGACAGCATACTCCACGTGAGGCCGGACCAGAGTCTTGTAGAGCGGGAGAATTATCGTTTTATCTATGGAGTTGATCACCTTTTTAATGCATGCCAATATTCTGTTTGCTTTGTTAGCAGCAGCTTGGCATTGCATGCCATTGCTGAGCCTATCATCTACTAGGACCCCCAGGTCCTTTTCCATCCTAGGTTCCCCCAGAGGTTCTCCCCCCAGTGTATAGATTGCATTCATATTTTTTCCACCCAAATGCATTATTTTACATTTTTCTACAATAAACCTCATTTGCCATGTAGTTGCCCACCCCATTAATTTGTTCAGATCTTTTTGTAAGGTTTCCACCTCCTGCCTAGAAGTTATTGGCCTGCTTAGCTTAGTATCGTCCACAAATACAGAGATTGAACTGTTTATCCCATCCTCCAGGCTGTTTATGAAGAAATTAAATAGGATTGGTCCCAGCACAGAACCCTGGGGGACCCCACTACCCACCCCTGATCATTCCGAGTACTCCCCATTTATCACCACCCTCTGAACTCGCCCTTGTAGCCAGTTTTCAATCCATGTACTCACCCTATGGTCCATGCCAACGGACCTTATTTTGTACAGTAAACATTTATGGGGAACTGTGTCAAATGCTTTTGCAAAATCCAGATACACCACGTCTACCGGCCTTCCTTTATCTAGATGGCAACTCACCTCCTCATAGAAGGTTAGTAGATTGGTTTGGCAAGAACTATTCTTCATGAATCCATGCTGATTACTGCTAATGATACCGTTTTCATTACTAAAATTTTGTATATAGTCCCTTACACAGAAATCAGTCTTTGGCTTTTTTTTTTGTAGTTTTATTAGGGGATGATAACTTGGGTGGGGTAAGGGATTATGGGATGCCCAGTGTGACAACAATTCAACTTCAGAGGCACTTCCTCCCTATTTACAGACTACTCTTCTTCCTTCCACCTGCACAAACTTTGTTTGTCTTTGTTTAGCTTCTGCTGGTTCACAGCCTTTTTGGTAGAGCTGCTCCTTGGGCAGCTCTACCATGGGTCCTGGGTACCTTCTGGAGCTGGTTTGACGCCGGGGACCTTGCCGGCCAACCCTGCCCGGGCGGTTAGCGGATGTTGGAGCCCCCTCAATCCCGATTAAGTGCAGTTATCTCCGGTCTTCTTGGGCAGCTCTACCATGGGTCCTGGGTACCTCCTGGAGCCGGTTTGATGCCAGAGACCTTGCTGGCCACCCCTGCCCGGGCGGTTAGCGGACGTTGAAGCCCCCTTAATCCCGGTTAAGTGCAGTTATCTCCGGTCTCCTTGGGCAGCTCTACCATGGGTCCTGGCCGCTTCCAGGAGCCGGTTTGACGCCGGGGACCTTGCCGGCCACCCCTGCCCGGGTGGTTAGCGGACGTTGGAACCCCCTCAATCCAGGTTAAGTGCGGTTATCTCCGGTCTCCTTGGGCAGCTCTACCATGGGTCCTGGCCGCTTCCAGGAGCCAGTTTGACGCCGGGGACCTTGCCGGCCACCCCTGCCCGGGTGGTTAGCGGACGTTGGAGCCCCCTGAATCCCAGTTAAGTGCGGTTATCCCCGGTCGGCTTGGGCAGCTCTACCATGGGTCCTGGGTCACTCCTGGAGCGATGGTTTGTCAGTTCAGTAACAGCCCATTACAGGCAGGAAATCTCAGTCTCTTAAAAAGTAGAACATATGGGTAGAATCAGCGAGCTCACGGGGACGGGGGCACTTTAAAAAAACAAAAACTTCTTATTTATTTTATTTAATTTTATATTTATTAATTGTGTTTTAAAAAAAAAAAAATTGATCACTTTTATTGCTGTCACAAGGATGTATACATCCCTTGTGACAGTAATAGGTGGTGACAGGTACTCTTCGGCGATTCTGAATACTGTGTATTTTTTTAAAACCGGCGCCATTGGCAGCCGAGTAAATGGGAAGTGACATCATGACGTCGCTTCCATATTTACTATTAGGAGGCTGGAACAAAGCCATTCACGGCTTCATTCCAGTCCGTCCCCAGCCGCCGGAGGCAGCCGATTGGTTATCGGGCCTCCCGATCGAACGGGAGGCCTGGTAAGAGCGGCGGAAGGCGGCAGGAGGGGGGGACGTCCCCTCCCGCTCCTCTGGTATAACAGCCGAGCGGTTTTTAGCCGCATCGGTTGTTATATCTGGATAGCCAATCGCCTGCTCTAAAAGACAGTACCGGGATAATGCCTGCAGCTGCGGGCATTATCCCGGTATAACTCCGGAAAGCCGAGTACGCACATCTGCGTACGCTCGGCGGGAAGGGGTTAATAACCCTGACCAATATTCAATGACTCAAGTTTATCCCAGAGCCAGACTATGTTTTACCTGCACTACTATTCTAGTAGCACACACTAGAGGGTGCTACACTAGCAACAAATCTGGCGTGCTATCCTGTATATATGGCGACATATATACAGTATATACGTACACTATATTACCAAAAGTAATAGGACGCCTGCCTTTAGACACACATGAACTTTAAAGTGGAGTTCCACACAAAAATGGAACTTCCGCTTTTCGGAACCCTCCCCCCTCCGGTGTCACATTTGCCACCTTTCAGGGGGGAGGGGGGTGCAGATACCTGTCTAAGACAGGTATTTGCACCCACTTCCGGCATAGACTCCCATGGGAGTCTATGCCTCTTCTTGTCCCTCCGCGCTGTCTGCTGGGAACACACAGCTCCCAGGAGAGAGCGGGGACCAGTTACGATGCGCAGCGCGACTCGCGCATGCGCAGTAGGGAACCGGGAAGTGAAGCCGCAATGCTTCACTTCCTGATTCCCTCACCTAGGATGGCGGCGGCAGCTGCCAAGAAATGAGCGGGCTCTCGGCGTCCCCTGCTGACATCGCTGGACCCCGGGGCAGGTAAGTGGCCATTTATTAAAAGTCAGCAGCTGCAGTATTTGTAGCTGCTGACTTTTAATGTTTTTTTTTTTTTTGGCGCTGTGGGTGGACCCCCGCTTTAATGACATCCCAGTCTTAGTCCATAGGGTTCAATATTGTGTTGGCCCACCCTTTGCAGCTATAACAGCTTCACCTCTTATAGGAAGGCTGTCCACAAGGTTTAGGAGTGTGTCTATGGGAATGTTTGACTATTCTTTCAGAAGCGCATTTGTGAGGTCAGGCACTGATGTTGGATGAGAAGGCCTGCCTCTCAGTCTCCACTCTAATTCATCCCAAAGGTGTTCTATCAGGTTGAGGTTTAGGACTCTGTGCAGGCCAGTCAAGTTCCTCCACCCCAAACTCGCTCATCCATGTCTTTATGGACCTCGTTTGTGCACAGAGATACCTTGACTCATTCACACAAAAAATGTAAAGTGTACAGTGTTTAACAAGTCCTTTATTAAAAAGAAGAAATTCCAAAAGTTGCCTCACAGTGTACATCCTCCGTCACACAAGCAATGTAGATCAACATCAATCCCAAAGCCCAGTGCCCACCGTCCCACTTTGGAATGCTATTGGAACGTTCCAAGATACAAGAACAGTAACAGTTTATAGTGGAAGACTAGCCTGACGCAGCACTGGTATCTCTGGATGAAGGATGGCAGCCTTGGGCAGATAAATTGTCGGTCCCTGTATGCATTTCAGAGCCTAGTATGTATTTTGATTGATTTGTGCTTTTCATAATATTGTGCAATGCCTATTACTGACAACCGTAATCATGGATTTTGTACTTCAGTTATTTCTAAGTTTCTGACCCGTGTTTCCCACAAGTATTGGTTTTGTTTATACGGTAATAGAACCTGTCCTCTCTGCACTTTGGATCAGTGTCCTTGAGCTGGTCTATTAACTATTTCATATGATGTACTCCTAGGCAGATGCAGCATAACATTTAGTATTTTTAATGTTATTTCTATGAATTTATTTATTAGTGCATCCAGTTTTATGTTAAACCAAAGCAACCCTTTAAAATGCTCTTTGAAAAAGTTAGGCCAGTACAAGATTTATTCTGTTTGGATGCTATAGGTACTGCACTTTACATTTTGCTTTCTGCAATTTTTTGTTAATGTAGAAGGTTAATATTCTTACATCTGTAATTTATTCTGGAAAACAAAAATTAGATAAATAAAACAAAAAATTCTGTCATAAATCTATGGTTTGTTTTTCTTTTGGATGTACTGTTTGGAAGAAAAATTTCTGGGTTCGGAGTTTGTAGTATACCTGGGGGAGGGATTTAGTAAAACAATAAGGATACTTTTTTGGTGGTATGGCCACTTTACCCTGCATGACCCTAATTCATGAAAGCTTTGTGTCAGTTTTGGTACAAGTACCGAGACGTGCACCTAATCCAGGTAGCTCTGACTATTGACCCCTTTAGGCCCCATGCACACTTCACGCAGCAAGAAGGCGTGTTCCCGTTCACTTTTTTTTTTTGCTCATTTTTTGCTACAGTGTTAAGACCAACTCTCAGAGTTGGTCATATGTTATGGGAAGCTGTTATTAAAGTGACAGTTCCTGCTCACCGGTGCGTAAATTGCTAGAATTCCGGCGGCAGGGATGCTGGCTGATGTCATTGTCCAAATATGGTCATGACCATACACCAATCAGCTATAACATTATGACCACTGACAGATAACGTGAATAATATGAATTATCTCTAGACAAAATGGAAATTCGTTCGCTGGGTTTTTTAGCAGCTGAGAAAGGTATTGGACAGTAAGTTTGTTCAAATTTTGATTAAAATTCTTTTTATTAAATCAAAACATGATTTACAAATTCATGAAAGTTGTAAAAAATAGCTCTGGCATTGACATGAAAGAGACATAACCCATGAAATGATAAACAAAAATATTTTACATGAAATCCGTTGCTAGCAACATGGTGTTCCACATGATATCCCTACGCGTTTCTACCCTTCTATTTATGGTCTTCTTCAAGGGGTTATTGTCTATGCAAAAAGGAGAAATTACAGATTATATTTTGCATGGTTAATCATTATACATTGCATATCATCATATATGTGATTACACTCCTACAACCTTCATATATACTCCTCACCCCATCACTTTAAACAAATTGTTGGGCACATATCTATATCCTATTTAATGAATACTTATACACACAGTGGTAATGAATTCCATCACATAATTCATCTGCACTTTTTTAATTTTAGTTTTTTTTTCTCACCTTCACTCTTAATACCACATCATCATATTAATTTTATTTCATTTTCAACAATAGCACTATACACATATGACACCTGTACCATCTTTCTGAATAATTTGAACACACAATCCAGTAGAGCTACTGTAGCTCAAATTGCTGAAAAAGTTAACAGTCTGATATAAAGGTGTCAGAAAGTATTGCAGTTTGTTGTATATGGGGCTGGAGACCGGTCAGGGTGCCCATGCTGACCCGTGCCCATAGCCAAAAGTGCCTACATTGGGCAGGTGTGCATCAGAAATTGGCCACAGTGCAATGGAAGTAGGTGGCTTGGTCTGATGAATCAATCTTTTATGTCATGTGGATGACCAGGTTTGTGTGTGCATCACTGGGGAAGAGATGTCTTCTTTGTCTAGTGGAGTCCATGCCTTGATGGGTCAGGGCTTTTTGGCAGCAAAAGGGGGACCTACGCAATATTAGGTGAGTAGGGATGAGCTTTAAGTTCGAGTCGAACTCATGTTCGACTCGAACATTGGCTGTTCGCAAGTTCGCCGAACAGCAAACAATTTGGGGTGATCGCGGCAAATTCGAATGCTGCGGAACACCCTTTAAAAGTCTATGGGAGAAATCAAAAGTGCTAATTTTAAAGGCTTATATTCATGGTATTGTCATTAAAAGTGTTTGGGGACCTGGGTCCTGCCCCAGGGGAAATGGATCAATGCAAAAAAAAGTTTTAAAAATGGCCGTTTTTTCGGGAGCAGTGATTTTAATAATGCTTAAAGTCAAACAATAAAAGTGTAATATCCCTTTAAATTTCATACCTAGGGGTTGTCTATAGTATGCTGGTAAAGGGGCGCATGTTTCCCGTGTTTAGAACAGTCTGACAGCAAAATGACATTTCAAAGGAAAAAAAGTCATTTAAACTACTCGCGGCTATTAATGAATTGCCGTTCCGACAATATACATAAAAGTTCATTGATAAAAATGGCAAGGGAATTCCCCACAGGGGAACCCCGAACCAAAATTTAAAAAAAAAATGAAGTGGGGGGTCCCCCTAAATTCCATACCAGTCCCTTCAGGTCTGGTATGGATATTAAGGGGAACCCTGGCAAAATTTTTTTTTAAAAATGGCGTGGGGTCCCCCTCAAAATCTATACCAGACCCTTCAGGTCTGGTATGGATTTTAAGGGGAACCCCGCGCCAAAACTAAAAAAAAACGGCGTGGGGTCCCCCCCAAACATCCATACCAGACCCTTATCCGAGCACGCAACCTGGCAGGCCGCAGGAAAAGAGGGGGGGGACGAGAGAGCGCCCCCCCTCCTGAACCGTACCAGGCCACATGCCCTCAACATTGGGAGGGTGCTTTGGGGTAGCCCCCCACAACACCTTGTCCCCATGTTGATGAGGACAAGGGCCTCATCCCCACAACCCTGGCCGGTGGTTTTGGGGGTCTGCGGGAGGGGGGCTTATTGGAATCTGGAAGCCCCTCTGGGACCCCCAGATTCCGCCCCCCCCCTGTGTGAAATGGTAAGGGGGTACAAAAGTACCCCTACCATTTCACTAAAAAACTGTCAAAAAATGTTAAAAATGACAAGAGACAGTTTTTGACAATTCCTTTATTTAAATGCTTCTTCTTTCTTCTATCTTCTATCTTCCTTCGGTTTCTTCCTCCATCTTCTTCTTCTGGTTCTTCTGGTTCTTCCTCCAGTGTTCTCGTCTGGCATCTTCCTCCGCGGCGTCGGCTTTTTCTTCCCTTCTTCTCCTCGGGCCGCTCCGCATCCATGAAGGCATGGAGGGAGGCAACCGCTCTTCTCTTCATCTTCTTGTCTTCATCTTCTTGTCTTCATCTTCTTTTCGGGCCGCTCCGCATCCATGATGGCATGGAGGGAGGCTCCCGCTGTGTGACGCTTCTCCTCTTCTGACAGTTCTTGAATAACGGGGGGGGGCGGCCCCGCCCCCTCTGACGCACGGTTACTTGACGGGACTTCCCTGTGGCATTCCCTGTGATGCCACAGGGAAGTCCCGTCTAGTCACAGTGGTGGCCCCGCCCCCCTGTTATTTAAGAACCGTCAGAAAAGGAGAAGCGTCACACAGTGGGAGCCTCCCTCCATGCCACCATGGATGCGGAGCGGCCCGAAAAGAAGATGAAGAGAAGAAAATGAAGAGCTGAAGATGAAGAGAAGAGCGGGAGCCTCCCTCCATGCCTCCAGATGAAGAGAAGAAGGGAAGGGAAGAAGATGCCGACGCCGCGGAGGAGATGCCGGACGAGAACACCGGAGGAAGAACCAGAAGAACCAGAAGAAGAAGAAGATGGAGGAAGAAACCGAAGGAAGATATGAGATAGAAGAAAGAAGAAGCATTTAAATAAAGGAATTGTCAAAAACTGTCTCTTGTCATTTTTAACATTTTTGACAGTTTTTTAGTGAAATGGTACCCTTACCATTTCACACATGGGGGAGGGCCGGGATCTGGGGGTCCCCTTGTTAAAGGGGGCTTCCAGATTCCGATAAGCCCCCCGCCCCCAGACCCCCACAACCACCGGCCAGGGTTGTGGGGATGAGGCCCTTGTCCTCATCAACATGGGGACAAGGTGTTTTGGGGGCTACCCCAAAGCACCCTCCCAATGTTGAGGGCATGTGGCCTGGTACGGTTCAGGAGGGGGGGCGCTGTCTCGTCCCCCCCATCCTGGCTTGCCAGGTTGCATGCTCAGATAAGGGTCTGGTATGGATTTAGGGGGTGACCCCCACGCCATTTATTTTTTTACATTTTGGACTTTGGCCAATTATGGCTTTTGCTGCAGAGCGTGCTGTGATTGGACAAAGCATGCAGGTCAGGTGCATGCTTTGGCCAATCATCAGTTGTCAATGCACTGAAAACTCACAGTGCATTATGGGGCATTCCACGGCGCTCAAATTTCCCGTGAACTCCCCATATGTTCGGTTCGTTTGAGAGCAAATGAACACCTGATGTTCGAGTCGAACTTACTTTTGACTCGAACCGCAGGCTCATCCCTAGTGGTCAGTTCGAAATAGGAAGGCAGGGGAACTGGCACTAGGTATTTCACACAAAGGAAGCAATGCAATGCAATGTAAAGAGAACCAGATACTTATTAACACACGTGTAAGAGGTGCTCTGTGATTAGCTGGATGTTGGCACCGAAGCACAAGTCCCTGCCCCACTCCTGTCCTTTCTAGAATACTAACCCTCCTGCTGAGGCTATATCCTCCATCACATTGTACCCCACTCCATGCCGGAGGCCTCCACATGCCATTCCTGGCTATTGATCTATATACCCCCAAAGGAAGGAATGTCCACACATTAATAATGTTTCTGCACTTTACTGGTGGTATTTGGAAAATGTCACAAACAGTCCTATCATGTTGACTTACTTTCCGGAGTCACTTGACAGTATCACATTTAGTGGATGCTCCGCAATAGTCACATGTGAAAATTATATGAAGCACTTTAAGCAGCCATCTCCCTCTAACAGTCTCTCCTTCCACCTCGGGTCATTAGTACTCACAGGATGGTGCTCTCAGTAGACACCTCCTCCATGGGTACACCTCTCAGAGGTCTCTCCAGGGAAATAGCCTCACTCAGGGAACTCTTGGCTTTGCCTAAAAGGCTTTTTGCAATCTGCCCTAGCCCTCATCTCCATGAGGGTAGAAAGTCTACAGCTGGCTCTCCTGGGTGCAGGTCTATTCCTCCCCGACCTCCTGCCCTGTACATGGCCTCCACATGCTGGGTACATCTATACTTGTATGGGGTGCCTTGCTTCCATGCCCCAAGTGCAAAAAGAGTCCTAGCACCCAATGACATTGTCTGCTGTAACCAGACACTATTCTGGTACAGAACCACCTAGTGGCAAAAAAGATAAGTGCACCTGCCTACATACATAAATGTCTGACAGCGTGGGGAGAGGGGAGGGGAGCTGATAACCAGCTTGTGTGAAAGGAATATCTACACTGATAATTAGGGCACTGATTATCAGTGTCCTGATTATCAGTGCAGTCCCAACAGTGCCCACCAGTGCTGCCTATCAGTGCCCACCAGTGCTGCCAATCCGTGCTCATCAGTGCTGACAATCAGTGCTTCTATTAGTGATGCCTATCAGTGCCCATCAGTGCCACCTATCAGTGCCCATCAGTGCCACCTGTCAGTGCCTCCTAATCAGTGCCTCCTCATCAGTGCACATCAGCGAAGGAGGAAAATTACCCGTTTCCAATATTTTATAACAAACTATGAAAAACTTTGCTTTTTTAAAAAGAAGTTCTGTCTTTTTTCATTTGTTTAGCAAAAAACCCAGTGGTGATTAAATAACACCTAAAGAAAGCTCTATTTGTATGAAAACAATTATAACAATTTCAAATGAGTACAGTGTACCCTGACTGCGCTATTGTCATTCAAACCTGAAAATTGGACTGTGCAGGAAAGGTGTAAAAGTGCCCAGTAGGAAAGTGTATAATAAAAAGTGGAAGAGCAAAATTGTAATAATCTGAAACTAATGTGCGGAGGTGCAGCGTAGTGTGGCGGCAGTAAACACACAGAGTCCGACTGCAGAGAAAAGAACTTGTATTAATGCAGAATCCAGTAATTCACAAACCCCGTAGGAAGGCACCCAACCGGGAACACCCACGGCAATATCAGCAGGTTTCGGATGTGCCGACAGCATCTGTCCTGAGGGGCGGAATGCAGTTTTACTTACCTGATCTTCCGCTCCCTAGCAGATGACGCTCCCCCACGCTCTGACGGGGGACTGTCCCTTGACGTCCTCCTGTCTAGTGCAGGCCTTTGGATTCTGGCTTGGTTTTAGTAGTCAGGACCCTAGACCGCTGGAAGGTAGGGGAGAAGATGCTGAGGGGAGGAGCCGAAGATCGGGGAAGTACGCCTTGACCAAAAAAAGCAATTCACCCTTGAAGTGAAGTCACAGCCCCAATTAAAGGGATAATATTTTTAACTACTTCAATACCGAGCACTTACACCCCCTTCCTGCCCAGGCCAATTTTCAGCTTTCAGCACTGTCGATGTTTAAATGACAATTGCGCGGTCATACTACAATGTACCCAAACAGAATTTTTATCATTTTGTTCCCACAAATGGAGCTTTATTTTGGTGATATTTGATCACCTCTGTGGTTTTTATTTTTTGCTAAACAATAAACAAAGACCTAAAATTTTGAAAAAAAAAGTTTTTCTTTTGTTTCTGTTATAAAATTTTGGAAATAGGTACGTTTTCTTCTTCACTGATGGACACTAATAAGGCGGCACTGACAGGCACTGATAAGTCGGCACCAATGAGGTGGCACTGATAGGCACTGACGGGCACTGACGATGGGCACTGATAGGCGGCACTGATGGGCATTGATAGGCGGCACTGATGGCACTCATGGGTGGCACTGGTGGGCACTGATGGGCACTGATAGGTGACACCAATGGGCACTGAAAGGCTGCACTGATGGGTACTTATGGGTTGCACTGATAGGCAGCACTGCTGGGCACCGATAGGCACTGATCCTGTTGGCCCTGGGTGGGCATCCGAGGGGGGCTGCGCTGATAAACAATCAGCACAGATCCCCCTGTCAGGAGAGCAGCCGATCGGCTCTCCTCTACTTGCGTCTGTCAGACGCGAGTAAGGAAAAGACGATCAATGACTCTTCCTGTTTACATCTTGATCAGCCGTGTTTGGACACGGCTGATCATGTGGTAAAGAGCCTCCGTCAGAGGCTCTTTACCGAGATCGGTGTAGTGGTGTGTCAGACTGACACACCGCACAACGGATCGCCGCGATGCGCGCCCCCATGGGCGCGCAAGAGTGGCCATTCTGGTCGCCGTCATATAACATCCACCCAGAATGTGAGCCGCCCGCCGTCATTTGAGGAAACGCTGTACTATTATTTTAATAGTGTACCGTATGGTAATTAACACTCATATTGTAGAGTTTAAGGAATCATTTTATGGGTGTATAACTAATATTTCCTTTCACCTCTAAAAAATAAACTGACACAGAAAACCTTCACGTAAAATGTGTTACTTGTTTGCTAATGGCAAATACTTCTAATTGCACAACTCCATTTTCTGGCAATGTAACTAATCAGAATTATTTCCAGAAATGTTTTATATTCCAGTCTGAAGACCCAGAATAGTAAAAATGATGACATCCCCGTGTCTTGTTTACTTTGAATGTGCTTATCGCCTGCATTGTGTCACCATTTTTTACTATAAATAGGGAAAGCACCGGTGCTCCTCAAACTATTTTCAGGATGAAGGTTTGTACTCTGTTCATTCTGGTCGTCCTTGTTGCTGGCACCTGGGCACTGCACAAATGTACCGTGATGAATGCCATAAAACGCGGTAACGTTATCGGCATTAAAGGCTACACTCTCGGAGATTGTAAGTATTGTTTTTTGTAATTTGGTTAAGCCATCTCTACTCATGCAGATCCAAATTTCTCTTTGAGATTCTCTGTTATAAAGCCTTATATAAGTGTACCTATGGATAAAAACCGCAGAACATGGAAGAATTAGTCAATAAAGGGGAGCAGCAGACCAGTGAACCCATCTCTCTGTCACTTTGCTCTCTTTTCCTCTCAGCATGCTTCTTATGAGCACATGAGCATTGTAACATACCTAATTGGCTTCTTGTGCTACTTTATCCTATCCCAGTCTTAGCTCTGCCTTATAGGGACTGCAGGAGGTTGATACCAAGTCTAATTCAGGTACTCACGCTGCCTGTATTTAAATTAAATAGATTTAATGGTGTAATAACAAATTCAGAGCAGCATTCATTTGTGTCTATAATATCTGGCTGGAATTTGAGCTTCATGCACACGGGACGCTCAAAAAAGTCATTCTGGACGTCGGATTGCTGGCAGGAAAACGCTGCTTTAAAAATGCTTTGGCACAGGGCCCCTCCTGCCCCAAAGCACCTACCCCCCCATGTTGAGGGCATGTGGCCTGGTATGGTACAGGGGGGGGATGCTCGCTCATCCCCCCCCCTATCCTGACCTGCCGGGCTGCGTGCTCGCATAAGGGTTTGGTATGGATTTTGGGGGGGACCCCACACCATTTGTTATGAAATCTACACCAGACCGAAGGATCTGGTATCGTCCGAGAGTGGGGACCCCACGCCAATTTTTTTTTCATTTTGGCTGGGGCTCTCCTTCATCCTCAGCACACACATCATCATGATCCGACTTTTGGTGTGACTTCTCCCATAGGAAACCATTGATTTTGAATAGAGTCAGAGAAACGCCTGAAGAGGCTTAACGCTCTGTTTACAGCGTTAACCCGCGTTAACAGCTTTTACCGGCGTCTGGCGTTTTCAGGACTGCTCTTGAACGCAATTTAGGGTGTTCAGACAACAGCCCATAAACACCCCTGCTGATAAACGTCCAAAAACATCCATGTGTGCATGGACACATAGGATAACATAGAGGGGAGTTTATGGGTTGTTAAAAAAAACACCCAAACTCCCAAAAATGGCCATTTATGAGCTTCAATGTGCATGGAGCCCTAAAGTGGACCTTATCCCCTTAAATCCTCTTTCACACTGGGGCGGGGGGGCGGCGTTGGTGGTAAAACGCTGCTATTTTTAGCGGTGCTTTACCGCCAATTTTGCGGCGCTAATTGGCCGCTTGCGAGCTATGCCGGCGGTATAGCCGCGCTGCCCCATTGATTTCAATGGGCAGGAGCGGTGAAGGAGCGGTGTATACACCGCTCCTTCACTGCTCCGAAGATGCTGCTAGCAGGACTTTTTTTACCGTCCTGCCAGCGCACCGCTCCAGTGTGAAAGCCCTCGGGGCTTTCACATTGGAGACACAGCAACGGCTCTTTTAGGGCGCTTTGCAGGCGCTATTTTTAGCGCTGTAGCGACTGCAAAGCGCCCCAGTGTGAAAGGGGTCTAACTTTATAAAGCTTACATAATCAAAGTCAGTGCCAAAAAGTACTGGTTGTAGCTAAAATCTTTTTTGCCTTGTGAGCAGTAGTGACTGGTGCTCAAAATGTTTTGGGGCAGCGCAAACAAACTGAAAAATTCTGGAAAAACCCATCAATTGCAGCCTCACTGTGCCCATCAAACGCAGCCACTGTGCCAAAAAACGCAGCCACTGTGCCATAAAACACAGCCACTGTGCCATAAAACACAGCCACTGTGCCCATCAAATGCTGCCACTGTGCCAATCAAATACTGCCACTGTGCCATCAAAGGCTGCCACTGTGCCATCAAAGGCTGCCACTGTGCCCATCAAATGCTGCCACTGTGCCCATCAAATGCTCCCACTGTACCATAAAACGCTGCCACTGTGTCCATCAAATGCTCCCACTGTGCCATAAAACGCTGCCACTGTGCCCATAAAATGCTCCCACTGTACCCAGTGAATGCTGCCGCTGTGCCCACCAAATGCTCCCACTGTGCCCATCGAATGCTGCCACTGTGCCCCCCCACCTGCCGTCTGCCCGACACTTACCCTGTCTCGGTGGGGCAGCGGGTGACGGCGGCGAGCAGTGTCCTCCATGCTCCTACATGCTCCTCCATGTCCTCGATGTCTTCTCCCCTCCTCTCTTCTCGTCCTGAGAGGATGGTTCAGTGTTAGGAAAGTGAATATTATTTCACTTTTCTAACACAGCTGGGTGAATTATGAGTGCCAAGCATGGCGTTCGCTGTTTACCATTTTTGGGGCCTATTAGATCCTATGGCCCTAATTAGGTGCTTCAAAAACACCCCCCGCCGCTGTAATTCAGGTGCCCGGAGGCAGCGGAGGCCATGGATAGATTCATGCAATGCATGAATCTATCTATTGGTGATAGAGGGGGTGGCTGGAGAGAGGGGGCAGCGCCCGTGCGCCCTTATAGACGCACCGCCACTGCCTGTGAGCATAGCTCCCAAATGTCCCTGAATTCGAAGGACTGTCCCTGATTTTGAACAAAGTCCCTCTGTCCCTCTTTCCTCCTCATCTGTCCCTCAATTTTGGTCAGATTTGTATTGGTGCATATAAAATGCACTATTTATATATCCAAAAGCGTTTTACAATGCTGAACCTTTCATCCAGTTTCTAAATTTCTGCATCTGTAAATACCAAAGCTAATAAAAAGGAATAGTAGTGGTAAAAAAAACTTGTGGGTTTAACTATTAATTTTTTTGTATAATTCTCCTTTAACCACTTCAGCCCCTTTAATGACCAGGCCATTTTTTGTGATATGGCACTGCGTCGCTTTAACTGACAATTTTGCAGGCATGCGATGTTGTACACAAACAAAATTGATGTCCTTTTTTCCCACAAATAGAGCTTTCTTTTGGGGGTATTTGATCACCTCTGCGGTTTTTGATTTTTTGTGCTATAAACAAAAAAAGAGGGACAATTAAAAAAAATAAAAAAATAAACGTTTTACTTTTTTGCTATAATACACATCCAAATTTTTTTTTCAAAAAAATCTAATTTCTTCATCAGTTTAGACCAATATGTATTCTGCTACATATTTTTGGTAAAAAAAAATCCCAATAAGCGTATATATTGATTGGTTTGCGCAAAAGTTATAGCGTCTACAAAATAGGGGATAGATTTAGAGACTTTTAATTTTTTTAATTGTTATTACTGTTAATGGAGGCAATCTGTGATTTTTAGCGGGACTACGACATTGCGGCGGGCAAATCTGACAGTAAGTGACACTTTTTGGGGACCAGTGACACCAATACAGTGATCAGTGCTAAAAAAATGCACTGATCAATGTATAAATGGCACTGGCAGGAAAAGGGGTTAACACTAGGGGCGATCAAGAGGTTAACTGTGTTCCCTGGGTGTGTTCTAACTGTGTGGGGGGTGGGCTCACAGGGACAACACAGGGATAACTGTTCCTGATCACTAGGAACAGCAGATCTCAATGTTGTCCTGTCATAGGCTGATTGCCGTTCTGCCTCTCTGTACCGAGATCCCGGGTGGCCGGCGGGCATCAAGTCTGCCGGACCCACGTTTGCACTTGCCTGGCATGCAGCGGGCGCCCACGCTATCTCATGCACAGATCGACATACAGGTATGCCGGTTTGCGCAGCCAAGCCGCCTTGCCGCAGTATATCTGCGGAAGGTGGTCGGCAAGTGGTTAATAGGGCGTTATCTGGGGGTGTGTCCTATGCCCGCAGACTTTTGCTAATAGGTGTCCTTCATTCCCATCTCATGGTTTTTCCGACAGAATTCCTCTCAAGCTTGCCTTGCATACACACGGTCACCCAAAAGTTCTCAGAACTTTCGACCGTCAAGAACGCGGTGACGTACAACACTACGACGAGCCGAGAAAATGAAGCTCAATGCTTCCGAGCATGCGTCGAATTGTTTCAGAGCATGCGTAGGAATTTTGCGCATCGGAATTTGTACAGACGATCGCATTTTCGGATAGGAACTTTTTCCGACCGAAAAATTGAGAACCTGCTCTCAATCTTTTGCTGGCGGGAATTCTGGATGCATGATTGAGCTTGAGTCCTGGATTATAGCTTCAATTCAAAGTTATATTACCCCCTCCCCCAGCCACAATTCCACAACAACAATGAAGGGAGATGTAGTGTTACATGTTGGATCTGAGGATGAGAACTTATATTAGGATATAATTATTAGTGAAGTGCCCATTATTTGTGATAACGGTAATAATTGTTGTACCTGCTGTTACTCTGTTATGGTATTCAAGGGGGACAAGACAGGCTCCCCTTAAAGCATTTATTATCAGTGCCTAGGATCCCTGAATTAGTAATACTGTGCATATATGGGATGCTGAACCATTTAAAGTATACAGGTAGATGGAAAATAAGTTCCCAACCAGTTCACAGCTGTTTACAGCCATATAGCTTCTTTTGTCCTGATCGTTAAATCAGATTATGATGGTTGTAATGGCTATTTGTTCCCAGAATACAGAACTATATATAAGAGAGAATTCAGTTTCTCCTATAGGTCCAATTTGGAGCAGATGTTTTTTCTTCCATTGAGCTCATCCCAAAAAAAAAAAAGAAAAATATGTGTAAATAGTTATCCAAATGCACATATACTTCTTAGGGGTGAATTAGTTAACAAATATGAATGCTGGCAAAATCAAAGGTTATTAGGCTATTTTCACTCCAGGTCGGATTACTGAAAATCAGGAAGATACCACAATATGGCCACTAGAAGGAGCTGATGATTTTAAAGGGGTTGTAAACCCTCATGGTTTTTCACCTTAATGCATTCTATGCATTAAGATGAAAAACCTCCTATGATGCAGCTGCCCCCCCAGAGCCACCCTTTTACTTACCTGAACCCAGTCTTTCCAACGACGGGGACAAGCACACCAGCTCCAGCCGGTGTGTCTCGGGTCCTGCTTGGATAGATTAATAGCAGCGCAGCCATTGGCTCCCGCTGCTGTCAATCAAATCCAATGACGTGGGAGCTGGGGGCAGGGCCAAGTCCTGTTGTCTGTGTCAATGGATGCAGCAGCAGGACACGGGAGCGCACCCGCACGAGTGCCCAGAGGGAGAGCGGCCCTCCAACGGGGCACTCGAGAAGAGAAGGAGCCAGCAGAGCTGCTGAGGGACCCCAGAAGAGTTGGATCGTGGCCACACTGTGCAAGACCAACTGCACAGAGGACGTAAGATAGACTAAAAAAGAAATTCTTAGAAAAAAAATTACTAGGATCATCAGCTCCATCTAGGGGCCATAATGCCATATTTTCCTCTTTCATACTATTCTTATGAGCGAATAAAATCTGCACTAGGAAAAAAGTAGCCCAGTAGCATTTGATTTTGCTGCCATTTGCCCAGAACTAATGTACATACAGTTTCGCAGAACAAATAGCTCTGAAAATTATTATTTTTTAATTGTATCTATCTTTCCTATTCTTTTCGGCAGTGGCGGCCGGTCCATATGGGGCGCAGGGGCGCCGCCCCCCTAGTCCATGCATCCGACACTTAATTTACATTCAAGGCGCTGGAAGCTCAGGGCGCAGAGCATTGCGATTTTGCCCCCCCCCCCAAAAAAAAATAGAGGAAATTAAGCATCAGCCTCCACTGCTTTTCAGCAGGTTCTTTCCCTTTATTCCCTACTTTGTTTAGTTTTTGAGAGAAACCAAAATTACCTTAAAGACTTAGTTCAGAGATATACAACCAGGCATGGTTGTACAGTCATGGATGTCCCTGACAGGCTTACTATTGACCTTAAAAGAGAGACGGGTTCAGTCCACCTGTCAGAGGAATTCTTTGGTTAGATACCAGCTTAAACAACTCACCTGAGCATTCCTGTTTAAAGTATTGTATGTCTAAACCCAAAAATAAAACGTACATATTGTAGCTAACCAGTCACTTAGATGTGGTGACTGCATTCGTTTTTTTTTTTTTTTTTTTTTTTTAAAGCTTTATTCCTTTATTTTTTGCCTAGCAACCCTGCCAGTAACACATTTCCTTTCCCATTGGTGACAATGCTCACTCACAACACTGTATATATTGAAGAGCAGTGGTGTCCCCTTATGCTGCTCTCCCAATTTGGACTACAAAAACCTCCGCCAAGGAGGGGTTGTGAGGTTCACTGATGATAACTGGGAACATTGACAACATTGTTTGAAATATCAATTAGTACAAGGGAAGTTACAGGGATACTGGATTTCTAGCAGGATCAACAAGTACTGTTTATGGAAAAAATGTTCTTAGCCTGAAAACAGAAAACGAACACAGCCACCACATCTAAAGACTGGTAAGCTGCAGTATATTACATTTCTGGGAGCTATGGTTTCCTGAGTCCCCCGCAGCTATCACTGGTTTCAGCAACAGGGACCAGTGAGAGCTACAGGGGTCATGGAGATGGACACTCCTGGAAGTGTCAATGTCAGTTTTGATGCGTGAAAATGGCAATGAAAAGGAATTTGGTAGGAAAGGTGAGTATGTCCTGTCTTCTTTTTTTTTTTTACAGATATGACTTGGTAGAAATTTCTTTGTACAATGACAGGGTCACTTTATATCTTATATTCAGTTATTTTCTTTTAATCAGCACAAGGGACACTACTTACATTAAATGATAAGTGTCCCTTGTGCTGGTGGCTGCTTTTTTGTCTAAATCTTCAGTCCTGTGTCCCTACAGTGGTAATCTTCTAGTGATGTGGAGATACTGCTTCAGGGGTATGCAGGGGATGGAGAAGACTGAAGAGTCCTGAAGGAAGAGAGCAGTCACCAGCACAAGGACACTTCTAGCTTATAAGTACTGTCCCTTATGCTGATTTTAAAAATCTTTAAACAGATTAGCTATTATTAGAAATTGACCAGGTTCAGAAACTGAGACATAATTGTTAACTAGTTATATATAACATGGAAATTAGTAGCTATAAAAAATCTTTGGGTTTCACCAAAGTTCTAAATATTAATAAGTAAAATACATTTTTTTGAATTTTTAGATATGTGCTTGGTTCATTATGCAAGTTAATATGATCACACCTTGAACAGAAGTCCCTCTGAATATGGCATCTTCCAGATCAACAGTTACTGGTGGTGTAATGATGGTTATACCTCTGGGCGCAAAAATCTATGTGGAACATCTTGTTATGGTAATGTATAATTAATATATAACTATGGTAATGGTAACACCTTAGCTGCCGATATTTTGCACATGATCTATTCCATTATCCTAAACTAGGGTATATTTATAAAAAAAATGTTGATTTTAAGTTACTGTTAGTAACATGTGAGAAGGTGCAGTGTGTAAACACACAGAAAACAGAACTTGTATTAATGCTGAATCTATTAATTCACAACAACCCCGATGGAAAGGCCCCTGACTGGGAACACTCACAGCATGTAAGAGCAAAGTGTAGTGGAGCAGGTCTGAGATGTGACGACAGCGTCTGTCTTGAGGGGTGCAATGAGCTCTGGCCTGGCTGGTCCATACCCAAATGTGGAGGTCTCCTGGAATGATGGCATGCCATCTCCTTTCCCTTCTCGGCTGGAACCTCTCCCTGCCGCTAATCACTGTCCCTGTTAGATGGGTGACTTGTCCCTATACTACCCACATGTGAAATGTGCCCCAAGCTTGGAAAAAGGGCCTTAAATAGGCTGTCAGTGTCACATGCGGTGGCAGCATCAAATCTGATAGCTTCCCCAGTGACCCAGGAAAGCATAGAGGTACCAAGTTCCTCTTAACTTCCTCTCCCCCTGCAATGCCATTGCAGTTGAGTGCCACCTGCAATGGAGAAAGTAGACTGCACTTATCTACAAACAAGCAACCCAATGTCTTAAGCAAACTTGCTGAATATCATGGTTGAAGAAAGGTGATGTCTCTGTCAGGCTTCCTGACAAAATCTCACAAAACTATGCTGGAAGATTAGAATTTACAGAGACAAAGATTCAGTCATTTTGCAAAGTACTACTGTTGCATTATAAAGCAACACAGCAAAATACGTCAGCCTTATTAGAAACAAATAACTTAAATAAATAACTAGGAAACACTCTGAAATCTGTGGTCTAGTGAAAGTGACTCATCCTGGGATTGGCAAGACGTCTATTGCTTCTCACACAGTATGCAAAATCCACATGTGTACTTGAGTACATCGCCAGCATTGGTCAGCTACATCTGGGAAGATCTTTGAGATCTTAGCTCATTTTTCTGGAAAGCACTCTGATTTGTATATTATGTCAACTGCCCTGGTTGTCTATGTCTTCTAAGTGGTGATTGAAGGTTATCAGATTAGAGGTATAGAGATTTCCTACTGTAATTGTTGAAAATTATAGCTAGGGATGCCTTTTCGCTGGCTTTGACGATAGTATCAACTCTCATGGCCTGTAAGTCAGACTGGCACCTCGTCATACCCCCAGGCAGTGTAGTCATGATGTTTCCTGCAAGAACTGCCATATCAGCCAGGATAAGTCATTGGTGTTGTACCTGATGGGTATATTTGATTGAAATCGCTTTGGCTTTAGGGCAGGATAGTTGCTCTTCCTTATCTGTGTCCTGGCTTTCCCATAGCACCATTTGGTTTCACAGGCCATGGCATCCTGACATTGGGAAGCTCCAAAATGCCCTTAGGAGTAGGGATTGGAAAGTCCCTGGGAGACTTAAGGGCTAGGGAGTTTTAGTATTTTACTTAGGTCCCTCAGTGGTGTTGAGTGCTCAAGTATCTACCGTGTGTGTGCTAAGTCACACCCCAAAACCTTTACTTTAGAGTAAGGAATAATTACAATCTCTTTAATTCGTTTATTTTTTGCAGCCTGGGTCACATTGGAGAGATTTTCTCCCATTTCCTGTACTGGAGACCCAACAGAAAACAAGAGGAAATCTCTGTGATGTGAAGGGAATTGCCCTCCTACACAGTTTTCCCCTTACCTCTTGTTCTGGTGACAACTCTACAATTTTGGATTTGCCATCACTTTTTGACTCATTACCAATGATCTCAAGGACAAGAAGTAGGAGTAAATCTGCCTAGACACAGACAGCAATAAAAAAAAATAACAAAAATGTTGACTAGGCATATACTTTAAGTGTGGGATTCTTCAAGTGGTCAGCAAAGGCCTATTTTTCTGATTTTGGAAAAAGCCAAGAAGAATTAAAATTTAAGACAGAATTTAAATTTGTGTTAAGAGTTGATCACTCCTTTGCTGTTTCTGTTACACCAGGATAGGAAATGTGGGGTGTGTATGTCACCAAGACAGGAAGGCACAGACAGCAATAAGCATACTATCAGAAGATACAGAAGTTGTTTCTTAGAGAATTGGTATCAGTTATTCATTAGAGACACAGCTGACAATAAAATCTGAGGTATTAACCTGTCCCTACCTCAATGGATAATCAGTTATCACTGGAGTTGGACATTAATCTTTATAGGATTGATCATACTTAAAGTGTTCCTGTAAACCTTATTAATATTTTACATTTTAAAAAAGTCCAACCTATGAGCAGATACCAAAAGCCATTACCTTTATGTGCCTGGAAACTGTCCTTTAAGTGTTTTCAGTTTCACTTTGTTACTAATAGGCCTTCTTCCCAGACCTACCCACATCAAAAGCCATTCATCTTTAAGTCATAGGAGTTGATTTACTAAAACTGGAGAGTGCACAATCTGGTGCAGCTATGTATGAGAGTCAATCAGCTTCTAACTTCAGCTTGTTCAATTAAGGCTAGAGAAAAATGCAGAGTTGCAACCAGGTTTGTGCTCTCCAGGTTTGGTAAATCAACCCAACAGTCTCTCAATGACCAATAAGAAATGTATTGCTGATAAAAGTCGGATAATAAGAAGACAAAGGAATGCCAACTCATCTCATTGCCAAAAAATCCCCCTTCATGAGGGCTCAATTCAGAAATGAAGTCCTGCCAGCGAGAAAAAAAGAACATGGCACTCTAAATTCTCAGCCTCAGGGGTAGATTCCCATCAGGGACTTACTCACAGGTTCTGCCTCCCATCTCCAGACTATTGGAGGGCTATCACACTTTCTCGGAATGTTACCCAAACCTGTGCTCTTCCACAGGAAACTTTATTCCTTTGACGAATTATGTCTAGGAGATGACCCGATTCGTAAATCTCTCTCTACATCATAGAAATTCTTGTTAGATCTCAATGCCCATTTGGATCCCCCTTTTCTTACCAAGTGGGAAAGAAACTTGTGAGTCGCCTTTTCTGACCAACAAAAGGAGTGAATACTCTTCTTTGCACATAAATCTTCATTGAATAGCAAGTTCCAAGAAATTACATACAAGATCGTGATTCACAGGTTGTTTTGCTTGCGTCTATCTAGCAAGGTCACTTTGTGGTATAAGCAAGGAAACTGAGACCTCTGCAGTGTGTAAATGTGCTTTTACTATACAAAGATGCTGTACATACAAAACTGTTACAATATTAGGAATACAATACCATACTGACAGATATCTATAACAAGCACAATGCCTAGCAAATAAACAGCCTATGGTCTGTAACAGTAGAAATACACTTTTAAGTTATTTAGCTCCAGTTACTGTGTTCATGATCTCCGTTGCTCCTGGAGATCAGGCACCTTTTTGTTCGCTGATTACAGATTTGAGTGTCCTTCAGTGTTAATCCATGTTGAGTGCCTGCACTATCAGTCTCTACTGCTCCTTTTATGTGGGCTTTTGTTTATCAGTTTGTTGACAATGGTTACAAAACAACCAAATTCCAACTGTCAACAGTTCTCATTGTTACCAAGGCATTCGTTTGACAAACAAACCTGATCTCCGTTAGAATAGCAATCAGACTAGTTTTGTATCACAGTCTTATAGAATAATCGTATATTTTTTATCAAACGCAACACATTCCGCCCTTGATTTTTCTCTGACTACACACAAAAAATCTCTTCATTACTAACAACTCATTCTACACATTAATTTCCTTGAATGCAACCCCCTCCCATATTTATGTTACTGAGAAGGTGTTTCAGTCTTTGGCTAAAAGTTCATTAGAAATTCCATTCTAAAGTTCTTTAGAAACAAGTCCAGACTTTTAATACATCAAAGGCCTTGCTCTCCACAGCTCTTGCGGTCTTCCATCATTCTATCCATCATGTAAACACTTTTCTCTGGTCTTCCTATGGATCAAATTGAAGACAGCCTGTGGAGTGGAAAAAAGCGAATTATCTGTTCCTTCTAATAATACATAAACAGTAGACCCCAGCTCTTCAGCTACAATCTCTCCTCTAACTAGCTTCTTGCCTGGATCTCTGACCAACACTTTGCCACCTGCCTGTAACCACTTCTGACTCTCCCAAAGAACATCAATAGGGAGGAGAGGAAATATACTGATATTTCCCAGAAGATCACTGCTATTTATTTTGGAAGGTTTGATGTTATGTAGCCTCACTTTCCACTCTTGCTGAGAGGTATCCACTAACCAGTCAGAGTCCTAGCCACTGACTTGAAGCTCATCTGCCAATGCAAATATGACTTCAAACACAAAAAAAGTTCCTTGAGCGCTATAGACTGTCTGCCATATATGTAGGTGTATGGATCCTGGAAAATATAAAATGAGCTCGGTGCAGCCGCCAACCACTGGAAAAGGTGAATAACAAAACACTAAAACAAAGAAGCAGCGATCTATGGGTTAAGCATAACAACTTGCAAACCTTTGGCCAAGTAAAAAGTTAATTTATTTGATGCACTTCTGAGAAATAAAAACAACTCTCAATGATAAAAGATTTGCAGGGGTTTGCAGAGGCAATCATAAAAGAAAATAGTCGTAGATATAATGTGAAAAAATAAACACGGTACCACTATGACATCCGAGTGGAAAGGGGTTAACATCAAACGATTAACTTCTACTATCAGCCAGTGGTCAAATTGAATGGATCTCCGAGATGAACCGCATGAGTGGGGAATCCAAATTCACACCTGTCAGCACGATAGCCGATTGCGGGTATCAAACCCGCTGTGCTGAGGGAGGTGTATTGTAGTATCCACCGAATGGAGCAAGGAAAGCCGACCAGACTGGCTGGGGCTGGGCGCCCAGGATGACGTGGATGTCGCGCAGGAAGAGGAAGTCACCAGGATGTCGATGTGTCAGGGTGGACCGCAAGCTCTAGGTTGCTGTGACGACCATGGCTTACATGTTTTGCGCGCATGCGCCTTATCAAAGTCCATGTGGTGCTATTGGTACCTCTTCAGTTTCTCTGATGAATACCTCTGTTATCTGTTGTCTTCACATTGAATTGTTTGACTCGCCTCTATTTCTCCCTCTCACAAAATCTAAAGCGTATAGATCCAGGCTGGATCCCCTCTCCCAATTGCTTGCGTAACCTCTCCCTTGTAGTTCTGACTTGCATCTTGTTGTCACTACTTGGGAATTGCAGGTTAAGTCCCTTTGAAAACCCAGTTCTTTCTTTACCTCCATGAGGGATTACTAGTGTGAGTTCTCGCAAGTTTCAACCAACTTTCCAATTTTATAAATGCATCATTGTATCCCTTGCTTAGGTTTTTTTTTTTGTGAATTATTCTGTTTGCACCACTGTACTTGATGTAATTTGAGAATATATTGTGTGCACTTGAAATGTTCACTTTACATGTTTTAAGAACTTGACTTCTCATTGTTCTCACTTTTAAATATAAAAAAATGAAAAAAAAACAATAATAACATTACATTTTTGTGTGTGTTATATGTTTAGGCCTATTGAACAGAGATCTTTCAGATGATGTAAGATGTCTAAAGAGAATTGTGAGAGATCCAAACGGACTGGGTGCCTGGTAAGTTATGTTAAGTATTACAGATCACTCTAGTTAGCCAGGGCAAAAGGAGCCAATGGAATCATGATTTAAAGCTACATTTGGTAGATATAAATTATACAAATTAATGGCCATCTGTAATCATTAAAATACCAATAAATATGTTTTTGAAAGGAATCAGTGTAAGCAGGGATTTTTTTTTCAGTGGGGGAACACAGTTCTGACACCTCCAGCACTGAATGTATGTAATGACAATAGTTGATGGGGTGAGCTGGAGGGTCTATTAATGCTGGCTGCTGGGGCGTCTATTGTTACGGGGAGGGGGGGGTTGGGTCTATTGTTGCTGGTGGAGGATCTCTTGTTGCTGGGTTCTTATGTTGCTTGGCAATGAGAAGCATGCTGATAAGAGGAGAGAGCAGAGTGACAGAGAGATGAGCTCATCACTGAGCTGATTTTTATTTCACTATCCATTCACAAGCTGGGGCGGGTCTAGGATGACCAAGGCTTAGAATAAGCGGGTTAAATGATGCTTGTCTTCAGACTGAGGACATGTAGTTGCAGAAAAAAAAATGTTTTGTAGGGGAAGTTTCTGGAGTGAAAGGGCAAATTGCAGCAAAGGCTGAGTCATTAAAATATGGGTTATTGATTTTTATTTTGGTACTTTTGCCTGGAGTTCTGCTCTAAGGATCCCTCATTTACAAAATGCTTAAAGTCGTTGTAAACTCAAAGAAAGATTACTGCCAGCCCCTCTGTTTTACCAAACCATACTACACAGTGTACATGTTTGTATAAAAATATTCCTATAAATACCTTGTTTTAGATGATTTCTGTCCGGTCACGTGACCTCCGGCCGCTCTCCTCCTCCGATCTAAGGGCTACAGAGGGAGGAACCGAGATCCCCCTCTGACATCAGCCGGGAAGGTCACATATACAAACATGTACACAGTGCAATAAGGCTTGGTAGAACAGAGGGGCTGGCAGAAATCTTTCTTTAACTTTACTGCCAGCTACTAATAGCGGCAGGAGGGGAGAGGTGGAGAAGAGATCGGCTCACACACGCAGGATCTGACAGGCAGGGAGGGGTAGAGAAGAGAGTAGCGGGATGATGGAGGCATCTAACCTGACCACGGTATCATGGATCAGCAGCCATAATTACTGTGGTCAGCACACTAAGGGGGACACAGGAACAGGCAGGATCAACCAGGTTTATTACAGCTTAGAAAGGGACAGTTTTGACAGCACAAGCACTGTGCTGTTTAACCTGCTATAATGGAACAGTTTTTTTTTTTTTTTAGGGATAGGGGTTTTTTTTTTTTTTTTAGGGTATTTTAGTTTGTTTTTTTCTTTTGAGTTAATGTAATGTAATATTTAGAGACTATATAACTTAGAGCAGCCTGGCCCTTTAATACAAGTGGTCCAATTAGGTCCACCTGTCAGTTTTCAGGAGGACCTGATTGGAAGCTGCATGTTAGTCTATGGCGGCCAGATGTAAGCAAACTTGTTTCTGTTTACATTACTTTAATAGCATGTAATTTAATGTAAACTGATGAAAGCCTGGTTACATCTGGCAGTCCATATGTGTAATAAAGGCCTGGGAAGCTCTGCTATTTAAATGCAAAAAAAAGAGCAAACACAGATGTTATTGGACAAGACATGGCTAGTGTGCAAAGAGTCTAGTAGCACTTACTGGCCCAGAGCAAATTGCCAAAATAAAGGACGAGGAGGCGAGGATGGTTACGGATGACACAGAGAAGGCAACTGTACTAAATGCCTTCTTCGCCTCAGTTTTTACACAGGAAAGGGAGGGGTATAACGACCATTATAGTACTGTTGGCAACACATCACAAGGCATACTCTTGTGCAGGGTTATTTTTTCTCAAACAATAGGTGCTGGAACTTAACCACAGCCCCACAAAACCCCTCCCCCTACACACACCCTCCAAATCACATCAAATAGTGGGTGTGTTCAGTCAAATTTCACGAAAACAGTAGGAGGGTCTTAAAGGGGCATTAAATACCAGGATTGCAATTTATACAGAGTGCAGCACTGTCACTTGTAAACACAGAAACCAGACTTCTGTGTATACAAGTTATTGTGATGAGCAGGCACCAAAGTGTCTGAGCCAGAGGTGGTGGAACTGAGTTCCACCAAGTTCATCCTGAAAAAAAGCCCTGCACTTGTGGCTTACAGAGGCCAGAGAAGGAAAGACTAGATAAACATAATACAAATAAATCACCAGGACCAGATGGCTTACACCTGAGAGTCCTCAGAGAACTCAGTCAGGTTATAGCCAGTCCACTGTTTCTAATCTTTGTAGACAGCATACTGACAGGATTGGCTCCAGCTGATTGGAGAAAAGCCAATGTGGTACCAATATTCAAAAAAGGACAGAGACAAATCCCTGGGAACTACAGGCCAGTTAGCCTAACATCAATCGTTGGTAAATTATTGGAGGGGATGATAAGGGACTATATCCAAGAATTTACTGAGGAAAAAAATATCTTAAGTAGTCATCAGAACTTTTGTGTGACCATGTGTATGCAAGCCAAGCTTAAGCGGAATTCCATCGGAAAAACCATCCAAGATTTTTCCGACGGAAATTCCGCTCTTGTGTATGAGGCATAACGGAAAGACCTGAACAAAATAATGGAGTGGGCAGCTACAATTTTTTCTCGCTGGAGAAAAGACGCTTGAGAGGGGACATGATAGAGATTTACAAATACCTCAATGGTGATCCCAGCATAGGAAAAAAAACTATTCAGTCATAAGGAGTGTAAGAGGACACGGGGCCACACATTGAGATTGGAAGAGAAGCGGTTTAACCTTAAACTGAAAAGGAGGTTTTTCACTGTCAGGGCAATAGGGATGTGGAACTCTCTTCCACAATTGGTGGTGGTGGTGGGGAGTATTGATAGTTTTAAGAGACTCTTAATTATGCATCTTAAGGAGCATGACATACAGGGATATGGGAAATAATTATAGACACTGACACACGTACACCTACACAGGTTTAACTGGATGGACTATTGTCTTTATTTCTTTATTCGACCTTACCTACTATGATACTATAATAGTATGAAGAGTACCCAGTCCAAAATACATTGTATATCTATTTATTACATCATGTTAAGATGGCTAAGAATCATAAAGAAAAAAGTAAACCTTACATAAAACATCGCACAAATTGAAAAAAATTCATAAAATTTTCTTTTGACAGGAGCGTTTGGACAAAGCATTGCAAAGGACGAAACCTTAACTCCTACACCACCGGATGTTAACTGCCTTCAATACACTCTGTTACATAATATTTTGCTGAATGAATATAGTTGTTACCCATCTTTTACCCGAGCTACATTCATCATACTTTACCAAATAAAGTTGAAGTGAAATATCCTACTCCGGAATGCTTTGTTTTTTTTCAAAATGTATATATGTTTTATTTTAAAAAAATCTTTCCTATGAAATAAAATACCATTTACTGCCCATCACCCAAAACAGCCACTAAGGCCGGCCATAGACGGTTTGAATCTCAGGCCAGTTCAGCAGGAACCAGCCGAGATTCAAACCGTGAGTGGGCAGGCTGAATGTACCAAGTTGATCGATCAACTTGGGTATACCCAGCCTGTTGGATTCATTTGCGATTATCGATAGTGGCTACTATAGCCGCTAGCAGTAATCACTGTCTTCTCCTGGCGGGGATGGCTCCCCCCCCCTCCCCCTGCCAACAGGATTCCCATGTGCAGCACTGTCTGTGTTGATTGGGGAATTGTGCAAATTCCTTTCCTGCAACCACGGCCTATGGCCTGCCTAAGACTTTTTTAAATAATTATTCGTAGGGTTGAGTCTATGCTATCATAAGGCGGTTTTTCCTATTTCTTTGGGTTGGATCACAACTGGAGGTAAGATCTCTATCAGGCGATGCATTTGTAGCACTGCCCCCTTGAAGGCTGCTTAGAGTGACATGTTTGTCTGCACCGCCCTGCCCCTGTGAACCCTCCATCCCACATGACACTCTAGGTTTAGACATTTTTCCAGGCACCTTTGAATGACACTCCAACACAAGATAGATAAAATATTCTTTTAGGTTTTACTGGAACAAAGATACGTGGATAGGAGGATATGAGTCCTGAGTGACAACCAAGACTCAGGTGAGGAATCCCCCAAAACAGTGTAATTACAGTCCAGAACCACAGGTGCAATATATATTCATACACATATATATACACACATATATACAGTGGAATAACATCTAGAGAATAATTGGGTGATTATGAAATAATCCACTAGTTACTGCAATGTGATACCACACTAAAGGCCAGCCTATTAAACCTGTACAAACAAATATACATGTAGGTGCAAAATCTAAACAGATCCTATTGTACTAAAAAGTCTATGCAGTCTTTTGTCAGACAGCTCCAACGCAGCAAAGGTGGGAATGGGATAAAAATGTCCACTGTATCAGGGCCAGCCTTTTGCAAGGAAGTAGAAGTGATCTCCAGGATATGTAAGAAAAAAGGAATGCAGGTGCCTCTGAGTGCAGACTGTTAAATTTATATATATGTAAAACACATATTAGAGATAGAGATAACAAGCACATCTATGTTGATTCTTCCAGTGGGACATCCATGGCACTGGTCCGCTAGGAAACCATCCTGGCCGCTCTGTATGCTCTCGTGGCCGGCAAGATGGTGAGGATGTGGAGGAGAGGAAGGAGCGAGCATGCCTCCCACCACCAGGGTGTGTCAGCTCAGAAACGCAAGCAAGCCAGTGACATCATCCCAACCAGTGTTGCAGTCCAAGGTGCATTCTAGCCCTCCATTTCAGCTCTCCTCCACATCCTCACCATCTTGCCGGCCACGAGAGCATACAAACCAGCAAGTAGGTTTCCTATGCGGACCAGTGCCATGGATGTCCCACTGGAATAATCTACATAGATGTGTTTGTCATCTCTAATGTGAGTTCATAGGTGTGCGCAGCCTATTGAATTAGGGTGTGCACCCCAAAGCTCAAACACACATGGCTTTCTCTGCAGCCTCAGCTGCACGGGGCAGTGAATGAACGAGAAGTGCTCTGTGCTGAGCAGCTTCCTGTTCATTTACAAACTGAAGAATAGTAAACAATTCACTATGCTTCAGTTATGACTGAACACAGTATATGAGTGTGTTCACTGTGTTCATTTAGAAAAGGAAGGAGCTGGTATTTACTAGTCCCTTCCCCCGCTCTCCAACCTGAAACATCCCCCGCAGTAGCTGGGGGGCGAGGAGGGGAGGAAAGTCAGAAGCATTGCACAGCGGGGGAACCGACATGGGGGAAGTCTGAGCAGTATGGGGGAATCGGTACTGCACATAGTGATTAGGGTGTGCCTAGGCACACCTGGCACACCCCCTGTGCACGCCTATGTGTGAGTTACTATGTGTTTTACATATATATATATATATATAACAGTCTGCACTCAGAGGCGCCTGCATTCCTTTTTTCTTAGTAAACCTGTACATCCTAATGAGAGACCAGATAGAATAAGAATAGTATAGGGACCCTTTAAATAGTGGTAACAGCAATGTCCAGCGTGCAAGGCCTGCACTGATCTTCACCGGCAGTTGGAGCTCTTTGACCTGTATCTAAGATATGACACAGTGATGTTAAAGTAAGCAGAACAGCTCAAACTGGTTAGTGGTATTCCTTAAAGTACTTTATGTAACACATACACAGATAACAGATGTACAGTGTCTTATGTAATGTAATAAAGTGATCCCATGGGCAAGGTGTCTGTACACAGTGTCCAAGAGAGATAACAAGGCAAGAATTGTGACTGGTGGGCAGCATCCCTCTCACCAACTGAAGAACCTGATAGGAACCTCCCAAACAGCGATTCTGGATGAGATGTCCTTCTGTGGAACAAACGGAGATGGTCGACCAACGGCTGAACCCAGGCTTTCGTCAGATCTGTCTGATGGGGTGGTGCTGCTGTAATGCCTCGCGAACTGCAAACAGAGTTGGGCCCTCCCGGGCCAGGCTGGAGTCGCTCGATTTCCGCTTGGTAGGATTAGTTAAATATTTGTAACATTCTAGCCTCCACTTATTTCTCAGGATGCTCATTATCATTGATCTTTTCTTGTGGATTTTAATTTGCTGTTCTAAATTCTCACTTCTGTCCCTCAGATGGGCTTCTTTCCACCTCATGCCATGTCAGGGTATGCCATTTTTCTGTTTAGTAGATCTTGGTTATATTGGAGACTCTTTTGCCTTTAAAAATAATTTTGTTCTTTGGTGTTACTTGGATGATGATTATCTCTCGTCTTCATTCCCCCTTTCTGCTGAGAATGTGCTTTCCACTTTGTGGATCTCATTTTTAAAGAGTAACTTCACTTAAAAAATGAGGGGAGCTGGCTGTGAATTAGTGAGAAGTCATAGCCAGCTTCCCTCATTTAAGATGGTGGCATTGAGGACCCAAAGGTCTAAGGATGAATTTCCCCACAGTGATGTAAGTGAAGCTTGTTTTAAAGTGACTCCGTCACTAATATCAAATTTGGATTAAACCGGTTAACCCAAAAGAAGTTTAGTAAATACCTTTCATGCTTCCCATTTAGTTAAAATGCCACTCTGCTGATGAGATATGGTCCCTCAAATTCTGCTGGGAAACCGACACTCCAAGGAGTGTTAACCTCTTGCATCCCCAACAGCCCCCAGTTGTCCCTCCTGCCAGCCTCCACATCACTATTGTGTCCTAAAGCGAAATGGAGGTCACTGAAATGAACCACGAAGTGCCGTAGGGGCAACAGGAGATCAATACTCCCAGAAGTGTTGGTTCCCCAGCAGACTCCTGATGATTTCTCAATGGAGGTTTATTTGGTATTTTATTGTTAGTGACAGGGTCATTTAAAGATTCCTCTACTGCTTGGTAATATTAGGTAAATATAACATATTATACATGGTCTTTAAACATTGATCACTTGCACCAACTAGGTTGTGGGCTCATAGCAAGTTCAATAGCATTCTCAATTGTATTTCAAAGCTGTGCTGAAAAAAAGACTTGAATAGCTTAAGAGATCCAAGAATACACACAGCTAGATGACTCAGTGAAATGGCAAATTTCCCTCTGTGATACTGATTGGAGTGGGGTGGGGGGGGGGGGGATCCTGAAGAATTTTAGTTGAACTTCTTATCTTGCTCCTTCACCTTCTCCTAGATATCTGATATTGGCCCCTCTGAATCAATTTTGGAATTTTGCCAATGCCCAGACAGATTGAAACATCATAGAGGGAAAATTATATAGTTTTATAGTTACATAGTTAGGTTGAAAAACCATCATACTTTTCCCAGCATTTAGGGATGCCTGCGGGGATGACCTGTCCTGGCTTAACCAGTATCTGTTAACAGTCCTGTACACAACTGCTGCTATGCGTTACACCAATGGAACTTGCTTAACCGCTTGGGCACAAGTTTTGTTTTGAGTAGGCATCCCCATAGAGAGGTTAGTAGAAGGAAGAGTCCACACCAGGACTGACTATTAACAGTTTACTAAATCAATAGACGCAAAAAAATTTACATACAGTACTGCTGCCATCCCTTGGAGGTGGGGGCACCCAGCTTTAAATTACAAACAGTCCAGCAAAGTTCAGAGAGAGGTGGAATGAGAGGAGAGATGAGAGGCCCGGTGTCCCATAGTCCAGCATACCACAACAGGGGGATGCGAATAGTCTTAAAAAATGCATTCAGTCCTCATGCTGCTCCAGGCTTTCCCCCAACATGTTACATGTTAATCTAGTCCAGTCTACCCACAGAGAAGACCAGTAATCATACTCCACATGAAAAATAAGCCAAGCAGCTTGCTGCCTTCATAATATTTTCTTACCTAGGGGAGTGATAATAATATGGCTGATCAGTGTACGTTTTCAAGAATAAATACACTCACACTTATTTTTGGTTCACACAATCAAAATTCCAAATTTTAGAGGCTGAGTCAAGTAAATAGATAGCAAATAAGTGAAGACTTGAAATTACAAGTGCAGCAAAATATTGATTTAAAATTGATTGATTGAAAAATATTTAAAAAATAAAGTCATGTGGAGGAAATCGTAAAGAGAAGATCCAACACCTTCACATGTGAAAACACAGTCCTTCTATAAGAGTATTCAGAGGTTAGCCACCACCTCCCCATGAAATCAACACTCACCAGATGTGATGGCTGCCATTACAACGGCATACGCGCCTGTGTCTTTATGACAAACATCCACAGCAAAAATATAAATCTTGCCCGATATCCACATCAGAATTACTCCTCTGTGAGATAAAGCTGAAGTGAATAAAGCTCACCAGGAGACAAAAAGATGCTCCCACTTCACAACTGCTACATTGACCACATTCATAATAAGACGAAGTGTAAGTACTATAGCATATAGTAGGGGCCTCATTCAGATGCTTAAACAGCCCTATGCCCAAGGAACACATACCCAACATTTGATAAGTAGCAAAAAAAAGGGGGGTTAAACCTAAAGTGGGCATTAAATGGCGATCCCTGGATACTTAAATTCACATAACATATACACACACATATCAAAAATTACTAAAAATATTTATTGGTACCTAGCAAAGTATTATAACAAAGAATATTTCAAAGGGGCATGGAAAAGCCCACATACATATTAAAGCAAATATACATTAAGAGCAGTCAGACGTAGCGTGAGATGTACCACATGAACCTTGCCTACATGTTTTGTGGCACAGGCCGGTTCTTCAGGGCTTCTTTCTCCTTGTCTGACTCAACAAATCTAATATATACAGCAAAACAAGCATAATCAACATACACATTTTAATACATATTCACATATTGGAAATATACATTGCCCTATCCCATGATCCCATGCCCTATCCCATGATATGAAGGGTAACAGGGAAAAAAAAAAGTGGGAGGGAGGGGAGGGGTATATAATAACAATATAGCATTATCATATATATCTCTATATAGTGCATCAGGTGTGTTCAGGCTAAGGGGAGACTAATGCCCCGTACACACGGTCGGATTTTCCAATGGAAAATGTCCGATCGGAGCGTGTTGTCGGAAATTCCGACCGTGTGTGGGCTCCATCGGACATTCTCCATCGAATTTTCCGACACATAAAGTTGGAGAGCAGGAGATAAAATTTTCCGACAACAAAATCCGTTGTCGGAAATTCCGATCGTGTGTACACAAAACCGACGGACAAAGTGCCACGCATGCTCAGAATAAATAAAGGATGAAAGCTATTGGCCACTGCCCCTTTTATAGTCCCGACGTACGTGTTTTACGTCACCGCGTTCAGAACGATCGGATTTTCCGACAACTTTGTTTGACCGTGTGTATGCAAGACAAGTTTGAGCCAACATCTGTCGGAAAAAATCCTAGGATTTTGTTGTCGGAATGTCCGAACAAAGTCCGACCGTGTGTACGGGGCATTACAGCGACAGAAATGTGTATGTGCTATATAAAGAGAAAACCACACAACAGACAAAAAAGATAATATCAATAATGAAAAGACTCCCAACTAATCCGAAGTGAATATATTAGAGGTAAGTGGAAAAATCAACACTGCAAATATAGAGATCAAGCTGAAGCTGACCTGAGTAAGATAGGTTGTTTGGATACTGGCAAAAGAACTGATCCCTTTCCAGGATACACAGAACCAGGGGGGTCCAGGGTAAGGGCTGTCTATGTATTGTATAAAACAGACATTCAGAACTTAGTCTGCAACATCAAAAACCAAAATATCTTATGTCATAGCTCATCAAACAGTGGGGTTCTTACCAAAAAAATTATCCCATATAAAAATGCATCCACACTCTAGACAAACGGCCAACCAGGGGGATGGTGCAATAGACGTCCAACAAGGTATGTGTCTGGGTCTTCTGAGGACCTTATGCTCCAGCAACTGACCTCTACAAAGGCTAGCCCTAAATAGCAAAAAAGAAAAGACTAAAGAGGGAAACCACCAGGGAGTATCGCACTGGAAACCCTTGCCACCTCCCAATTAGAGAAGAAATTGTAGAGGTAAATGCCCCAGGGATTGTGAGGGTGGGGGGGGGGGAGGGGGGTAAACTAGACTTTAAAAGGAGTAACATTGTATAAAACAGTACAAAATGTATTAGTATAAGTATACATGAATTTGATACACAATTATATACACATAAACACAATTGTTGGATACAAACAATACTCAGCAGCTACATTCTGGAGCACACCAATGAGATCAATTGGATTGTGTGGTCACAAATGTCCCAACATGTTTCGGACAATGGGTGTAAATACTCAATTCCTTCCTCAGAGGTTACATTGAAGCAAGCTGTTTGTTCTATCAACAGAAAAATATGTGTAAGAAATACAAAATGATGAATGATAAACAAAAAAATATGTGGAAACACAGTAGTTGAACAGCAAGGCATATAGTGACAGGCAATGGAGATGATTGGTACTCACAAAGTTTGTGTCCTTTAAAATATTATGCACATCAGAATTAACTGGTAGGAGGGGCTTTCATCTCGAGACCTGCTCAGTCGCACAGAGAGGGGAGCTCTGGGGTTCATACGTGGGGCTTATGGGTATAGGCCACACAACACTGTAAGTCTCAGAATCCCCATAACAGAGCATATAAAGTGTAATATATATATGGTTGGAGCATACAGTGTCCCTGTCGCCAAAAATCACATCAAAGCTCACAAGAATCAACCAAACAGATGGGAAGACCGATCTAGCACAAAAAAATTAAATAATGTAATCTCAGTGGGATGGCACAGCAATCCATAACATGCAAGAGTATAAAACTGAAGGTATAAATATAAATCAGCATGTCATATCATCACATAGCCTGAGCCTGCATATATGAACAAAACCTCCAGGCGGGCCTATTCTATCTGGCAACGGTGCTATCACAGATAATCTGTCTAGATTGGTGGATGAACACCTCATCCACCAACCCTTCAGAGTCTGGTATGGATTTTAAGGGGGACCCCCACGCCATTTTTTTTTATTTTGGCGTGGGGTTCCCCTTAATATCCATATCAGACCTGAAGGGCCTGGCATGGAATTTGGGGGGACCTCCACGCATTTTTTTTAAAAAATTTTGGTTCGGGGTTCCCCTGTGGGGGAATACCATGCCGTTTTTATCAGTGAACTTTTATGTGTGTTGCCGGGACCGAGTACTTTTAAATGACTTTTTTTCCTTTAGAAATGTCAGGTGTGTGTTATTCCCTCAGGATGGCATCCCTGAAAGCCGATTCGCATTTTGGGGAGTGCCATATGTGTAATCTAGATACCATTCGGTTTATGGCCATCGATAAGATACACCTTAATCCTCGGGGAGATAATTTGGCCTTAATGGGTTTGTTAGCTATGCCCCCTTTTTAGAGACCTGATGTGTTAATATTTCATTTGCGTTCTGGGAATCTTCTTTAGGATATAACAACTAGTGCAATATATAACTATATATACAGTATCTCACAAAACTGAGTACACCCCTCACATTTTTGTAAATATTTTATGATATCTTTTTATGTGACAACACTGAAGAAATGACACTTTGCTACAATGTAAAGTAGTGAGTGTACAGCTTGTATAACAGTGTAAAATTGCTGTCCCCTCAAAATAGCTCAACACACAGCCATTAATGTCTAAACCGCTGGCAACAAAAGTGAGTACACCGTTAAGTGAAAATGTCCAAACTAGGCCCAAGTGTCAATATTCTGTGTGGCCACCATTATTTTACAGCACTACCTTAACCCCCTTGGGCATGGAGTTCACCAGAGCTTCACAGTTTGCCACTGGAGTCCTCTTCCACTCCTCCATGACAACATCACAGAGCTTGTGGATGTTAAAGACCTTGCGCTCCTTCACCTTCCATTTGAGGATGCCCCACAGATGCTCAGTAGGGTTTAGGTCTGGAGACATGCTTGGCCAATCCATCACTTTTAACCTCAGCTTTCTTAGCAGGGCAGTGGTTATCTTGGAGGTGTGTTGGGATACTGCCCTGGGGCTCAATCTCCGAAGGGAGGGGATCATGCTTCAGTATGTCACAGTACATGTTGGCATTCATGTTTCCCTCAATGAAGTGTATCTCCCCAGTGCCGGCAGCACTCATACAGCCCCAGACCATGACACTCCCACCACCATGCTTACTGTAGGCAAGACACACTTGTCTTTGTACTGCTCACGTGGTTGCCCCCACACACACTTGACATCATCTGAACCAAATAAGTTTATCTTGGTCTCATCAGACCACAGGACATGGTTCCAGTAATCCATGTCCTTAGTCTGCTTGTCTTCAGCAAACTGTTTGCGGGCTTTCTTGTACATCTTCTTTAGAAGAGGCTTCCTTTTGGGACGACAGCCATGCAGACCAATTTGATGCAATGTGCAGCATATGGTCTGAGCACTGGTAGACTGACCCCCCACCTCTTCAACCTCTGCAGAAATGCTGGCAGCACTCATACGCTATTTCCCAAAGACAACCTCTGGATATGACGCTGAGCATGTGCACTCAACTTTATTGGTCGACCATGGCGAGGCCTATTCTGAGTGGAACCTGTCCTGTTAAACCGCTGTATGGTCTTGGCCACCATGCTGCAGCTCAGTTTCAGGGTCTTGGCAATCTTCTTATAGCCTAAGCCAATTTTTTTTTTCAGATCCTCAGAGAGTTCTAATGCCATGAGGTACAACGTTCAACTTCCAGTGACCAGTATGAGAGAGTGAGAGCGATGACAACAAATTTAAACACACCTGCTCCCCATTCACACCTAAGACCTTGTAACACTAATGAGTCACATGACACCGGGGAGGAAAAATGGCTAATTGGGCCCAGTGTGGACATTTTCACTTAGGGGTGTACTCACTTTTGTTGCCAGTGGTTTAGACATTAATAACTGTGTGTTGAGTTATTTTGAGGTGAGAGCAAATGTACACTGTTATACAAGCTGTACACTCACTACTTTACATTGTAGCAAAGTGTCATTTCTTCAGTGTTGTCACATGAAATGATATAATAAAATATTTACAAAAATGTGAGGGGTGTACTCACTTTTGTGAGATACTGTATGTACATGATTGTGCTTGCATGTGCCACCCCGCCACAGTATATGTAGAAGTAATAAGATAATTTGTTGTGTAGATACACTGACTGTAAGGTAGGACAGTCAAAGTGGTCTACAGTGTTTTGAAATTTGTGCAAATTAGTATCACTACACTGGTAACATAACTTGTGATTGCTGGTTGGTATTGCTAGATTACTTGCATGTTTAAATTTTGGTAGTAGCTTGGAGTTTCTAAAATGTTATGCCCAGATTGGCTGTAAGCATTTTGGGAATGCTGTGGAAAAGTGTACACGCCCATTGGAAGCTTGATGCTCGTGGGAATAAAGGTGATCGATTAGGTAGGCATACATTTCATTAAAAAATATATGCTAATAATATGCTAATATGCAATAAATAAATATGGAATGAAAAATAATAAAACACAAAGTCCAAAACAAGTGACTCAATGTGCTCCAATCCAAAATGAAGAGACGCTATTTCCGGGATTTCTGACGTCACTTCCGGTCGTTTGTAAAGCACGTTTGGAACGCACGCCTGAAACGGCCGTTTTATACGATCTGCTCCATGCTTGATGCTTGTTTTTATCCTATGTTTTGTAAGTACCCATCTTTTGTTCAAATAAACCCCTTTTTGATGATACTTCACTATCAGTTCGTTTTTTTGTCTGGCTGAAACCCTTCACCAACCAACCCTGGATCTGATGACCTGATCTCCTATCCACCATCCTAAAGACATCCATATTAAGCCTTAAGTGACCCACCAGACTGAAAACCTGGGGGTCATGTGGATCTGGTGAGTGGGGACACATAAGGGGGTGTTGTGCACCTGAATTTTTGAAGCACCTTTCTTCATTTTGGATTGGAGCACCTTGAGTCACTTGTTTTGGACTTTGTGTTGTTTTATTATTTTTCATTGCATATTTTTTTATTGTTTGCGAGCGCTATATTTATATCTACTTTTTCAGGTAGAAATTTTAGTCTGAAATATGGACAAAGTAAATTAGAAGTCTCCCTTGCTTATATCCAAATATCGTAAGAGTGTGTATGTCATTACTTAAGGTGTTAAAAAGACTAAAGAAATTAGGTAATTTTTGTTGCTGTGGTGCATGTGGGAAAAAACGGAAAATTCCTATCAAAATACTTACCGTAATTTTCCTTTCCTGATGGACTCCATGGCAGCCAACGTGTGGGTTTAGTCCCGCCTCTACTACCCTATAGGACACTACTCCCATAAATCTTTGCTCCTCACCAGCAGCCGTGTTCGATAACTAGCCTACTCCAGTCATTTGGGAGGGAACTCCTGCTGCCATGGAGTCCATCAGGAAAGGAAAATTACGGTAAGTATTTTGATAGGAATTTTCCGTTTTCCTGACAGACTCCATGGCAGCCAACGTGTGGGAAATAACTCGCCGTACACACCCGGGTGGGCAAAATGCTGAAGAAAATAAAGATTTATTTAATACCGTCCACCGACAGTACTTTAACACCAAAATCAACTGAGGATAGAGCAGCTGGCTCAACACAATAGTGGGACATGAAGGTATGTATCGATGACCAAGAAGCCGCCCTGCAAATCACTTCAGGCGAGACGTGACGAGAAGCTGCCCACGAGGTCGAAAGACTTCTAGTCGAGTGCGCTGTCACCGCTTCTGGAGGAGCCAAGCCCTTCTCTCTATATGCCCATTGAATTGCCTGTACAACCCATGCAGCAATGGATCTGACTGAGGCTCGGAGCCCCTTGTTCTTCCCGTAGAACGACACAAAGAGATAATCCGATTGACGGAAGGGAGCCGTTACTTCAAGATATTGCTTCAAGGAGACACCAACATCGAGTGGATGTATTTCTAGATTTCCAGCAGATCTAAAAGGTAGGAAGTGATATCTCTTGATTCTCGTGAAAGATTGAGGTGACCTTAGGGTTTGACCCTAGCATTGGAATTAGAGTCACTCTGTCTGGAAAGAAGGTTAAGAAGGGTTCTTTTGACCCCAAGGCCTGGATCTCGGACACCCTCTTGGCTGAGGTGATGGCAATCAAAAAGGCAGTCTTGATAGTAAGTTCTCTAACAGACAGTGGTTTAACGAGTTGAGAGAAGAACTCAAGAACTAGAGGTAGATCCCATTTAGGGAACCTGGGTTTCCTTTGAGGCCTCATTCTAATTGCTCCTTTGAAGAATTGTTGAATAAGGGCATGTCTGGCCCAGGACACCCCAGTAAAGGCTGATATTGCTGAAACCTGTACACGCAGTGAGCTGACAGATAAGGGTAAGTCCAGGCCTGATTGGAGGAAGCTCAAGATGTCCTGGACTGCCGGTGCGTCACATGACTTGGACCTGGACAACATATGGATCGAGAACCTTGTCCAAATACGCTCATACACCTTGTTAGTGCTTTGTCTTCTTGCATTCAGAAGTGTAGGAATAACCTCCTTAGGGCAACCTAGTGCTTCCAACCTACCCCTCTCAAGAACCAAGCCCTCAACTGTAGGTGAGCTGGGCACGGATGGAGAATCGTGCCTTGGGAGAGTAGATCCGTTCTGTTTGGGAGAGGAACTGGTTCTCGGAAGCTGAGGAGTGATAGAAGAGGAAACCAAGGCCTGTTGGGCCAGTAAGGAATGATGGCTATTATCTCCACCTCCTCCCACCTGAGCCTCCGCAGGAACTGGAAGATGATAGGTGTCGGAGGAAAGGCATAGGCTCTGTGGAACCACCAACGTTCTGTCAGTGCGTCTATCCCGTAGGCTTGTGGATCTCGAAACCTTGCGTAGTACCTCGTTAGCTTTTTGTTGTACGGGGAGGCGAAGAGATCGACCTCTGGCGAGATCCCCAGTGTTAGAATCCATCTGAACACATCCTCGTGGAGAGACCACTCGTTGTCCAAGTGGACTCGTGAGAGAAAATCCGCTTGGACATTGAGAATTCCTGGAACATAGGTTGCCGTTAGATTGACCAGATTCTTCTGGGCCCAGACCATTATTGGTTCCACTTCTTGTAGCAGAGACAGGCTCTTGGTACCCCCTTGTTTCCTTACATAGGCTACTGCCGTCGTATTGTCCAGTCTGAGTAACACGGATGACCCCGCTATCAGATGACGAAATGCCAGCAGTGCCTGGAAGGCTGCACGCAACTCCAGGATATTTGACACCAATCTCCGCGCTGGGAAATCCCAGGAGCCTTGAGCCACTTCCGCTAGGCAATGAGCACCCCAGCCTCTCTCGCTGGCGTCTGATGTCCCAGTGATCCAAGTGATGGGAAGGATGGAGTGACACCTGCGTAGATTCTCTTTCTGAAGCCACCAGAGGAGGGAACCCCTCATGGTCTGAGAGATGTAAACGCGCTGATTCTTGTCGCCCGACCATTGAAGAAGAAATCCCTTCTGGAAAGGACGCATTCTCCACTGAGCCCATTTCACCATTGGTATTGTGGACACCATGGTGCCTATGATTCTCAGACACTGGAGGGCCCGGAGATGAGAAGAGGAGAGAGCCAGGCGAATCCTGTCCCGAACTATTGTGATCTTCTCCTCGGGTAAGGAAATTGTGCCTTTCGCTGTATCGAAGAGGGCCCCGAGAAACACGAGAGACTGGGAAGGCTCTAGTTGGCTCTTCTCTCGGTTCAGGAGCCATCCGAATTCTTGGAGAGTTGAGATGACCATATCTCTGTGTTTCAGGAGGCAATCTCTGTCTTGCGCCAGTAGGAGGAGATCGTCCAGATAGTGGTGAAGACGGATCCCTCTGGTTCTCAGTAGAGCCACAACGGCCAACAAGACCTTCGAGAAGACTCGTGGAGAGGTGGACAGACCGAAGGGAAGGCATGTGAATTGTAAGTGTAGTTGGCCTATGGAAAAACGGAGAAAGCGTTGAAAGTCTGCTGCCACTGGAACGTGGAAATAGGCGTCCTTGAGATCTATTGAAATGAGCCAGTCTCCTGGTTGAACCGACTGTCGAATTGTGGACAGGGTTTCCATTTTGAACCTTTCCTTTTTGATGAAGTGGTTCAGGTGCGTCAAATCTATGACAGGTCGCCATGCTCCACTCTTTTTCTGGACCATGAAAAGAGGAGAATACATCCCCATGCCACGTTGGTCGTCTGGGACAGGAATAGCCGCGCCTTGATCTAACAAAGATCTCACGTAAGCTAAAAGGATTTTTCTTTTTTCTTCTGTGGCTGGAAGAGATGTGGGGACACACCTGAGCCTGGGAGCACTGCTGAAAACCCAGGTGTGACCTGAGGAAATCGTCCTTACGGTCCAAAAGTCCTGGATCGAGGCCGCCCAAACATGCCGAAAGCGAAGGAGGCGAGCCCCCACCTGGCCTGCCTGGGCGGGCCCCATCTCAAAAAGACTTGGTCGGTTCCTTCTCACCCGACATACTACTCTTAGCGTTCTTCTTGAAAGAAGATTGTCTGGCCTTCCAGGATCTGGAGAACTCACGGCCTGGCCTGTATCCACGTGCTTCCCTGGCACGATCCTGATTCTGTTTCCTTGGAAACGATCTTCTCTGGCCTTGTAATCGCCTGTCCTGAGGGAGGAATCCCGACTTACCCCCGGTGGCACGGGTTATGGCGCTGTCTAATTTATTACCAAAAAGAGAGGACCCATCGAAGGGGATACGGCACCAAACCTGCTTTGATGCTGGGTCTGCCAGCCAGGGGCGAAGCCAAAGGGCACGCTTGGCAGTAACAGCAGACAACATAACTCTAGCCACCAAGCGGATAATGTCGATTGAAGCCTCCCCCAGAAAGGATGAGGCTAACCTTAATTCCTGGATGGGCGAACTCCTGGCCACTTCCTCCGAGACACCTCTAAGTGTCTCATCCACGCTATCTGACCACGTCTCCATGGCCCTGGACATGGCGGCCAGAGCCAAGGCTGGTTTACATGCCATGCCTGCTGTGAGATAGACCCGCTTCAAATCCGAGTCTATCCGTCTGTCCAAGGCGTCTCTGAACGAGACCGTGTCTTCCAGAGGGAGGGTCACATGCCTGACCAATCTCATCACAGCTGCATCCACTAGCGGAGCAGACTCCAGTTGCTTGACTTCTTCTTCCTTGAAGGGATAAAGCCTTTGAATTTTAGAGAGAAGGGAGTTCTTTTTCTCTACCTTTCCCCACTCATCCGTGATAACTTCACCTAATTCAGTGAAAAAGGGGAAGCTGACACGTTCCTTCTTCAGCTGCTTGAAGAACTTCCGCTGTTTTGCAGGGGCCGTCACTGGCTCTTCCCAGTTTAAAGTTTCCTTGATGGCTTTAATCAGAGGAGGAAGTAAGTCAAAACTAAAACCGGTATAAGGGTCTTCTCCTTCTGAGTCACTATCTGAGGAGACAGCAGACAGGTGACTGGGCAAAGAGGACTCACAAGTGTCCTGAGCCTGAGTATCCCTACTTGGTGGGTCTGGAGGCTCTGTAGGAGAAACATGGGATTGGCTAGACCCCAATTCCTTTAGATTCTCTTTTACAATCTTCTCCACCAGAGACTTGAGTTGCTGATCCGATCCACCTCTTTCACCTGTTGCTTTTATATAGCAGGTATCACAGAGGGATTTGCCTATAGGAACCTTTGCCCTACACCCCCAGCAGGCTCCTTCGGCTGCATGACTGGAGTGAGATTTGGGAGGGCGAGATGGTTCCCGGCTACGGTGTCTCGATTTCGAGGAGGAACCGTGATGTCCAGATCTGGACGAGGAATGCCGGTGCTGTGATCTAGAGGAACCACTTCTGTGCGAGCTACGTTGTTGAGTAGACCTAGAAGGGCTGAAAAGAAAAAGAAAAAACACAAGTCCTTCTGTGTTAATGGAGACAACAGACAACTGATGCTCCATAACCCCCCCCCCCGCAACACCCAGGCAGGAACCCCCCTACCAAGTACCTGTTGCGAGAGGGCTGGCCAGAGGCAGGCGGTGAAGCGCTAATGCTCGCGGAGGGATCCATCGGGCTGAAACAACAAAGCACCAGATAGCAGTTTAGAAAGCAGTAAGGGCAGGTCAAAAACCAGTCCTCAGAAGCCCCCTCACCTGATATAGCAGAATCAGAGCAAGGGGATACACTGCCGACAGTCTGCAAGCATTCCCAAGCCTGCAGACCATTTTTCCAAATTTAAATCTGGCGCCCTTGTGACGTCACCGCCGTGCCGCTAGTGCGCACGCGCAATTACCGCTATGCGCGTGCGCGAACCAAGCCTCGTTCTCGCGCCGGACCCGCGCATGCGCAGAACGCCGCGAAAATGAAACCAGGAAGTTAAACGGCGGCTGGAACGCAGAGGGAACCAGCCGCCATGTCTGCCAGCTACACTGTACCCGACAGTGCGGGGAAGGACACAGGACACAGGCAGAGACAAACACAGGGAAGGATTACACAAACTGCTGCCATAACAGTGTAAACGGAACGGACTCACCACTCCTGCTGCGATCGAGACCTGGACCAGGTAAAAACAGCACAGATCGGACTTATTCCTGGGCAACAAGGGTCACCTGCTAGTAGCTAGGCTGTATGACCAGTTGGGGTTTCGCCTGCCAGTGGCTAGGACTACACCGTCTCCAGCGCCTCTTCCATATGCCCCTTCCATACCCTGCTAGTAGCTAGGGCTTATTGGAATACTGCGATCCCATCCTAGGAATCGCTCGCCAGATCTGATCGCAGGGAGAAAATAATCTTCGGGTAGAAAGACCATTTTAACTAGGTCCTTGGAGGAGGACAAAAAAAGAACACGGCTGCTGGTGAGGAGCAAAGATTTATGGGAGTAGTGTCCTATAGGGTAGTAGAGGCGGGACTAAACCCACACGTTGGCTGCCATGGAGTCTGTCAGGAAAAGGGGTTTTGGCTATGCGAGTTAAATTTGGAGTGTCAAAGGTCTCCCCTTTACTAATATTTGTTTATAAAATTGTAATTATAAGTGCTTATTTTGTTTGTAAGATGTGTACCGGTAATTGTTTGAGGTACATGGTAAATTCCTGTTTTGATGACTCTTTGAAGGTAAAAAGAATAGTATTTTGAAGGTTGCAAAAGAATGTGTTAGATGGGCTGGGGGGTTGTGTAAAGAGAGGGAATGTTTTGATGCAAACACCCTTCTGGTAAGGATAAAGTAAGTGAGTTTAAAAGGTGTTTTTCATGAAAACATCCAACATTGTAGAGGGTAAAGCAAGTTAAGTTTTGAAGGGGAAGAGTAAGAGAGAAGTTATTTATTAATTAAAGTATTAAGGTCTTGGTATTGCAGTGGAAAAAGTTAATAGAACTTACCACTCCTGGGGCCAAGTAGAGCTCACATCTAGAATCTTAGGGACACTGTATCTGCAGTTAGGTCCATTATCAAAGGTGAATTAATATGCTACTGATATGTCTGCCATACAGTTCAGAGACAAGATACGCAGGAGTAAAATTTAGTTTTAAAAACAGGAAGTAACATTACTGAGCTTTTAGAGGTTTAAAGGGACATTGGAAAACATTAATGGTGAAGCGTACCAATCCTGGCAAAGTGTCCACGTTTACTGTAGCATCGCGGGAAAATTAATTTTCATGTATTTATTGATTATGAAGAATATCTGAACCAAAGGATAGTCAGGAATTAGACTGTCAAGGACTGTCTAGATTGAATAGATGATAGCTGATTTAATATGAGAAAGTTACATTTTTTGCAGCCGGTCTCAAATCTACGCAGTAGATATTGAGAAATTTTGAGATATGTCTACGCCCATGTATTAATATAGAAAAACAAAAAAAAAAAAAAAAAAGTGAGAACTTGCCATTCAGCATAATGTTGTTACTTGTTTTAAATGATTAGCCAAATACAGACCATTTTTAACACAAGTGTTTTAGCACCATGGGCGTGCCCACGGGGTGTGCCGGGTGTGCCCAGGCACACCGTAATCGCCACGCACACATATCACTCTGTGTGGGGGCGTTGGGCTTTTTTTTTCAGCCGGAACTACCTCGGGTACTGCCCTGCGCTTGCCGCGTTCTCCTGTCATCTGTAAACACAGAAGTGAGGTTTCTGTGTCAACAAACAACAGCGCTCCTCTCCCGGCGGCTGCCTGCACTGAACCCTCTACGTTCCCTGTCCCATGCCACCGATAGCAGAAGATTGGGCTGGGGTTGTGCACATCAACGCTAGCCCGGCAGCAGCACCTTGTGAAGCCTGTGTCCTCCCTGCAGCCTGAACTCTCCTATGGAACATGGCTGGCTCTAGGGGGGTGCTGGGGTGGGCTAGGCACCCCCAGATTTTAGTTGCGCCCCCAGGCAATTCCCCTCTCTCATGGATGCTGTGTCCAGGCAGGGTTTCACATCGTCGATATCAGCAGAAGCTAGAACTACAGCAGCTATCACTCACAATGCCCAGCTTTCAGCCAGCACACTCCCCCTGCTGCCACCCCTCCGCTCCATGAACGTTGGAGAAGAGAGGGTTCAGTCTGCTCCGCATCCTCCTGCTCCCATCTCTTTGTCTGCCCTGCCCACATCGCAATCCCCGTGTGTGCATCCAGTGATGTGTGGGCGGGAGATTGGAACTACAGCAGCTTCAGCTAGATCGTGGCTGCATGAATGATGCCTAAGCCTGCAGAGACCAGCCTGTCCCATCTGTCCCCCCCCCCTCCCCTATCTGTCCCCCCTTCTCCACAATGTGGAGTCAACATGTCTCCCCCACTAATCCCCCATCTGTCCCCCCTTCTCCCCAATCTGTCCCCCCTTCTCCCCAATCTGTCTCCCCCCTCCTCCCCTATCTGTCCCCCCTTCTCCACATGTCTCCCCCACTAATCCCCCATCTGTCCCCCCTATCTGCCCCCCTTCTCCCCAATCTGTCTCCCCCATCGCCCCCCTTTCCCCATCTGTCTCCACCCTCCTTCTCCCTATCTGCCTTTCCCCATCTTCCCCCCTTCTCCCCCACCTGTCCCCATCTGTCCCCCCCCCTCTTACCTGAACTCAGTTCTCTATGCACAGCGCACACCTGAACTCTGCTCTCTATGCGCAGCACACACCTGAACCCTGCACTCTATAGGCAGCGCACACCTAAACCCTGCACTCTATAGGCAGCGCACACCTAAACCCTGCACTCTATAGGCAGCGCACACCTAAACCCTGCACTCTATAGGCAGCGCACACCTAAACCCTGCACTCTATAGGCAGCGCACACCTAAACCCTGCACTCTATAGGCAGCGCACACCTAAACCCTGCACTCTATAGGCAGCGCACACCTAAACCCTGCACTCTATAGGCAGCGCACACCTAAACCCTGCACTCTATAGGCAGCGCACACCTAAACCCTGCACTCTATAGGCAGCGCACACCTAAACCCTGCACTCTATAGGCAGCGCACACCTAAACCCTGCACTCTATAGGCAGCGCACACCTAAACCCTGCACTCTATAGGCAGCGCACACCTAAACCCTGCACTCTATAGGCAGCGCACACCTAAACCCTGCACTCTATAGGCAGCGCACACCTAAACCCTGCACTCTATAGGCAGCGCACACCTAAACTCTGCACTCTATAGGCAGCGCACACCTAAACTCTGCACTCTATAGGCAGCGCACACCTAAACTCTGCACTCTATAGGCAGCGCACACCTAAACTCTGCACTCTATAGGCAGCGCACACCTAAACTCTGCACTCTATAGGCAGCGCACACCTAAACTCTGCACTCTATAGGCAGCGCACACCTAAACTCTGCACTCTATAGGCAGCGCACACCTAAACTCTGCACTCTATAGGCAGCGCACACCTAAACTCTGCACTCTATAGGCAGCGCACACCTAAACTCTGCACTCTATAGGCAGCGCACACCTAAACTCTGCACTCTATAGGCAGCGCACACCTAAACTCTGCACTCTATAGGCAGCGCACACCTAAACTCTGCACTCTATAGGCAGCGCACACCTAAACTCTGCACTCTATAGGCAGCGCACACCTAAACTCTGCACTCTATAGGCAGCGCACACCTAAACTCTGCACTCTATAGAAACTCTGCTCTCTATGAGCAGCACACATCTGAACTCTGCACTCTATAGGAACTCTGCTCTCTATGCGCAGCACACACACCTGAAACTTTGCACTCTATAGGCAGCGCACATCTGCTCTCTGCACTCACAGCACACATCTAAACTCTGTACTTTATATGCAGCGTACACCAGAATGCGGCACTCATATGTGTGTTTGGGCTTTGGGGTGCACACCTTAATGCAACAGGCTACACACACCTATGTTTAGCACAGATAACATTGTTCTGATAGTTCAATAATAAAGGTTGGAACAGAAAGGTAAGAGTTAAGAGGTTAACCCGAACATAGCTTAAATGTAAGAAGTATTGTATAGAAGAACTTTGGAGTGTGTATGTGTGCAGGTCACACACAAGTGGTATCACTGGTAGCATTTTTTGAAGCTCATGAACTACTAGTGAATTGCTGGTTATTAGGTAAGGGAAAGTTGTTGTTAGTATAGGGAATTCTCTTCCACCTGCTCAGAGAGAAATGCTTAATTTTATGTGTATGTGAGTTTTTGTCTTGTTTTGGAATTCCAATTTAGAGTATAATGACGCGTACACACGGTTGGACTTTTCATCTACAAAAAACCGACGGACGCCGACAGACTAAAGCTGGTTGACAATCCGATCGTGTGTGGGCTTCCCCGGACTTTCAGTGGACTTTCAGCGGACTTTTTGCAGCCTCAAATCTGACGGACTTTAGATTTGAAACATGTTTCAAATCTTTACGTCGTAACTAAGCCGGACCCAGAAATCCGCTCGTCTGTATGCTAGTCCGATGGACAAAAACCCACGCTAGGGCAGCTATTGGCTACTGGCTATCAACTTCCTTATTTTAGTCCGGTGTACGTCATCACGTACGAATCCGCCGGACTTGTGTGATCGTATGTAGGCAAGTCCGTTCGTAAGAAAGTCTGCCGCAAGTCCGCCAAAAGTCCGTCGAAAGTCTGTCGGACAGGCTGTCAGACTTTTGTAGCCGAAAAGTCCGACCGTGTGTACGCGGCATAAGTTGTTTTTTTCTTGTGAATGCAAATCAATTGTCAGGTAGTTGATATATGTCCTATGATCCTGCCAAGACAGAGAGCGTTGCTAAAAGTGGCAGGTGAGAGGAACAGAGTATGGTACTCATCTGTGTGTGGTGCTTTAAGAGGATTGTACCATGGATTTGGACAAGGACAAGTTACTATTTGAGTGGTTCCTCCTATCCAAAGTATTGTTTAGCACAATACACAGAGGTACATATCCGCTTGCATAGATCTGCTATGTTGCTTCAAGTGAAAAAGGGGATTAAGCCGCCGACCAAGCCTTCGATACCGTTCAAAGCATACTGATATATATGCATTTCATATTCAGCGAGTCCGAGAGACTTGCTGAGGTGGAGAGTGAATGTTAAAGAAGGATTTAATTCAGAAAAGTTATCTATACTGTACAGCTTAAAAATACTGTATTTATCTGCGTATAACACGCACAGGCGTATAACATGCACCCCAAGTTTAGGAGGGAAGTTTAAGGAAAAAAACTTACATTTTAAATTCCCATCAATGCAGCGTTATGCCGCGTACACACGGTCGGACTTTTCAGCTACAAAAGTCCGACAGCCTGTCCGACAGACTTTCGATGGACTTTTGGCAGACTTTTGGCGGACTTTCTTATGAACGGACTTTCCTACATACGATCACACAAAAGTCCGACGGATTCGTACGTGATGACATACACCGGACTAAAATAAGGAAGTTGATAGCCAGTAGCCAATAGCTGCCCTAGCGTGGGTTTTTGTCCGTCGGACTAGCACACAGATGAGCGGATTTCTGGGTCCGGCGTAGTTACGACGTAAAGATTTGAAGCATGTTTCAAATCTAAAGTCCCTCAGATTTGGGGCTGCAAAAGTCCGCTGAAAGTCCGGGGAAGCCCACACACGATCGGATTGTCAGCCAGCTTTAGTCCGTCGGCTTCCGTCGGACTTTTGTAGATGAAAAGTCCGACCGTGTGTACGCGGCATTATCGGTGTCCATCTGCAGCCTTGCCCATCATTGCAGAATGATCAGTGTCCATCTGCAGCCTTGTCCAACAGTGTCCATCTACTGCCTTGCACAAAATTGAAAACAAGGGTTGTTGACCGGCTATTTATCTGCGAGTTGTGCCACATCCTATATTTAGGAATTTGAGCAAGAGCATTTCCCCTAGTGGACTTTAAAGGCACATATGGAAGGACGTATAGAGAAGTGTAAAGTATATAAATAGAAATTTATTCATAACAAAAATATCATAAAAACATCAATAACGTTGTAACAAATAATAGAGGGAATGCGATTCATACAATTGTACAACTACAACTAATGATACCAATGTGTTTGCACCCAAAGCGTTTCGGAGTTGTTTTAGCCTCCTTCTTCAGGGGTGGTTGTAAGCTTTAGCAAAGGTTTCTAGATTAGAAATGTTGTATTTAACAAAGAGATAGTAAGTAGGTGTACATAACAGATCATAAGGACATAAATTTAAGTTAGCTTTGCATTTACACTTACATTGGCATATATGTAGACTAGTTTTGCATTCCACAAAGATTTAAAAACAAAGGCGTTGACACTGTCTGCCCATCCAGCGTGTTTCCCAATCGTGGTATCACCGGGTCTTTTGGTATCCCGAGTGTTAATAATCCGTATGTAGCGGATGGAGGTAGCTAAATATAGATGTACATAAGTATTTTACTTCCTCGTAATGGGAAGAGGGGCCCATATATGTAGGGCGTAGAGAGAGTTTAGATCTGGAGTTCCACTGAGGCCAAATGCGGGTCCTGAAAAATATGAAGGTATATAGATATATAGTAGCCAACCAAAGTGGGTCTACTTGATAATAAGAAGGGGGTTTTTATAAGTGGTGCAAGTGCATCATACCTGGTTGAACTAATGTAGAGAATTCAAAGAGAAATAGCGAGGATGGTTGATGTAAACTGAATGTCACTCGAATAGCTGGAAAATAACAACATAAAGGGGAAAAGGGAATATGGGGGTCTCGTGTAAGTAGTTGTGTAATTTATCTGAGTGAATGTCATAGCGATTCAAGGTATACTTATAAATGTCTACTTAGGAATTTTATATGTATTAATATGGGGAAAAGAAGAGGAAAAGAGGGGGAGAGAAAAGAGAAGGGGGGGGGGGGGGGAAGGGGGAAGGAGAAGACAAAAACAGAGAACAGCACTAGAGAGAAAGAGAGAAAAAAGAAAAGTTGAAGAAAGAGGGAAGCAGAGAAAGAAGAGGAAAAGGGGAAGATGAAGGAAACGGAAGGGGGGGGGGGGAGGAGGAAAAAGAGGAAGGGGAAAAGAAAGAGGGGGGGGGGGAGCAAGGAAATCCAGGTGTAGTTGAGGGTAGGTGTCTTCTAACCAGAGCAATCTGTATGTAGATGGTGGGTGTATAAGTATAAATATAAATGATAGATGTACAGAGGTTTAAGCACAGGTATATTATTTAGGTGTATTGTTAGGTCACTTACTTTATAACACATCAGCCCAGAACGACAGCGTCCTGCAAACAGCAAAGGACGCTCAGTGTGAGCAGTGTCAGTGTATTTATACCCCTCCTCACCAATCAGCTGCTGGTGTGATGTCCAACAGCTGATTTAGAGTGGTGGGGGAGGGACGGACACGCTGAGACAGGCCCCCCGGGTGGAGCAAGCGCCGCCAGGCACTCACCGCGCATGCGCACGCATCCGCGGTGAGGCGTGGCCACACCCACTACACCCGCCGACACGTCTAGCTTCCCCGGCGGACTGCGCATGCCCGCCGGGGTCGCAAGGTGGAGGACAGTGTAAACAGCACTGTATCCTCACACAGCGCCGCCAAGAGCTAGGATCGCTCAGGCGGCTTTGTGTGCCGGGCGAACTCCAGATCATGATTTAATTTGTGCATAAAAAGCACAGGTATCGTGCACAGATGCAAAAACTATAGGGGAATATTGTACATTTATCACGATTTGAAGGGAAACAGCATTGGTTGGCAGCATTTTACAGGTTACACTTATATAGGCAACAAAAATAAGTTGTAAGTAATAATAGGGATAAACATATATACGGATTGCATTATTCAATATATGTTACATCGGCTGGGGTACCAAAGATTCAAGTTGGAATAGATACAGCCTGCATTTTTGGGGCTCAAAGTAAATACAATAAATGGGTACATATATAATAATCATAATACTTATTTGATCCTAAGTCCCAGGACATATCACCAGAATTTGACATACATCAAAAACACAGTTTGCAGGTTGCGATTTTATAAGTAACATGAATATCTATTATAAACATTAAATAAAGTCACTATGTATAGGACTTATATTATTGGGTGAATAGTCTCTGAACTGAGATCAAAGGTACTTGGTAGAATTGTGCTGCAGGGGTCTAGACTCAATAAGGATATGTTTGACTTACATGTATATAATCTATACATGGCCTATGTATTTATTGTAACTATCATGACTGGATATAGGAGGAGGAGAATGAAAATAGGGTAGTATGTAGGGAAGGGAGCAATGATGCCAAAGAGACCAACCGTGTGAAAGAAAAGATGTTCATAAAGTTAATGGGCAGAGATAATGGCCCAGATCTATAGGGGTGGTCATCTTATTCATTGTTCTCTACCCCCGGATGAAAAGCCTTCAAGGAAGGGCTTAAACCAAATGGTTTCGTTCAAACCGGGGGGTTGAGTAGCTCTGAGGTTGTATATCCAGCGGGATTCTAGCTGTAAGAGTGTCTTGTTCCAGTCACCTCCCCTGGATCCCGGATGTACCCGGTCCAGGATAAGGAATTTGATCTTTGGAAATTTGCCCTCATGTACTATTGTAGTGTGTCTCCCAAGTGGGAGGTCGGGGTCGCATGTTTCCATGCTTAATATGTGTCTGTATGCTCTCTTCCAAAATTCTGTTTTCGTTTTCCCTATATAAAAGCATGTACATTCGCATAGGAGTAAATATATCACCCCATATGTTTTACAATTGGCGAAATGTTTAGGATGGAAGGGCTTGCCATTCGGGAGGGTCGGGTTTTTTTCTGTAAGCGTATATTTACAGTATTTGCACTTTCCGCATCTAAAAGTTCCCTTATATTTGCAGTGTGTTTTATCTGCCCCCTCCTTAAATTCACTAGTAGAAACTCTATCTCTTAACCACTTGCCGACCGCCTCACGCCTATATACGTGAGCAGAATGGCACGGGCAGGCAAAATCACGTACCTGGTACCTACCGATCGGACCCCCCCCCGGTGCCAGCGGCGGTCAGCATTTGTCTGGCAGCGATCAAAGATGAGGGGGAGGCCATCCGATCGTGGCCCCCCCCTGGCGATCGCTCCCAGCCAATGAGAAACATCCCCTGCCTCTGTATAGTACACAGAGGCAGAGGATGTGATGTCATCTCTCCTCGGCTCGGGAGTTTCCGTTCCAGCGCCGAGGAGAGAAGACATGTGAGTGAGTGCACAACACTACACAACACAGTAGAACATGCCAGGCACACTAAACACCCCGATCCCCCCCCCGATCGCCCCCCGATCCCCCCCCCCGCAATCACCCCCCCCTGTCACAAACTGACACCAAGCAGGTTTTTTTTTTTGTTTGCTTTTTTTTCCTGATTACTGCATAGTGTCAGTTTGTGACAGTTAGAAGTGGTAGGACAGTTAGGGTTAGCCCCCTGTAGGTCTAGGGTACCCCCCTAACCCCCCCTAATAAAGTTTTAACCCCTTGATCACCCCCGTCACCAGTGTCGCTAAGCGATCATTTTTCTGATCGCTGTATTAGTGTCGCTGGTGACGCTAGTTAGTGAGGTAAATATTTAGGTTCGCCGTCAGCGTTTTATAGCGTCAGGGACCCCCATATACTACCTAATAAATGTTTTAACCCCTTGATTGCCCCCTAGTTAACCCTTTCACCACTGATCACCGTATAAGTGTTACGGGTGACGCTGGTTAGTTCGTTTATTTTTTATAGTGTCAGGGCACCCGGCGTTTATTACCGAACAAAGGTTTAGCCCCCTGATCGCCCGGCGGTAATATGCGTCGCCCCAGGCAGCGTCAGATTAGCGCCAGTACCGCTAACACCCACGCACGCAGCATAAGCCTCCCTTAGTGGTATAGTATCTGAACGCATCAATATCTGATCCGATCAGATCTATACTAGCGTCCCCAGCAGTTTAGGGTTCCCAAAAACGCAGTGTTAGCGGGATCAGCCCAGATACCTGCTAGCACCTGCGTTTTGCCCATCCGCCCGGCCCAGCCCAGCCCACCCAAGTGCAGTATCGATCGATCACTGTCACTTACAAAACACTAAACGCAAAACTGCAGCGTTCACAGAGTCAGGCCTGATCCCTGCGATCGCTAACAGTTTTTTTGGTAGCGTTTTGGTGAACTGGCAAGCACCAGCCCCAGGCAGCGTCAGGTTAGCGCCAGTACCGCTAACACCCACGCACGCACGCACCGTACACCTCCCTTAGTGGTATAGTATCTGATCGGATCAATATCTGATCCGATCAGATCTATACTGGCGTCCCCAGCAGTTTAGGGTTCCCAAAAACGCAGTGTTAGCAGGATCAGCCCAGATACCTGCTAGCACCTGCGTTTTGCCCCTCCGCCCGGCCCAGCCCAGCCCACCCAAGTGCAGTATCGATCGATCACTGTCACTTACAAAACACTAAACGCATAACTGCAGCGTTCGCAGAGTCAGGCCTGATCCCTGCGATCGCTAACAGTTTTTTTGGTAGCGTTTTGGTGAACTGGCAAGCGCCAGCGGCCTAGTACACCCCGGTCATAGTCAAACCAGCACTGCAGAAACACTTGGTGACGTGGCGAGTCCCATAAGTGCAGTTCAAGCTGGTGAGGTGGCAAGCACAAGTAGTGTCCCGCTGCCACCAAAAAGACAAACACAGGCCCGTCGTGCCCATAATGCCCTTCCTGCTGCATTCACCAATCCTAATTGGGAACCCACCGCTTCTGCAGCGCCCGTACTTCCCCCATTCACATCCCCAACCAAATGCAGTCGGCTGCATGAGAGGCATTTTTATGTCCTCCCGAGTACCCCTACCCAACAAACCCCCCCAAAAAAGATGTCGTGTCTGCAGCAAGCGCGGATATAGGCGTGACACCCGCTATTATTGTCCCTCCAGTCCTGACAATCCTGGTCTTTGCATTGGTGAATGTTTTGAACGCTACCATGCACTAGTTGAGTATTAGCGTAGGGTACAGCATTGCACAGACTAGGCACACTTTCACAGGGTCTCCCAAGATGCCATCGCATTTTGAGAGACCCGAACCTGGAACCAGTTACCGTTATAAAAGTTACAAGTTTGCAAAAAAAACACAAACAAAAAAAAAAAAAAATAGTTGTCGTTTTATTGTTCTCTCTCTCTCTATTATCTCTCTATTGTTCTGCTCTTTTTTACTGTGTTCTATTCTGCAATGTTTTATTGTTATTATGTTTTATCATGTTTGCTTTTCAGGTATGCAATTTTTTATACTTTACTGTTTACTGTGCTTTATTGTTAACCATTTTTTGTCTTCAGGTACGCCATTCACGACTTTGAGTGGTTATACCAGAATGATGCCTGCAGGTTTAGGTATCATCTTGGTATCATTCTTTTCAGCCAGCGGTCGGCTTTCATGTAAAAGCAATCCTAGTGGCTAATTAGCCTCTAGACTGCTTTTACAAGCAGTGGGAGGGAATGCCCCCCCCCCACCGTCTTCCGTGTTTTTCTCTGGCTCTCCTGTCTCAACAGGGAACCTGAGAAAGCAGCCGGTGATTCAGCAAGCTGACCATAGAGCTGATCAGAGACCAGAGTGGCTCCAAACGTCTCTATGGCCTAAGAAACCGGAAGCTACGAGCATTTTATGACTTAGATTTCGCCGGATGTAAACAGCGCCATTGGGAAATTGGGGAAGTATTTTATCACACCGATCTTGGTGTGGTCAGATGCTTTGAGGGCAGAGGAGAGATCTAGGGTCTAATAGACCCCAATTTTTTCAAAAAAGAGTACCTGTCACTACCTATTGCTATCATAGGGGATATCTACATTCCCTGAGATAACAATAAAAATGATTTAAAAAAAAAAAAATGAAAGGAACAGTTTAAAAATAAGATAAAAAAAGAAAAAAAATAATAATAAAAAAAAAGCACCCCTGTCCCCCCTGCTCTCGCGCTAAGGCGAACGCAAGCGTCGGTCTGGCGTCAAATGTAAACAGCAATTGCACCATGCATGTGAGGTATCACCGCGAAGGTCAGATCGAGTGCAGTATTTTTAGCAGTAGACCTCCTCTGTAAATCTAAAGTGGTAACCTGTAAAGGCTTTTAAAGGCTTTTAAAAATGTATCAATTTTGTTTCCACTGCACGTTTGTGCGCAATTTTAAAGCATGCCATGTTTGGTATCCATGTACTCGGCTTAAAATCATCTTTTTTATTCCATCAAACATTTGGGCAATATAGTGTGTTTTAGTGCATTAAAATTTAAAAAAGTGTGTTTTTTCCACAAAAAATGCGTTTGAAAAATCGCTGCGCAAATACCGTGTGAAAAAAAAAAAATGAAACACCCACCATTTTAATCTGTAGGGCATTTGCTTTAAAAAAATATATAATGTTTGGTGGTTCAAAGTAATTTTCTTGCAAAAAAAAAATAACTTTTTCATGTAAACAATAAGTGTCAGAAAGGGCTTTGTCTTCAAGTGGTTAGAAGAGTGGGTGATGTGTGACATAAGCTTCTAAATGTTGTGCATAAAATGCCAGGATAGTTCAAAACCCCCCCAAGTGACCCCATTTTGGAAAGTAGACACCCCAAGCTATTTGCTGAGAGTCATGTCGAGTCCATGGAATATTTTATATTGTGACACAAGTTGCGGGAAAGAGACACATTTTTTTTTTTTTTGCACAAAGTTGTCACTAAATGATATATTGCTCAAACATGCCATGGGGATATGTGAAATTACACCCCAAAATGCATTCTGATGCTTCTCCTGAGTACGGGGATACCACATGTGTGGGACTTTTTGAGAGCCTAGCCGCGCACGGGACCCCGAAAACCAAGCACCGCCTTCAGGCTTTCTAAGGGTGTAAATTTTTGATTTCACTCTTCACTGCCTATCACAGTTTCGGAGGCCATGGAATGCCCAGGTGGCACAAACCCCCCCCCAAATGACCCCATTTTGGAAAGTAGACACCCCAAGCTATTTTCTGAGAGGTATAGTGAATATTTTGCAGACCTCACTTTTTGTCACAAAGTTTTGAAAATTGAAAAAAGAAAAAAAAAATTTTTTTTCTGGTCTTTCTTCATTTTCAAAAACAAATGAGAGCTGCAAAATACTCACCATGCCTCTCAGCAAATAGCTTGGGGTGTCTACTTTCCAAAATGGGGTCATTTGGGGCGGTTTTGTGCCATCTTGGCATTTTATGGCCTTCAAAACTGTGATAGGTAGTGAGGAGTGAAATCAAAAATGTATGCCCTTAGAAATCCTGAAGGCGGTGCTTGGTTTTCGGGGCCCCGTACGCGGCTAGGCTCCCAAAAAGTCCCACACATGTGGTATCCCCATACTCAGGAGAAACAGCTGAATGTATTTTGGGGTGCAATTCCACATATGCCCATGGCCTGTGTGAGCAATATATCATTTAGTGACAACTTTTTGTAAAATTTTATTTTTTTTTGTCATTATTCAATCACTTGGGACAAAAAAAATAAATATTCAATGGGTTCAACATGCCTCTCAGCAATTTCCTTGGGGTGTCTACTTTCCAAAATGGGGTCATTTGGGGGGGGGGTTTGTACTGCCCTGCCATTTTAGCACCTCAAGAAATGACATAGGCAGTCATAAATTAAAAGCTGTGTAAATTCCAGAAAATGTACCCTAGTTTGTAGACGCTATAACTTTTGCGCAAACCAATAAATATACGCTTATTGACATTTTTTTTACCAAAGACATGTGGCCGAATACATTTTGGCCTAAATGTATGACTAAAATTTAGTTTATTGGATTTTTTTTATAACAAAAAGTAGAAAATATCATTTTTTTTCAAAATTTTCGGTCTTTTTCCGTTTATAGCGCAAAAAATAAAAACGGCAGAGGTGACCAAATACCATCAAAAGAAAGCTCTATTTGTGGGAAGAAAAGGACGCAAATTTCGTTTGGGTACAGCATTGCATGACCGCGCAATTAGCAGTTAAAGCGACGCAGTGCCGAATTGTAAAAAGTGCTCTGGTCAGGAAGGGGGTAAAATCCTCCGGGGCTGAAGTGGTTAAGGAGGTAGTTTTTTTAAAGGTAAAGAGGGGTCTTTGTGGGACAAATGGTCCTAGTGTTGGGTCACATTGTAGCATATGCCAGTACCTTGTCACAATATTTCTGATTTGTCTATGTTGGTTGTTAAATTTAGTAATGATCCTGATGGTGTCAGTGTCATTCTTACCAGTTTTCTTTTCTTTTTTAGAGTGCAGTAGATCCTCTCTTGGCTGCCCGAGGGCTTCTTTAAAAGAGCGTTTGAGTGACGCATGGGAGTAGCCTCGTAGTAATAATCTGTCACGTAGCTTATTGGCTTCCATTTTAAAGATGTTATCATCGGAACAATTGCGTTTCACTCTGAGATACTGGCTATATGGGATCGAATTGAGGAGGGGCTTGGGGTGGAAACTCGTAGCATGTAGAATTGCATTGCTCGCAATAGGTTTTCTGTATAGTCTGCTCGTAATGGTCCCTCCCTCACCTCTACAAACCTCCACATCCAAAAATGTGACACAGTGCTTGTCAAAAGACATAGTAAAGTTTAGGTTGAATTCATTACGATTCATCCTCAGCAGACATTGCTGAAGGAGGTCGATCGATCCATCCCATATGATAAAGAGGTCGTCGATGTATCCGTGCCAACCGAGTATGTGGTCCGTATACATCGACAAACCTTCATCACCCAAAAACATAGCCTCCCACTCCCCCAGGTACAGGTTGGCATACGATGGGGCACAACAAGTCCCCATCGCAACCCCCTGCACCTGGAGGTAGTGGGAGCCATTGAAGGTAAAAACATTATGACTGAGGATGAATTCTAGTAGTGAGGTAATGAATTCTCCGTATGTGGGGTCTATGTCTCTAGCTGTGCGGAGGATGTGTTTAATGGCTGCTACACCCTTCTCATGGGGAATAGATCTATACAGAGATTCAACATCAATTGTCACAAAAATTGCATGTTCAGGAATTTCCAGTTTATCAATAATTTGTAAAAAATGCAATGTATCCTTTACAAAAGAAGGTAGGGAATAGACAAATGGTTTCAGAACCTCATCTATCAGTTTACTAGCATTCTCACTGATCGCTCCTATACCGGAAATGATAGGTCTGCTGGGGTTTTTTTTTATGTCTTTATGGACTTTTGGTAGTGAATAAAAGACCGGTGTGCAAGGAAAATTGTTCCTAATGAATTCCCATGTGGACTTTGTAATTGTTGAGTTAGAGTAGGCCATATCTATCAGTGTATAGAAATCTTGATTGTACTTTTTGACCAGGCTCGCCGGTATCGGACGATACCATTCTGGGTTTGCTTAGTAGTTTATTGCACATCTTGATGTAGTCTTCATTATCGAACACCCCAATGTTCCCACCCTTATCCGCATTTTTTATTGTAATTCGGTCATTATTTGCCAATGTTTTGAGTGCTGCTGCTTCACTTTTGGTCAAATTCTCGGGGAGTTTATTATAAATTTTTATCTTATCTAGTTCTTTGTCCACTAGTTTTAGAAAGGCCGCTGCATTAGGGTGAGTACTAGGTGCAGGGCAAAAATCGGATTTCTTTTTTAGTGTGGATTTGTTTCCCCTGGGGGGTTCATTGGGTACTTCAATAGATTCTAATATCTGAGAAAGGTTGATCTCATCTATGAGATCAGTTGGATCGTTCTCGTCAAGGAGGGACACCAACTGGTTAAGTGCTTCTTATTATCAAGTAGACCCACTTTGGTTGGCTACTATATATCTATATACCTTCACATTTTTCAGGACCCGCATTTGGCCTCAGTGGAACTCCAGATCTAAACTCTCTCTACGCCCTACATATATGGGCCCCTCTTCCCATTACGAGGAAGTAAAATACTTATGTACATCTATATTTAGCTACCTCCATCCGCTACATACGGATTATTAACACTCGGGGGATACCAAATGACCCGGTTATACCACGATTGGGAAACACGCTGGATGGGCAGACAGTGTCAACGCCTTTGTTTTTAAATCTTTGTGGAATGCAAAACTAGTCTACATATATGCCAATGTAAGTGTAAATGCAAAGCTAACTTAAATTCATGTCCTTATGATCTGTTATGTACACATACTTACTATCTCTTTGTTAAATACAACATTTCTAATCTAGAAACCTTTGGTAAAGCTTACAACCACCCCTGAAGAAGGAGGCTAAAACAACTCCGAAACGCGTCGGGTGCAAGCACATTGGTATCATTAGTTGTAGTTGTACAATTGTATGAATCGCATTCCCTCTATTATTTGTTACAACGTTATTGATGTTTTTATGATATTTTTGTTATGAATAAATTTCTATTTATATACTTTACACTTTTCTATACGTCCTTCCATATGTGCCTTTAAAGTCCACTAGGGGAAATGCTCTTGCTCAAATTCCTAAATATAGGATGTGGCACAAATCGCAGATAAACAGCCGGTCAACAACCCTTGTTTTCAAATAAATTGGTAGTAAATACCGCTCCCCGCCTCTAGATCGGCAATTTTCTTCTGCATAGATATCCACAACTTTTGAAGAATCTTACAGATTGTGAGAAACTTCTCTCTACTTGTTTCTTCCTTTTTTTATAAATTTTTTTTAAACACGTAGATACTCTTCCCACTCTCAGAATAAAAAGGCAATATGACTAACTTTACAGGTGACGAATGGGAAACACTCATGGAGGGGTACCTGAAAGATTTTGGGGATAAGGAGTCTATTGATTCCGAAATATCCTCTCTATTCTCCAGACTCTCTAAGACCCTAGAGAAAAAATCACTATTTTATTGGCATGTCAGATCCTTCCAGGATTACATGAAAGAAGACATTAACCCTGCAGAATTGCGAGTCCAAATCTTCCCGACATTGGAAGGCTTGGACTCAGAATTTAAAACCAAATGGGAACAGGCCCTACGGGCATGCTCATAAAGCCTGATGGAAATCTTGATTCAGGAATACAGAAAGAGATCTAGTACCCTTGACACAGATATTGTAGTTCTTTGTAACAAATTGCAACAGTTAAAAACCCAGAGACCCCTCACTAATAAAGAGGATAGACTAAAAACACACTTAGAAACATTCAATAAAGACATACTTATAAAAAAACGACAGAAACTTAATCGTGACAGAAATGCCTTTAGAGACGGGAAGGCATACAGATGGACCCAAAACAGACCTAACCAGAATAAAAGCTACCAACATCAGGGACACCAAGTCACTCCTTCACAATCCACTTTCAACCTACCCCAAACGCACACCCAAATGTTTCAGAAATTAAACACTGGACAAAGCACTAAACGCACATTCCGTGGAGACCCCAATAAGGGACAACAGGCAAAAGAATTAACCCTTGACATTTCCAAAAAAGCCAACCACCCCACATCCACACAGGAGCCAACTACGAGAGTAACAAATGCACAAACCAATACACATACCCCGATAAGGGAAACTAATCCTCAATCAAACCCTTCAACTGTTACGACACTAGACACTATTTCCAACGATCCATCTTTTTTAGAAAAGATTTTGATGGGTGTACAACCCACACAATCCAACCCGAATACCTACACTCAAATAGCACTTTAATTGTCCCAGATGCTGATCAGGAACAAGAGTCAAATAATTTAAATATAATTAACCTTTCATCTTACAAACTTTCTCACAATGAAATCACTGTCCTCAAAAAAGGCTTAAATTTCTGTCCCAACCAAAACCTGAACAAATTTGAGATATATAAGGATCTCCAACTTTTCATACGCAAGTTGATCCTAAAAAAACTCTATCATAGACAGGAAGAACCCAACAATCTTACTCCACAAGAACATCTAGCACTTAACCAGTTGGTGTCCCTCCTTGACGAGAACGATCCAACTGATCTCATAGATGAGATCAACCTTTCTCAGATATTAGAATCTATCGAAGTACTCAATGAACCCCCCAGGGGAAACAAATCCACACTAAAAAAGAAATCCGATTTTTGCCCTGCACCTAGTACTCACCCTAATGCAGCGGCCTTTCTAAAACTAGTGGACAAAGAACTAGATAAGATAAAAATTTATAATAAACTCCCCGAGAATTTGACCAAAAGTGAAGCAGCAGCACTCAAAACATTGGCAAATAATGACCGAATTACAATAAAAAATGCGGATAAGGGTGGGAACATTGTGGTGTTCGATAATGAAGACTACATCAAAATGTGCAATAAACTACTAAACAACCCAGAATGGTATCGTCCGATACCGGCGAGCCTGGTCAAAAAGTACAATCAAGATTTCTATACACTGATAGATATGGCCTACTCTAACTCAACAATTACAAAGTCCACATGGGAATTCATTAGGAACAATTTTCCTTGCACACCGGTCTTTTATTCACTACCAAAAGTCCATAAAGACATAAAAAAAAACCCCGGCAGACCTATCATTTCCGGTATAGGAGCGATCAGTGAGAATGCTAGTAAACTGATAGATGAGGTTCTGAAACCATTTGTCTATTCCCTACCTTCCTTTGTAAAGGATACATTGCATTTTTTACAAATTATTGATAAACTGGAAATTCCTGAACATGCAATTTTTGTGACAATTGATGTTGAATCTCTGTATAGCTCTATTCCCCATGAGAAGGGTGTAGCAGCCATTAAACACATCCTCCGCACAGCTAGAGACATAGACCCCACATACGGAGAATTCATTACCTCACTACTAGAATTCATCCTCAGTCATAATGTTTTTACCTTCAATGGCTCCCACTACCTCCAGGTGCAGGGGGTTGCGATGGGGACTTGTTGTGCCCCATCGTATGCCAACCTGTACCTGGGGGAGTGGGAGGCCATGTTTTTGGGTGATGAAGGTTTGTCGATGTATACGGACCACATACTCGGTTGGCACGGATACATCGACGACCTCTTTATCATATGGGATGGATCGATCGACCTCCTTCAGCAATGTCTGCTGAGGATGAATCGTAATGAATTCAACCTAAACTTTATGGTTCAATAAGTTTTTATTGATGTTTTTTTTTTTTGCAAGAATATAAAGAATATAAACATTGACAAAAAAGAAGACAGAATACAGGAGTGTAAACAGTGTCAGTTACCTGACTTATAGTCTCCTATTAAACAATTATATTTTTTAAATATTGAAATAGTGCAAACATTTACAGGTATCAGAGTTGTTATAGGTGAAGTATGACTTTAAACCCGTGCAACAGGTGTATGTTAACATTTAAGCATGAACTACTCTATGCTGGGATGCCCCTTTGGGAGCCTGCTGCACCCCTAAACATAGGTAGTCTAGAGTAATCAACGTGTGCATAGATTACATCAGAAAGGTTAGTATCAGAAACTTTGGATCTCCATTTCCACGGGAGGTCCTATATTCATATTGCATCTAAAAGGATTATATCGGAGATCTAGAAAAGGGGAGAGGTAGGAAAGTCAGATTAGAAAAAGGCAGAATGGGTATAGAATAGAAAGGAGATAGAAAGGGGAGGGGGGTGGGGGGGTAAGGAGACAGCGAGCTTGGTCTACATATATATATATAGGGTCTTCACTATAAATAATGAGTATAGTGAATAAGGGTTGTTCAGTCCCTATGGGGGGTTCTTAGCAGAGAGTCTTTGTTTGAGTTTGTCTGAGGTAGAGTAACTCCTCCAGATACTCCAGACAAAAGAGAATTTAGCGTATTTGTCTAGGGCTTGGGCCTGCATTTCCTCCATTAGCATGTAATTGTTTACCTCTCCGACCCATTCTATTAAGGAGGGGGGCATAGTAGTTTTCCAGTGTCTGGGTATGAGTTGTCTACCAGCACTAACGAAAAATTTCAGAAGGCCGTTTTTTTGCGATTTGATTGTCCCTGGGAGGATGGAAAGGAGGGCTATAGAGGGTGATGGTAATAGTGGCTTGTTATAGACTTCAGAGTAAATTTGAAAAATTTGAGTCCAGAATTGGAGAATAACATCACATTCCCACCAGATATGTATATAAGTACCTTCCATCGTGTTACATCTCCAGCATCTGTCTGAGTTAGATGGGAACATGATCCTGAGAGTAGTTGGGACCCGATACCATCTCGACATCAATTTGTAGTTTTTCTCTTGTGTGTAACTTGATACGGAGGTTTTGTTCGTGAAGAGGAAGGCTTTCCCCCATTCCGCCTCTGTTATATCTTTCCCGACCTCCGCTGACCATTTGGCAGTGTAGTTAGGTAGAGCTTCGTGGGCATGGTCTATAATTGATTTGTATATCAATGATAAGGTGTGTCGTGGAGTTTCGGGGAGGGTACATAGTAGTTCAAATCCAGTCAAGGGTCTATGTGTTTGTCTGGATTCATGTAGGGTCTTACAATAGGAGTTTAGGTGTCCGCGGGTGAGCCATGTTATCTTAGAGTAGACGTCTGTGGGGGTGGATAGAAAGGTGCCTAGGGTGCAGTCGACAAATTGGCGGGCAGTGGGCCATAAATCTCTATTGTATACGTCTAAGGAGTGGATTGAGTGTCCTTCAGGAAGGTTTGGGTTATCAAACAGGGATGTAAGGGGGCTAGGTTCCGAGGATAGTGAGAGTGTGTCTCTTTTGCGGTACCAAATTGTCAGTGCATCTCTAGTAAGGGGGGATAATGTCGTGAAGGATTTATATATCTTTCCATAACCCCAAAGAAGCGCTCGTAGGTCATATGTAGACAGGTCCTGTTCTACCGTCGTGGCTGCTTTGGTGATAGGGCGAGGGAACCACTCAAGGATACGGGATAGGACTGCGGACGTATGATACATTTCAAAGTCCGGTAGGCCCAAACCCCCTTTGGTGATAGGAGAGCATAATAGTTTGTGTTTCAGTCTTGGGTGATTGCCTTTCCAGATGAATTTGATAGCCATAGAACGGAGGGCGCGGAGGTACGTGGAGGGAAGAGCGATGGGTAGGGCTTGGAATAGGTATAATAATTTGGGGAGTATGTCCATTTTTAATGTGTTGATACGTCCTATCCAGGATAAAGGTAAGTCTGTCCGTTCTTCGGTCAACTTTCTCAGCTTTTGGAGTAAAGGGCTAAAGTTCAGGGAATATATGTCGGAGGTTTGTTGGGGTATAGCTGTGCCTAAATAAGAGATGGAATTAGGTCGCCATTGAAACGAGAAGTTAGATTTGAGGGAAGCGAGGGTAACGTGTGATAGTGAAAGGTTCAGGGCTTCCGTTTTAGAGATGTTTAGCTTATAATTACTAAGACTACCGAATCTGTCTATCTCGGCCAATATGGAGGGTATGCTGATGTGAGGTTGTGTGACGTAGAGAAGGAGATCGTCGGCATATAAGGAGAGTTTACAGTGGGACGAAGGGGTTTGTATCCCCTGTTTATTAGGGTTAGATCTTATGGCCTGTGCTAGGTGCTCAATTACTAGGGCGAACAGGAGGGGGGAGAGAGGACAGCCTTGTCTGGTGCCGTTAGATATCATAAATTTTTCTGACTGGATACCATTCACTAGTACTGTGGCGGAGGGAGCGGAATAGAGGGACATGATTCGCGTCAGCATTTTCGGGCCAAGACCCAGTTGGGAAAGGGTAGCTCGGAGGAAAGACCAGCTGACCCTATCAAAGGCCTTCTCTGCGTCACAGGAGAGAAGGCAAGCAGGTATATGATGACGGTGAGCATATGTGATCAGATGTATGGTCTTGGTGGTGTTGTCCCTGGCTTCACGGCCAGGAACGAAGCCCACCTGGTCTCTATGTATAGTTTGTGGTAGCAGAGGGGAGAGGCGGTTTGCAAGGATCTTAGCATACAATTTTAGATCAACATTTAGGAGGGATATTGGTCTATAATTGGGGCAAATGGAGAGGTCTTTTCCGGGTTTAGGGATAACAACTATCTGGGCCTGGAGTATGGATGGGGACAGGGCAATGTTTTCATCAATGGCATTAAATGCCTTTGCTAGTAGTGGGGATAGTTGCGTCGCAAACATTTTGTAGAAGCGGGGAGAGAATCCGTCTGGACCTGGACTCTTGCCGTTCTTAAGATTTTTAATAGCGAATAGAAATTCTTCTTCGGACAGGGAGGTCTCAAGGTCCTCCGTTTCCGAAAGAGGAAGAGATGGGAGTGCTGTCTCTTGGATGTAGGAGGACAAGTCCTGTGGGGTAGGCGTGGAGCGTGGATTCTGGGGGGTGAGATTATAGAGAGCGGAATAGTATGTGCGAAATTCCTCGGCAATAGCTGAGTCCTGCATGAGTTTACCTTTAACGGGGGAGTTTATTAGCGGTATAGGTCGCCTGGCTTGGCGAGGTTGGAGGGTGTGCGCTAGGTGTCTGCCACATTTATTGGCTTGTGAGTAATGATTGAACCTTCCCTTGTCTCGGGCGATAAGAGACTTTTCTGTGAAAATAAGCAGGAGGTCTCTTCTCGCGTTGGTGAGTTCTAGGAGAGATGAGCTAGTTAGGTCCGTTTTGTGCGATTCTTCTAGTTTGGCAATGGTGGAGAGAAGTCGTGTTATATCCGCAGTGCGGGCATGTTTCAGTCGGGCTCCATGTTGGATTAATTTGCCCCTGAGTACGCATTTAAGCGCCTCCCATTTAGTGAGCGGGTTAGTGGTGTCTTGGGCATGATCCGCAATAAAGTGTCTGATGGTCTGTAGAATGTCCTGCGAGCATACGGAATCGAATAATAGATTATCGTTAAGTCTCCAGGAGGAGCTCCGTTTGCATGTTGGAATATGTCCTAGGCTCAAGTGAATGGGGACGTGGTCTGACCAAAGGGTAAGACCGATAGAGGCTGAGGGTGAGTAATCTAATAAAGATTGGGAAATGAAGAGGTAGTCCAGTCTACTGTAGGAGTTATGTGCGGGAGAAAAAAACGTGTAGTCTTTGGTGTTAGGATGCAGCATCCTCCAGGTGTCTATTAAGGATAGGTCAGATAGAAGTGCTCTAATGTTGGTCAGGGAGGTCGGGGAGATCGAGGACTTACCAGTGGATGAATCAAGACGAGGTATCAGGGCGGCATTGAGGTCCCCTCCCAGGATCATGTTGACCGTGCAGAATCTTTTCAGACGGGAGATCACTGATGAAAGGAATTGTTGTTGATTCTGGTTGGGAGAATATATGTTAATGACAGTGTAAATGGTATTCAGATAAGACAATTTAAGAAAAATATATCTTCCCAAGGGGTCAATATATGTGTCAAGGACATCTGGAGTGAAGGAGGCGTGAAATGCTATAGAGACCCCTTTAGATTTTGCGGAGGGGTTGGTACTATGGAACCAAACAGGATATTGTTTATGGAGAAATTGTGGACATTTATCTGTTCTAAAGTGAGTTTCCTGTAGGAGGAGGATTTGGGTTTTTATTTTATGAAAATGATATAATATTTGTCGTCTCTTCTCCGGGACGTTGAGACCTCTGCAATTAAGCGAGGAGATCTTTAGGGAGGGTTGTACTGCCATGTAAGAATAAATTTACTGTGTGTATAATAATAAAGACCATGGAAGCTCGCTGTCTCAAGGGAATGGGAGGTGGGGGAGAAAGAGGGAGAGGGGAGACCTCTAGTGGCGAAACTGGAGAAGAAAATTAGGTGGAGAAGTAAGAAAAGAAGTATAGAAGAGAGAGGAGGAGGACGAGGCCGCAAAAGCCTCACTAGTAGTGTTGTAAACAACATTTCAGCTAATACCGCTGTGGGCGCTGAAGGGCCTAAGTGGGGGGTACAGCGGGTTATGCACAGAGGAGCCCGCACACGCCGGGCAACATTTATCAAAGATGCAGTATATAAGAACTATAAACTTAGCTTCTCAGGACTCAGTGCTGCTACGTGAATACTGAATGGGTACACATCTTAGCCAAGGAGGGCCTATCACACAGAGCATTTCAACTTATAAGCAGCCCAGAGGGCTTCCATATCCAGCTACAAAATGCTAACAGTTTTAATAAGGGATGTATGGGGGGAGGGAGAGGAGAGGGATGAGAGGGGGGAGAGGAGGGGGATGGGGGGGGGGATGGGGGGGGGATGGGGGGTGGGTGGGGGGGGGAGCAGGGAGGGATGAGAGGGGGATGGTGAGGTTGAAGGTGATTCAGGACTGGGGAGGTATGTGGCCTGTTATCACAGGCAATCTCCCCTCACAGGGAGCAAGGGGGATGGAACATTAACATAAAACCTATGTTTTAAGGAAAAAGAAAATGGGTTAGTGATAAAGTGTTCCAACAGTAACTGCAAACAGGGACGTCTGCACCGGTCTGGGACCTGTGAGAAATCTAAGGAAATAAGTCAAACATCATTAAACTGAGTTCAGCCGTCTGTCGCAGTGGGGAAGTCCGGTTTGGATCTCTTGTTCTTCTTCGTGCGTTTCTGCCATCCTGCTGCAGTTTGGAAGCCAGGGGTGGCTGCGTGAAGTGGCCAATCTGGGATGGAGATCTGTGGCAGTTCAAAAGTTCCGAGGAACCTGGGGAGATCCCCCAGCGTGCGAAAAATCGCAGATTTCCCTTCATGAGATGCAAACAGATTAAAGGGGAAACCCCAGCGGTACTTGATTTGTTTTGCTTGCAGGGCTCCGGTCAGGGGTTTTAGGGCACGTCGCATGTCCAGAGTCAGTTTAGATATATCAGGGAGCAGGGACACAGCGGTGCCATTGAAGTGTACTGCATTCTGAGAGCGTGCAGCCTGCATAATGGCGTCTTTAACTGCATAAAAGTGAACTCTGCAGATCACATCTCTGGGGTGCTCTAGGTTCTGATTCTTGGGGCCAAGGGCTCTGTGGATTCGATCAAGTTCCAGAGGGGCGTCCTTGTCTTTCTGGAGTAGCTCGTTGAACATGGCAATTACTGCAGGGGCTAAGTCCTTAGTTTCAACCGATTCGGGTAGGCCGCGTATGCGTATGTTGTTACGTCTGGCCCTATTTTCCTGGTCATCTTGATGGTACATCAGTTGTTGGATCTGGAGGGTATGTTCATGCAGGATAGTGTCATGCGCATGCAGGGTGGATGTATTTTCTTCTATATTGTGTTCCACTTCCTCAATTCTATTGGTGAAATCTCTGCACAGTTCAGACATTTCTTGTCTGTATGAACGTTCCATTCGTTGCACACAGGCCTCAAAATCGTGTTTGGTGGGGAGAGCTTTGATGTATGCCTCCATGTCCCATCCATAGGATCTGTGGGATTCAGGGGAATGTCCTGTGGAGCGGACCGAGCCTGTCTCTGAGTCAGGGGGGGACCTAGCACGCTGCCTGGTCTTCATATGGGGTGTGGAGCGCTGCGACAGTGCTCCCTGTGAGGCCGCATGTGTGCCTGGGGTACGGGCCGGCGCCATCTTGGACGGGGGGGGGGGTCGGAGCGATTATGGCCCAAATGGGTGAAAAAACGGTCGATATCACCTGCAAGATGTGGATCGGAGGAACGCTGGATGTCTCCCCCACCTCTCCTCCCCATATCAGGCCTGGATGGGTGTGCTGGGAAGCGCTGAGAGCCTCTGTGTGTGCGGCGTGTGCGGGAGCTCCAGGAACAAGCGTCCTACTTCCTCATGTGCTAAGCCACGCCCCCCCTCAACCTAAACTTTACTATGTCTTTTGACAAGCACTGTGTCACATTTTTGGATGTGGAGGTTTGTAGAGGTGAGGGAGGGACCATTACGAGCAGACTATACAGAAAACCTACTGCGAGCAATGCAATTCTACATGCTACGAGTTTCCACCCCAAGCCCCTCCTCAATTCGATCCCATATAGCCAGTATCTCAGAGTGAAACGCAATTGTTTCGATGATAACACCTTTAAAATGGAAGCCAATAAGCTACGTGACAGATTACTACTACGAGGCTACTCCCATGCGTCACTCAAACGCTCTTTTAAAAAAGCCCTCGGGCAGCCAAGAGAGGATCTACTGCACTCTAAAAAAGAAAAGAAAACTGGTAAGAATGACACTGACACCATCAGGATCATTACTAAAATTAACAACCAACATAGACAAATCAGAAATATTGTGACAAGGTACTGGCATATGCTACAATGTGACCCAACACTAGGACCATTTGTCCCACAAAGACCCCTCTTTACCTTTAAAAGAACTACCTCCTTAAGAGATAGAGTTACTACTAGTGAATTTAAGGAGGGGGCAGATAAAACACACTGCAAATATAAGGGAAATGTTAGATGCGGAAAGTGCAAATACTGTAAATATATGCTTACAGAAAAAACCCCGACCCTCCCGAATGGCAAGCCCTTCCATCCCAAACATTTCGCCAATTGTAAAACATATGGGGTGATATATTTACTCCTATGCGAATGTACATGCTTTTATATAGAGAAAACGAAAACAGAATTTTGGAAGAGAGCATACAGACACATATTAAGCATGGAAACATGCGACCCCGACCTCCCACTTGGGAGACACACTACAATAGTACATGAGGGCAAATTTCCAAAGATCAAATTCCTTATCCTGGACCGGGTACATCCGGGATCCAGGGGAGGTGACTGGAACAAGACACTCTTACAGCTAGAATCCCGCTGGATATACAACCTCAGAGCTACTCAACCCCCCGGTTTGAACGAAACCATTTGGTTTAAGCCCTTCCTTGAAGGCTTTTCATCCGGGGGTAGAGAACAATGAATAAGATGACCACCCCTATAGATCTGGGCCATTATCTCTGCCCATTAACTTTATGAACATCTTTTCTTTCACACGGTTGGTCTCTTTGGCATCATTGCTCCCTTCCATACATACTACCCTATTTTCATTCTCCTCCTCCTATATCCAGTCATGATAGTTACAATAAATACATAGGCCATGTATAGATTATATACATGTAAGTCAAACATATCCTTATTGAGTCTAGACCCCTGCAGCACAATTCTACCAAGTACCTTTGATCTCAGTTCAGAGACTATTCACCCAATAATATAAGTCCTATACATAGTGACTTTATTTAATGTTTATAATAGATATTCATGTTACTTATAAAATCGCAACCTGCAAACTGTGTTTTTGATGTATGTCAAATTCTGGTGATATGTCCTGGGACTTAGGATCAAATAAGTATTATGATTATTATATATGTACCCATTTATTGTATTTACTTTGAGCCCCAAAAATGCAGGCTGTATCTATTCCAACTTGAATCTTTGGTACCCCAGCCGATGTAACATATATTGAATAATGCAATCCGTATATATGTTTATCCCTATTATTACTTACAACTTATTTTTGTTGCCTATATAAGTGTAACCTGTAAAATGCTGCCAACCAATGCTGTTTCCCTTCAAATCATGATAAATGTACAATATTCCCCTATAGTTTTTGCATCTGTGCACGATACCTGTGCTTTTATGCACAAATTAAATCATGATCTGGAGTTTGCCCGGCACACAAAGCCGCCTGAGCGATCCTAGCTCTTGGCAGCGCTGTGTGAGGATACAGTGCTGCTTACACTGTCCTCCACCTTGCGACCCCGGCGGGCATGCGCAGTCCGCCGGGGAAGCTAGACGTGTCAGCGGGTATAGTGGGCGTGGCCACGCCTCACCGCGGATGCGTGCGCATGCGCAGTGAGTGCCTGGCGGCGCTTGCTCCACCCGGGGGGCCTGTCTTAGCGTGTCCGTCCCTCCCCCACCACTCTGAATCAGCTGTTGGACATCACACCAGCAGCTGATTGGTGAGGAGGGGTATAAATACACTGACACTGCTCACACCGAGCGTCCTTTGCTGTTTGCAGGACGCTGTCGGTCTGGGCTGATGTGTTATAAAGTAAGTGACCTAACAATACACCTATGCTTAAACCTCTATACACCTAAATAATATACCTGTGCTTAAACCTCTGTACATCTATCATTTATATTTATACTTATACACCCACCATCTACATACAGATTGCTCTGGTTAGAAGACACCTACCCTCAACTACACCTGGATTTCCTTGCTTCCCCCCCCCTCTTTCTTTTTCCCTTCCTCTTTTTTCCTCCTTCCCCCTCCCCCCTTTTCTTCCCTTCCCCCCCCCCCCTTCCGTTTCCTTCATCTTCCCCTTTTCCTCTTCTTTCTCTGCTTCCCTCTTTCTTCAGCTTTTCTTTTTTCTCTCTTTCTCTCTTGTGCTGATCTCTGTTTTTGTCTTCTTCTCCTTCCCCCTCCCCCCCCCATCTTTCCGCCCCCCCCTTCTCTTTTCTCTCCCCCTCTTTTCCTCTTCTTTTCCCCATATTAATACATATAAAATTCCTAAGTAGACATTTATAAGTATACCTTGAATCGTTATGACATTCACTCAGATAAATTACACAACTACTTACACGAGACCCCCATATTCCCTTTTCCCCTTTATGTTGTTATTTTCCAGCTATTCGAGTGACATTCAGTTTACATCAACCATCCTCGCTATTTCTCTTTGAATCCTCTGCATTAGTTCAACCAGGTATGATGCACTTGCACCACTTATAAAAATCTCCTTCTTATTATCAAGTAGACCCACTTTGGTTGGCTACTATATATCTATATACCTTCACATTTTTCAGGACCCGCATTTGGCCTCAGTGGAACTCCAGATCTAAACTCTCTCTACGCCCTACATATATGGGCCCCTCTTCCCATTACGAGGAAATAAAATACTTATGTACATCTATATTTAGCTACCTCCATCCGCTACATACGGATTATTAACACTCGGGGGATACCAAATGACCCGGTTATACCACGATTGGGAAACACGCTGGATGGGCAGACAGTGTCAACGCCTTTGTTTTTAAATCTTTGTGGAATGCAAAACTAGTCTACATATATGCCAATGTAAGTGTAAATGCAAAGCTAACTTAAATTCATGTCCCATCATGGATGTTCAGCCGACAAATCTGCAGTAACTGTGTGATTCTATCATGTCACTATGAACCAAAATCTCTGAGAAATGTTTCCAACACCTTTTTTAAAACTATGCTACAGAGAATGAAGGCAGTTTTGAAGGGAGGTCCAACCTGGTACTAGCAAGGTGTACCTAATAAAGTGGTGAGTGTATTTGTAAAGTGCTGTGTAAGTTGACTAACCATAATGTGTGTTTTTTGCAATCTGCTTTAATAGCTCCAAAACTGAATTTCAGGGACCATTAAATTCAGCTGGTGGATAGGTAGAGTGTTCAATATGTCAACCTGGGTCTTCATTTTTGAAATCACCAGTTGCAATCCCAGGGATACCAATCAATTTGTAAATAAAGTAAAATAGTTTTTGGAATAAATCTATTGCACACAAAAGAAAATCTATTCGCATCTGTGTATTTTAGCCACGGCTGCCATAAAAATTTGCTATTGCGCACATTCTCAGGGCTGGCTGCCGCCCCAAAAATTGGTCATAACGTTTGCATGCACCAGAAGTCTTACTGCTGCTCTGAGAATTGACCTGAGCAAACATGGTGAGGTCACTGTTTAGTAAGGAGGAGTTGTGCTGATTTGCTAAGGCATGTGTTTGTGATGTACCAATAGGGTTGTCTTAAGGACAGTCCGGGTTCTGAATCATCTGCCGGTTTTCAGACTGCCTGAAACCCAAACAGACCATTTGGGCAGGGGGAGCTCCATCAGCATACTTGCCACTGTGGAGACAGCAGCAGTGGCATTGCTTCTCAACAGGGCCATTTTTAATAATGGTTGGACCCTGGGCAAACATTTTCTTGGGCCCCCCCTCCATGCAGTTTCGCTCTCCATCTGCTCTGAGACAAACATTAAATGGCAGCTGGACTCAATCAGTTTACTGAATCTGATCAGGCAGCAATTGCTTGCCAGTGGTTGCAGTATATCATTACCGCTCACTGACTGGCTGCTAGAGGTTACAGCACACATTATGGCTCATTGATTATTTGCTAGAGATTACAGCACATGAACTCTGCTTGTTGATTGGTTGCTAAAGATTACTGTACCTCAATACTGCTCATGGATTGGTTGCTAGAGGTTACTGGACATCCTTACCACTTACTAATTGGATGCTAGATGCTACTGTACATTATTACTGCTCACTGATTGGTTCCTAGACGTCACTGCATATGCTTACCGCTCAATAATTTTTTGCTAAAGGTTACAGCACGTCATTTCTTCTGCAAGTTTGGATTTTTTTTACTGATTACCAATATAAAGAGGAGTGTCTACACTGGCCATCAATGTAATAGGTAATTACACTGACCGCTAATGTAATAGGAGCATTCACAGTAACCACCAATGTTTTGAGGGATTTATACTGACCACCAATGTAAGGAGGACCTTCACACTGGCCACTAGTGTGAATGAAAGGATTGCACACCAAGATTCAATGTAATGAGAAGATTTACACTGACTACCAATGTAACTGAGACATTTAGCCTGCGTCCACATTTGTGTGTCGGGAATGCATGCACAATCGCTTTCCTGACACAACAGAAACATGCTGCCCTTTAGCAGATACACAGCAGTGCCGATAATTGTTAATGACACCCTCACGTATCTGCTGAGATGTGTGTATTCACATGCACCAAAATTCACAGTGCTGTGGCACAATGTTATTTTGATAAAGGGTTCCACTTCCAATTTTCTTACCTTTGCAGAACAGGCTGATGTTAGGCTTAATGACCACAGTTGTTGTCAGGACTCTCAAACATGCCTCTTTAACTCCCCAGTGGGCTGCATTCAGCAGAAGTGATGGTGGATATGACCTCAGGGGGACATGATATACATATGAATGATGCCTCTATTTACATATCAATGCCACAATCTGCAGCTATTTACATATTAATGCCGCCGCTATTTACATATCGATCCTGGTTATTTACATATAAACACAGGGTCTGCAGGTAAGTCCTCTGTACAAGGCAATAGGGCAGACCTGGGCAGCAGCAGTAACAGCACTTCACATTGAGATATCGGGAGACAGCATTGGACAAAGGGAATTTAAACTGGGATAGTTGGCAAGTATGAGGCAGCTGCTTTGGGCCCCATAAAAATGATGGGGCCCAGGGCAGCTGCCTCTTTTGCCCTGCCTTAAAGACGGCCCTGCTTCTCAATAAAAGCACTATGCTGGTGTTTGTTATGGAATATGAAGCTCCTTTCTGTCCCCCCTCCAGGCTCCTGCTGGGTCTCTAGGAACTCTGAAAACAAAGAAAACGAGGAGGAGGGACCTTGGCTGCTCCTTAATAGAGTCAGGTGTTCTCAAGTGATTAATACCTGGCCATAAATCAGCCTCACTATTTTAGAGATTCACCCGGTTCCACCGTCTAATTGGGGTATTTCAATAGGAATGAGTATTTAGAAACCCCCAAGTGTAGTTGTCATCTGAATTAAATATATATAGGACAGGCCGGTGGATAAGTTATAAATCATTTATTGATTATCCATATATAAGAAAACTAAACAAAAAGTTACAAAATAGAATGCACAAATAATACCCCTATCTCCAATTCATATTAAAAAGACCTAATGTCTATGTAGGACAGCGGTTGCCACGGTATCACTGATTCAACCTGAACTTATCCCCTTTCATTCACACACGCACTCAACACACATGCAGATCTAGATCGATCCAAAGATCGGTAAAGTTGATTGTAGCAGATGTCCATGAACACTGGATCAGTACCAATGATTGTATCTAGGCTCTCTACGTATAGAAATATAAGAGTCCATGGCTATTTCTCCTTAAGAAAAAGAAGAAATATCTGTTGAATTTTAAGAAAGTGCTAGTGCTGTGTGAATTTCCTCGATAGTTCCGTTATAGAAACTATGTTGCAAAGAAAAGTTCCTTGTATAAATGTGTATACACAATTATTGGTAACTCTGACTTAACCCACTCCCCCCTCTCTCCAATCACAAGTAGAGATGAGCTTCGTGTTCGAGTCGAACCCATGTTCGACTCGAACATCGGCTGTTCGACCGTCCGTCGAATTGCGAACGTTATGGGCCGTTCGCGCCAAATTCGTGTGGCGCGTCACGGCCCATAATTCACTGCGGCATCGCAGTGCATTGCTGGCTGATGATTGGCCAAGCATGCACTATGACCCGCATGCTTGGCCAATCACAGCGCCGTCAGTAGAGAGAGCTGTAATTGGCCAAAGCCAGGGTGGCTTTGGCCAATTATGGCTCAGGGGATTTAGTACACGCCCCACACTATATAAGGCCGCCTGCACGGCGGCCCTGTGTAGTGTGTTCCGGTGTGCTGAGAGATAGAGAGAGAGACAGACAGTGTCATTTGATTTGAGTTAGATAGATTAGGCAGAACAGTCAGTCAGTTAGCTGCACTTACAGTGTATTGTGTATATATATGCATCCCTGGTGTTGCATATATATATATATACACTGTATTCAGTTTAGCTAGATCCGTTCCTGTTATCTTCTATCTAGACTATTTACATTTGGTGCAGTGCGTCCTGCTCAGTGTTCAGCTAGATCCGTTCCTGCTATTTACATTTAGTGCAGTGCGTCCTGCTCACAGTGTTCAGCTAGATCTGTTCCTGCTATTTACATTTAGTGCAGTCAGTGCGTCCTGCTCACAGTGTTCAGCTAGATCCGTTCCTGCTATTTACATTTAGTGCAGTGCGTCCTGCTCAGTGTTCAGCTAGATCCGTTCCTGCTATTTACATTTAGTGCAGTGCGTCCTGCTCACATTGTTCAGCTAGATCTGTTCCTGCTATTTACATTTAGTGCAGTGCGTCCTGCTCACAGTGTTCAGCTAGATCCGTTCCTGCTATTTACATTTAGTGCAGTCAGTGCGTCCTGCTCACAGTGTTCAGCTAGATCCGTTCCTGCTATTTACATTTAGTGCAGTGCGTCCTGCTCACAGTGTTCAGCTAGATCTGTTCCTGCTTTTTACATTTAGTGCAGTCAGTGCGTCCTGCTCACAGTGTTCAGCTAGATCCGTTCCTGCTATTTACATTTAGTGCAGTGCGTCCTGCTCACAGTGTTCAGCTAGATCTGTTCCTGCTATTTACATTTAGTGCAGTGCGTCCTGCTCACAGTGTTCAGCTAGATCCGTTCCTGCTATTTACATTTAGTGCAGTCAGTGCGTCCTGCTCACAGTGTTCAGCTAGATCCGTTCCTGCTATTTACATTTAGTGCAGTGCGTCCTGCTCACAGTGTTCAGCTAGATCTGTTCCTGCTATTTACATTTAGTGCAGTCAGTGCGTCCTGCTCACAGTGTTCAGCTAGATCCGTTCCTGTTATCTTCCTACTGACAGGCAGGCTTGTCTGGTTACAGTATATAAAGCTACCTGAAGAAAATTACAGGTGTTCTATCCCAGCTTAGTGCAGCTACAGGCCATTAGTATGTCTGGAAGGCCAAGAAGGAGAGGCAGACAGTCACAAGCCAATAAGAGAGGGCAAGCAGGCTCTGTGTCTAGTGCTGGTCGTGGAGACGGTGCATCCTCATCAGCACGTGGCCATGGGACACGCTTGGCCTTTTTTTCGGCAGCTGGCCGTGTTGAGCCGCAACATGCGGAAGACTTGGTCGAGTGGATGACCAAGCCGTCCTCATCCTCCTCATCCTCTCTCACCCATGCCCAGGGTGCTTTGTCTGGCAAAGCAGCGGCCTCTTCCCTCAGCTCAATGTCAACAGTGACTCCTTCCCTAGCTCCAGCATGTCCTCCTGAGGATTCCCTCGAACTGTTTGACCACAGTGTTGGGTACATGCTCCAGGAGGATGCCCAGCGTTTGGAAGGCTCTGATGATGATACTGAGCTCGATGAAGGCAGTAACATGAGCACGGACAGAGGGGGTGCCCAAGAAGGACAGCAATCTGGCAGTCATGCTCCCCCTGCTGCAGCATACTGCCAGGTTTGCTCCAGTGATGAGGAGGGAGGGGATGATGAGGTCACTGACTCAACGTGGGTGCCTGAGAGGAGGAGGAGGAGGAGGAGGAGGAGGAGGAGGAGGACCCTCCAGGGGCCAGCCTAAGGGCAGCACATTGACTGCATCACACCCCAAAGCTCCACATGTGCAGGGCGCTGCAGTCTCTGCGCGTTATTCAAAAAGTTCTTTGGTGTGGGCCTTTTTTGAGACGAGTGCATCAGATCGCACCGCTGCTATTTGCAACATATGTCTCAAGCGTATCTCACGTGGCCAAAACATCTCCCGCTTGGGTACCACATGCTTGACCAGACATATGTTGACCTGCCATGCAGTTCGTTGGCAAGCGTATCTAAAAGACCCACACCAAAGAACAAAGAGGATCTCTCCTTGCTCCTCATCAGCTGAGATTTCCAACCCCACTAGACCTCCAGTCCTCTCTGAGACCTGCAGTGAGAGGAATGAAGGTGTAGAATTAGGTGTGTCACAGCCAAGTACTTGTGGGCAATCTGCTTTTGGTACACCGACGTCAGATTGTACCAGGCAAATTTCCCTGCCCCAGCTGCTGCACCGCCGAAAGAAGTTTGCTCCCAGCCATCCACATGCCCAGCGGTTGAATGCTAGCTTGGCAAAATTGCTAGCACTTCAACTGCTGCCTTTTCAGTTGGTAGACTCTGCCCCCTTCCGTGAGTTTGTGGAATGTGCGGTTCCTCAGTGGCAGGTACCCAAACGCCACTTTTTCTCACGGAAGGCGATTCCGGCTCTCTACCGGCATGTGGAAGGCAATGTCCATGCCTCGCTGGACAGGGCGGTCAGCGGTAAGGTGCATATTACCGCTGACTCATGGTCCAGCAGGCATGGACAGGGACGTTACCTAAGTTTCACGGCGCATTGGGTGACTCTGCTGGCAGCTGGGAAGGATGCAGGACAAGGTGCAGTAGTGTTGGAGGTTGTTCTGCCACCACGCCTCCAAAATGCTGATTGTGACACACCTCTCTCCTCCACCCCCTCTTCTTCTTCCTCCATGGCCTCTTCCTCGGAACCAGCGGTGCTCCGTAGGCATTCAAGGGGCTACGCAAGTACGCAGGCCAAAAGATGCCATGCGGTGCTTGAGCTGGTGTGCTTGGGGGACAGGAGCCACACTGGGGCAGAGGTTCTGTCAGCTCTGCAGGGGCAGGTTCAGAGGTGGTTGACGCCACGCCAACTTAAGGCAGGAATGGTGGTTTGCGACAATGGCACCAACCTCCTCTCTGCCCTCCGACAGGGACAACTGACCCATGTGCCCTGTTTGGCTCACGTCCTTAACTTGGTGGTGCAGCGGTTCTTGGGCAGGTACCCGGGCTTACAGGATGTCCTGAGGCAGGCCAGGAAAGTCTGTGTGCAGTTCCGCCGGTCATATAATGCCAGTGCTCGGCTGACGGACCTCCAAAAGGAGTTTAACCTGCCCAAGAACCGCCTAATCTGTGACATGCCCACCAGGTGGAACTCAACGTTGGCCATGCTGCAGCGGCTGCACACGCAGCAGAGGGCCATCAATGAGTACCTGTGCGACTATGGCACCAGGACAGGGTCAGGGGAGCTTGGTTTTTTTTCACCCCGCCAGTGGGCCATGATCAGGGATGCATGCACTGTCCTGTCACCATTCGAGGAGGCCACGAGGATGGTGAGCACTGACAGTGCATGCATCAGTGACACTGTCCCCCTTTGTTCACCTGTTGGAGCACACGCTGCGTGGAATAATGGACAGGGCACTTGAGGCAGAACAGAGGCAGGAAGAGGAGGACTTCCTTAGCTCTCAAGGCCCCCTTTATCCAGACAGTGTTCCTGCGTGCCCGCCGATCACACAGGAAGAGGACGAGGAGGAGGAGGAGGAGGAGGAAGATTGTGTCAGTATGGAGGTGGAGCCTGGCACTCAGCATCAGCAGCAGTCTTTAAGGGATCAGTCCCAAGAAACACATGGACTTGTACGTGGCTGGGAGGAGGTGGCTGCGGACGTTGTCGTCCTTAGTGACCCAGAGGACTCCGGACCGAATGCCTCAGCAAACCTACGCTGCATGGCCTCCCTGATCCTGCAAAGCCTGCGTAAGGATCCTCGTATTCGTGGTATCAAGGAGAAGGACCAATACTGGCTGGCAACCCTCCTTGATCCACGTTACAAGGGTAAGGTTGCGGACCTTATCTTGCCATCGCAGAGGGAGCAGAGGATGAAACATCTTCGGGAGGCCTTGCAGAAAGGTCTGTGCAATGCGTTCCCAGAGACTGGGAGGTTACAAACTCCTGTTTCTGGACAACGTGTTGCTGAGGCTTCGGTCAGTCAAAGAAGGAGCGGTGGAGAAGGTGGCCGTCTGACCGATGCGTTCAGACAATTTTTTGGTCCGCAGCCCCAAGGTATGATCGGTTCCAGCAACCATCGCCAGCGTCTGTTTTACATGGTGCAGGAATACCTAGGGGCAAGATCAGACTTGGACACCTTTCCCACCGAAAATCCTCTGAGTTACTGGGTCTTGAGGATGGATCACTGGCCAGAGCTTGCACAGTATGCAATTGAGCTACTGGCCTGTCCTGCATCCAGCGTTCTTTCGGAACGCACATTCAGTGCTGTTGGAGGCGTGGTAACCGATCACAGGGTGCGTCTGTCCACCGACTCGGTCGATCGGCTGACCTTCATAAAAATGAATCAGTCTTGGATCACCACCAGCTACCAAGCACCTGATGCTGATGTAACCGAATAATTTTTTTTGAAATCTCAGATCCCTTCAAAGACTGCCTATGCTGATGCTGAGTGACTATCCCTGAGTAATTATCCTCTTCCTCCTCAATCATCACGCTGATAGCTTGTAAGAACATTTTTGGTTCTGGGCGCCACCACCAGTGCCTAAGGCACAATTTTTCAGCCCCTGTTTAACAGGGGCGTGTAATTACAATTTTTGATGTAATACTTTGCAGCAGGGCTCGTTCCTGCATTCCAACTAGAGTGTCTGTGAGGGCTTGCAGTGTTGTGGCACCAGTGCCTAAGGCCCAATTTTTCTGCCCCTGTCTAACAGGGGCGTGTAATTACAATTTTTGAAGCAATACTTTGCAGCAGGGCTCGTTCCTGCGTTCCAACTAGAGTGTCTGTGAGGGGTTGCAGTGTTGTGGCACCAGCACCAGTGCCTAAGGCCTAATTTTTCAGCTCCTGTTCAACAGGGGCATGTAATTACAATTCTTGATCTAATATTTCACAGCAGGGCCCTGTGAGGGCTTACAGTGTTGTGGCCACAGCAACACCTAAGGCCCAAATTTCTGCTGAGTATATAGGGCAGGACCCTACTTTCAAACATCTAACTTACAAACGACTCCTACTTGCAAACGGAAGGAGACAACAGGAAGTGAGATGAAATCTACCCCTAGGAAGGGAAATTCTCTCCTGTAAGAGTTAATATGGGAAAACAATTTCTCCTTTCCACTGATGCTTTCCAATCCTTGTTCCACAAAAAAACCCAAATTTTCAAAAAACATTTTTCATTGGGACAAAAAAGTGAGGTGAAATCTTCTGAAGAGGAGGAAAGACAGCAAAACAAATGTCACAGGGGTGATAACCCTTCCCTATGTTTTCCAAAAAGCTTAGAAAAGATTTTTTGGCTGGAGCTAAACACGTTAAAAATGTTCAAAATTACAAACAGATTCTACTTAACAACAAACCTACAGTCCCTGTCTTGTTTGCACCGCCTGTATACTGCTGTTCAGAGTATATAGGGCCTGGTGGCCCCACACCTTTCCTTATTTTAATTTGGGTGCAGGGTTCCCCTTAATATCCATACAAGACCCAAAGGGCCTGGTAATGGACTGGGGGGTACCCATGCCGTTTGTCTCACTGATTTTCATCCATATTGCCATGACCGGACATGACATTAAACCCGCAAGCAGTTTTAAATGAGATTTTTTCCTTTAAAAATGACATTTGGTGCAGGGACTGTTCTAAACATGGGAAACACGCGTCACTTTACAGGCATACTATAGACACCCCCCAGGTACGATATATAAAGGAATATTTCACTTTTTTTTTTTTTACTTTAAGCATCATTAAAATCACTGCTCCCGAAAAAACGGCCGTTTTTAAAAGTTTTTTTGCATTGATACATGTCCCCTGGGGTAGGACCCGGGTCCCCAAACCCTTTTTAGGACAATACCATGCAAATTAGCCTTTAAAATGAGCACTTTTGATTTCGAACGTTCGAGTCCCATAGACGTCAATGGGGTTCTAACGTTCGTGCGAACTTTTGGTCCGTTCACGGGTTCTGGTGCGAACCGAACCGGGGGGTGTTCGGCTCATCCCTAATCACAAGTGTGGTGTGCTGAGAGAACCGGGAGGAGCTCACTGTACATACTGTCGGGCTGGCCGCTGCTCACACTACATGAAGCTTCCTACCCTCCAGCTGAGGGACATCATTCCATGGTCACTTATCTTCCCAACATTGCTCCCTGGTCACTCCATAGACACTGCAAGAAACTGTTGTGGAAAGTTATAAGCTTCTTCTATAAGCAAATAATTCTGTTGTGCTGAAAAGCACAATTATAGTTCTCTTGTATAATGCCAGGAAAAGCGCGCTTGTATCTCCAAGTAACACAGACAGACGCTGGTATCACGTTGAGCTTAGAAAGTTCTTTCTTACAATGGCAATTCTTGTTTATTTATAATGTAACACAGGGATAACAAAAGAGGGTGGTGGCTTCACAATCAGCCAATTAGACACCTGTATACCTTTAAATTAACCAATCAGACACATGTACATATTCAAATAGATATCCAGTAGTGATGTGTGCAAACGGTCGTGTGCAGAGCCATGTGGGCAGTTTCCTGCTGAGACACCATGTTTGTGTACACTACAAACATGGCACCACAAACAAGGCCCGTCACACCGCTATCATTGGTGCAAACCATACACTACCATGGCTCAGCGAGCCATAATTTTGTACGGTTATGTTATTGTTCACATGTACGCAGATCTGTTTGCTAGGAGCATAGATGCAGTCACCATGAGGTGATCAGTCTCTTGGTGAGGCATAGGCGAACATCCCTTAAAGGGCTAACAGATCTGCCATATCCACGGGAAGGTTTCTGCAACCAACGGTCCTCCACCGACGTCTGTATGTGCAGACACGCTCGCATGAGCATATTGCAGCAAAACTGACACTGGGGGACATCTGACAACATACATTAATACAAATTTCCACAACAAAACCCCTCCCCTGTCTGCCACTGTCATAACCTCTGCACTCCTCACTCCTCTCCTGTACATACTGCACCCATCATACCCTCTGCATTCCTCTCCTGTACATACTGCCCCATCATACCCTCCGCACTCCTTTTCTGTACATACTGCACCCATCATACCCTACGCACTCCTCTCCTGTACATACTGCCCCATCATACCCTCCGCACTCCTTTTCTGTACATACTGCACTCAGACTGTGGATAGTCTGAATATTAATGACTTTCATTTGTGTTTTACACTGAATTTTGATTCTAACACGCTACCCTTTTTGGATCTGACTGTGATCAAACACCTTGACGGCACTATCACTACAAACCTCTACAGGAAGCCCACAGTGGGCAATTCCCTGCTGCATGCAAGAAGTGCCCCATCCCAGACGTTTGATCAAAGTTATACCCGTAGGACAATATTTACATATCCAAAGCTATTGTACGAGAGATACAGATTTTAAAACACAGGCAGATGCCCTGAAGAAGCGGCCTGTGCCACAAAACATGTAGGCAAACTTCATGTGGTACTTCCCACGCTACCTCTGACTGCTGACTGCTCTTAATATATATTTGCTTTAATATGTATGTGGGCTTTTCCATGCCCCTTTGAAATATTCTTTGTTATAATACTTTTCTAGATACCAATAAATATTTTTTGTACGCTTTGATATGTGTGTGTATCCAGGGATCGCCATTTAATGCCCACTTTATGTTTAAACCCCCCTTTTTTTTGCTACTTATGAATTATTGGGTTGGTGTTCCCTGGGTATAGGGCTGTTTAAGCATCTGATCGAGGTCCCTACTACATGCCATAGTACTTACACGTTGTCTTATTATGAAAGTGGTCAATGCAGCAGCTGTGAAGTGGGAGCATCTTTTTGGCTCCTAGTGAGCTTTATTCACTCCAGCTTTATCTCACAAGGAGTAATTTTAATGTGGATATCGAGCAAGATTTATATTTTTGCTGTGGATGTTTGTCATAAAGACACAGGCGCATAAGCCATTGCATCTGGTGAGTGTTAATTTCATAGGGAGGTAGCGGCTAACTTCTGAACACTCTTATAGAAGGACTGTTTTTTCACATGTGAAGGTGTTGGATCTTCTCTTCATGATTTCCTGCACAAGACTTTATTTTTGAAATCTGGACCTTTTTATGATCATAGCTACATTATTGATGAACACTTGTACAAGTTGCTTTTGGTTTTTACTTATTTTATATTTCACACTACTGTTCACTTATAATACTGGTGCTGCACATTTTCTTTTATATATGTCTAATTGAGTTAAGTAAACTGCTTATATGTGAAAGCTTCCACTTGCTTTAGAGATCACACCACATCGCAGAAAATCCTTTATTTCTTAATGTGTTAGAAGGGCTGAAGTTTTTACAGTCAAAGGGCAGAGGACCCAACCAGCAGCTCCTATGGCAGTAGCGCTACATAATGGTGATTGGCTGATCTCTGTAATTTATCAATATTTTGCTGCACTTGTAATTTTAAGTCTTCACTTATTTGCTATTTACTTGACTCAGCCTCTAAAACTTAGCGAAAATTTGAAATTTTGATTGTGTTTGTGTGCACCAAAAATAAGTGTCAGTGTATTTATTCCTGAAAACGTACACTGATCAGTCATATTATCACTTCCCTAGGCAGGGGCGGATTAATGCACAGGCTGGTCTAGGCTACAGCCTAGGGCCCCACGTGTGCAAGGACCCCCGATTGGCCATGATATTTTTATTAATTTATATATATTTAAGTATATGTAGAATAAAAACCATGCCTGCGTGTTATACGAATACGCCGATAAATTTTTTTTTACCCACAGGGGGTGGGAATCGGCGGTCTGCCCCGGGTGCCACCCATGGGAGGGGGTGTCAGGCCAGCTGTACCGCCTCTCCTGGCCCTGGGACAGCGCTGCCAGCCTACTTTAACCACCTCAATACAGTGCATTTTCACCCCCTTCCTGCCCAAGCCATTTTTCAGCTTTCAGCGCTGTCACACTTTGAATGACAATTGCGCCTTCATGCAACACTGTACCCAGATAAAATTGTTATCATTTTTTCCCCACAAATAGAGGTTTCTTTTGGTGGTATTTTATCACCTCTTGGTTTTTATTTGTTGTGCTATAAACAAAAGAGTGACAAGTTTGAAAAAAACACAATATTTTTTACTTTTTGCGATAATAAATATCCAATTTTTTTTTCTTTAAAACAAATTTTTTCCTCAGTTTAGGCCAATATTCTTCTACATATTTTTGGTAAAAAAAATCGCAATAAGCGTATATTGATTGGTTTGCGCAAAAGTTATAGCATCTGCAAAATACGGGATAGATTCATAACATTTTTATTATTTTTTTTTACTAGTAATGGCGGCGATCTGCAATTTTTATCGTGACTGTGATATTGCGGCGGACATATCAGACACTTTTGACACATTTTTGGGACCATTCACATTTATACAGCGATCCCTGCTATAAAAATGCACTGATTACTGTATAAATGTGAGTGGCAGGGAAGGGGTTAAAACTAGGTGGTGATCGAGGGGTTAACTGTGTTTGCTAGGGAGTGTTTCTAACTGTAGGGGGGCGGGACTCACAAGGGGAGGAGACCGATCAGTGTTGCTCTGTACTGGGAACACACCATCGGTCTCCTCTTCTCTGACAGGACCGTGGATCTGTGTGTTTAAACACACAGATCCACGGTCCTGCTGTGTTACCGGCAATCGCGGGTGCCGCCGTGGCCGCCGGGCACGCACACCGGGTGCCCAGTGACACGGCGGCCGCGCGTGATCGCCGGCGGCACGCGCGCGCCCCCTGGTGGGCCGGGAAAGCAAGGGTGTCATATGACGCCCTCCCGCAACGAGAGCCGCGCCGCCTGGCCGTCACTTGACAGCCGGCGGTCGGCAAGTAGTTAAAGTTGAGAAAACATTACTGCCAGCCCTTTCTCATGCACAGCTCCTCGTGTGTTACTCTCAATGTAAATGGAAGTCTCTTAATACCTCCATTAAAGCCGCTCTGTCTGGCCACTCTCCTCCACTTGCTCCACCTCCTTCCCGAGTGTAGCCTTTGATTGCAGGAGGAGAGCGGTCATGTGACCGTCAATGAAACAGCAGAGGAGAGCAGTCACATGACCGGGTCACGAAGAACGGCATTAATTGAGGTATTTAGAAGCTTTGATTTACAATGAGTGACACAGGAGGAGTGGTGTATGAGAAAGGGCTGGCAGTGATGTTTTCTCAACTTTAGAGTATTCTTTCCCAGGAGACTGGGGGTCTCCTGGGAGTGCAGGGGGGCTTTATAATGAAAGAGGCCTGAGTGATATGCAGGCAAAGGGGTCTGTGTACTATGCAGATGTCTGTGTACTGTGCAGGGAAAGGGGGTCTGTGTACTGCGCAGGGAAAGGGGGCTGTGTTATTTGCAGGGGGTCTGTGTACTGTGCAGGGAAAGGGGGCTGTGTTATGTGCACGGGGTCTGTGCAGAGGGTTGTGTACTATGCAGGGAAAGGGGTCTGTGTACTGTGCAGGGGGGCTGTGTACTGTGTAGGGGGGCTGTGGGAAGTTTTTTTCCCTGAAACTTCCCTCTTAATGTTAGGGTGCGTGTTATATGCACTCTGAAAATGAAACAAAGGCGCCACTCTAAGTGCAGTAAAAAACATTGAGTTTAATAAAACTGTAAAAAGGTACTCACAAAGGTACATAGTGAACAAGCATTTTGGCAAAAGCTGCTGGATATCCTGGGAGTGAGTCTGGTCCATTTCCTGGATTGCAGTGGTGTCTGATGGACAGGCTGCGCCGATGGATGCTGGCACTTCCTGCCGTTGGAACGTATGATTGCTCTGCTGTTGCTTATTGCTTGCTTTTATGTGCTGCTGTTGCTGTTTATGGTATTTTTATGGCTTTTATTTTATTGGAATATTACACAGCGTTTCGATTGGTCTCTGTCAGGATGTTGTGATTTTGCCTCAGTTAAACAGGAACTGCTGCAGACGTTTTTGGCCTAACTGTTGGTTTAGAAAGGTAAAATCTGTTACCAACTTGCAGGTGTATTTTGAATGCTTTTTTTTCTGTGGCTTCGCTGTTTATAATAGGCTCATGTCTGAATGTGTTTGGGCTGTAGACCTGAGAGTTGCACTTGAGGCGTGTAATATAGGTCTACCCTTTTACACATGGCACTAAATAATTTATTTTCTGATAAAGCATGCTTAGGAGGGGGCCACACAAAAAGTAGCCTAGGGGCGGATGACCACCTTAATCCTCCACTGTCCCCAGGTAAGAAAATACTAGGAAGGCAGCAAGCTACTTGGGGTATTTTTCATGTGGAGTATGATTACTGGTCTCTGTGGGTAGACTGGACTAGATTAACATGTAACATGTTGGGGGAAAGCCTGGAGCAGCATGAGGACGGAATACATTTTTTTACGACTATTCGTATCCCCCTGTTGTGGTATGTTGAACTACTGGACACCGGGCCTCTCATCTCTCCTCTCATTCCACATCTCTCTGAACTTTGCTGGACTGTTTGTAATTTAAAGCTGGGTGCCCCCACCTCCAAGGGATAGCAGCGGTACTGTATGTAAATTTTTTTGCATCTATTGATTTAGTAAACTGTTAATAGTCATTCCTGGTGTGGACTCTTCCTTCTACTAACCTCTCTATGGGGGTGTCTCCTCAAAACAAAACTTGTGCCCATGCGGTTAAGCAAGTTTCATTGGTGTAACGCCTGCAGCAGTTGTGTACAGGACTGTTAACGGGTACTGGTTAAGCCAGGACAGGTCATCCCCCACATGCATCCCTAAATGCTGGGAAAAGTATGATGGTTTTTCAACCTAACTATGTAACCATAAAACTATATAATTTTCCCTCTATGATGTTTCAGTCTGTCTTGGTGTTGGCAAAATTCCAAAATTAATTCACAGGGGCCAACATCAGAAATCTAGGAGAAGGTGAAGGAGCAAGATAAGAAGATCAGCTAAAATTCTTCAGGATCCTCCCCTCACCCCACTCCAATCAGTATCACAGAGGGAAATTTGCCATTTGACTGAGTCATCTAGCTGTGTGTATTCTTGGATCTCTTAAGCTATTCAAGTCTATTTTTCGGCACAGCTTTGAAATACAATAAAGAATGCTGTTGAACTTTCTTTGAGCATACAACCTAGTGGGTGCAAGTGATAAATGTGTAAAAAACCATGTGTAATATTTTATATTTATCTAATATTACCAAGCAGTAGAGGAATCTTTAAATGACCCTGTTACAATAAAATACCAAATAAACCTCCATTAAGAAATCTGGAGTCTGCTGGGGAACCAACACTTCTGGGAGTATTGATCTCCTGTTGCCCCTACAGCACTTTGTGGTTCATTTCAGTGACCTCCATTTTGCTTTAAGACACAATAATGATGTGGAGGCTGGCGGACGGAACCACTGGGGGCTGTTGGGGACGCAAGAGATTAACACTCCTTGGAGTGTCGGTTTCCCAGCAGAATTTGAGGGACCATATCTCAACAGAGTGGAATTTTAACTAAATGGGCAGCAAGAAAGGTATTTACTAAACTTATTTTGGGTTAACAGGTTTAATTTACATTTGATATTAGTGACAGGGTCACTTAAAAACAAGCCTCACTTACATCACTGTGGGGAAATTCATCCTTAACCAGTTGTAGATTTTGGGCATGTCACACACACCCAAGAAACTTTATTGAGGTACACAATGCAAAGCTTAGGTTTTTTACTTGCCTTTGGGTCCCCGGTGCCACTATCTTGCATGAGGGAAGCTGGCTATGACTTCTCACTGTTTCACAGCCGGCTCCTCTCATTTTTTAAGTGAAGTTAAAAAATGACTGATTATTGCTAGTGGCTATAGCAGCCACTAGCAATAATCGCAAGTGAATTTCCGGCAGGCTGGTTGTACCCAAGTTGATTGATGGCCGTTTATGGCCGGCCTTAGTGGCTGTTTTAGGTGATGGGCAGTAAATGATATCCTATTTTATAGGAAAGATTTTTTTTTTTAAATAAAACATATATACATTTCGAAAAAAAAGCAAAGCATCCTGGAGTAGAATTTTTCACTTCAAGTTTATTTGGCAAATATGATAAATGTAGCTCGGGTAACAGACGGCACAACTGTATTCATTCAGCAAACATATCTTGTCAACAGAGTGTATTAAAGGCAGTTAACATCCGGTGGTGTAGGAGTTAAGGTTTCGTCCTTTGCAATACTTTGTCCAGACGCTCCTGTCAAAAGAGTCATATTATGAGTTCATTTCAATTTGCGTGATGTTTTATGTATGGTTTACTTTTAGCCATCTCAACATGATGTAATAGAGTAAAATAGGCTAGGGTCATATAAATATATAGTCAAGACCCACCAGACAAAAGACTAGTTGTTGTAATGGAGTGCCAACCCTAGTTTAAAGTAAGGGAAGGGAGAAAAGACAATAGAAGTAGGGCATTAAGCGGTCAACTCCAGACATCCATATTGAAACACAAAAATAGTAAAATAGTATAGTATAATTTATTCATAGAAAAATACATGAGAACACATACATATATGTACAAATAGAAACAATATAGATCAGTAAGGGATCATGATAGTATACCAAGTAAATGTAAACAAGTGTCGGAGGAAAACTGGAGGGGGGAAGAGGAAGAAGGGGAGGGAGGGGAGTAGGGGGAGAGGGAAAATACACTCACATGTATTATATATAGATCTGTTTATGTATAAACTGTCCTTTTTGTGAACAGATCTTTGATTTAACAAGAAGCAATTCAGTCTTGAAGAAGTAGATATGTCTAACTGACTACGAAACATGTCGGCCTTGATTGTTTGTTTACATTTACTTGCTTTACTATCATGATCCCTTATGGATCTATATTGTTTCTATTTGTACATATATGTATGTGTTGTTATGTATTTTTCTATGAATAAATTATACTATTTTACTATTTTTGTGTTTCAATATGGATGTCTGGAGTTGAACGCTTAACGCCCTACTTCTATTGTCTTTTTTCCCCATGTAATAAATAGATATACAATTTGTGATCTGAATGCAAGTTTTTTTGTACCCGGTACTCTTGGGCCAGTATATACCACTAAAGCCCCTTGCACACTAGCCATGTCGTGTCCAATAACATTAGTAGAGCTTTCCAGACTCTTATTAGACCTATGGGCGGCTAGATGTAAACAGACTTTCATCCAATTGCCTGCTATCAAAGCAATGTAAACAAGTATGCTTACATCTGGCCGCCATAGACTAACATACAGCTTCCAATCAGGTCCTCTTGAAAACTGACAGGTGGAACTGATCGGACCACTTGTGGGAAAGGGCCAGGCTGCTCTAATTCACATAGACTTTAAAGGTTACATTGTTAAGCATTCAGTAAATGAGGCATCCTTAGAGCAGAACTCCAGCCAAAAGGTACCAAAATAAAAATCAATAACCCATATACTCAGCTTTTGCTGTAATTTGCCATTTCACTTCAGAGACTTCCCCTACAAACCATTTTTTTCTGCAACTAGATGTTCTCAGTCTGAAGACCAGCATCATTCAACCCGCTTCCTCTAAGCCCTGGTCATCCTAGACCCGTCCCAGCTTGTGAATGGATGGTGAAAGAAAAAGCAGCTCAGTGATGAGCTTATCTCTCTGTCACTCTGCTCTCTCCTCCTATCAGCATGCTTATCAACATTTAAACTAATTGGCTCCTCAAGCTGCTACTTCCTCTCACGCAGCCCTGCAAGAAGCTGATATCATATTACATTTGGGTACTTACATTTAGGGCTCCCCCCCCAAAGAATAGGTGCAGGTACCCCCTATTCCAAGTCACAACGTGTCTTCATCCCCTACCCGCCTTCAAGCACTGTCTCTTGGTTCCATTCCCTACCCACCTCCCAGTACCACCCTTTTTTAGAGAATACAGGACCAAGTATCATTTTGTAGTGCTAAGTAATTTGTATAGAATGTGTTAATGAAAACAAGAAAAGCAGTAAAATAGATCCCCTGCAGCCAACAACAAGAGACCCCTCAGCAACAATAGAGCCCACAGCAACAATATATCTCCCAGCAGCCAGCATCAGGAGACCCCCCCCCCCCCCCCCCACAACAGCAGATTACTTGCAGCAACAACTGACCCCTAAGCAACATAAGAACCCAACAAGAGATCCCCCCTCCAGCAACTACAGACAACCCGTAACAATAGATCCCCCAGCAGCCAGCATCAATAGACCCTCCAGCACAGCCTATCACCTCTTGTCATTAGATACATTCAGTGCTGGAGGTGCCGGAAATGCGTTCCCTTGCTTTCCACCTCTGAAAAAAAGTCCTGCTCCTTTCAAAACATATTTATTGGTATTTTATATATATATATATATATATATATTAATAAATACAGATGGCTATTCATTTGTATAATTTATAAGTAAGTATATATCTATGTAGCCTTTAATCATGATTCCAGTTGCTCCTTTTGCCCTGGCTGACTGGAGTCCATAATTTGTGAGGTGCTACTATAATGCCGCGTACACACGGTCGGACTTTTCGTCTACAAAAGTCCAACGGACGCTGACGGACTAAAGCTGGCTGGTAATCCGATCGTGTGTGGGCTTCTCCGGACTTTCAACATACTTTTTTAGCCTCAAATCCGACGTACTTTAGATTTGAAACATGCTTCAAATCTTTACTTCGTAACTACGACGGACCCCGAAATCCGCTCGTCTGTGTGCTACGGACGTCCGACGGACAAAAAGCCACGCTAGGGCACCTATTGGCTACTGGCTATGAACTTCCTTATTTTAGTCTGGTGTACGTCATCACGTAAGAATTCGACGGACTTTTGTGTGATCGTGTGTAGGCAAGTCTGTTCGTTAGAAAGTCCGCCACAAGTCCGTCGAAAGTCCGCCGAAAGTCTGCCGGAAGTCTGTCGGACAGGCTGTCTGACTTTTGTAGACGAAAAGTCCGACCGTGTGTACGCGGCATTAGTCTTTACCAAAAGACAAATTATAAAAGAGGCTAGTGCTCTATCTGAGTGATCTTTAATACAGAACATAACTTACCAGGCACCCAGTCCATTTGGATCTCTCACAATTCTCTTTAGACATCTTACATCGTCTGAAAGATCTGTGTCCAGTAGGCCTAAATATTTAACACACACATAAAAAATGTAATGTTATTTTTGTTTTTTGTTTTATTTTTTATTTAAATGCGTGCAACAGATAACAATGAGAAGTTAATTTCTTACAACATGCAGCGTGAGCATTTCAAGTGCACACAAGATATTCTCAAAATACATCAAGTAGAATGTACAGTGGTGCAAACAGAATAATTCACAAAAAAAAAACACAAGCATGAGATACAACGATGCGTTTAAAAAATTGGAAAGTTGGTTGAAACTTGCAAGGAACCACACTGCTAATCCATCATAGAGGTTTTTCACACAGAGGTAACCTATAATTTCCAAGTAGTGATAAAAAGATGCAAACCAGGACAACAAGGGAGACGTTACACAAACAATTGGGGAAGGGAGAAGTCGATAAAAAAGGTTCCAGCCTGGACCGTACGCTTCCGATTTTTAATAATTTTTGTGAGAGGGACTGGGTTAGAGGGAAGAAACAAAATTAGGGCGTAGACTACCGCTGAGGGAATGGGAGAAACAGAGGTGAGTCAAACAACTCAATGTGAGAGGTGGGCAGGCCAGTTTACAGATATTGGAGGTATTTATCAGAGAAACGGAAGAGATCCCAATGGATGGGCTTATGTTCCTCAGATTTGTCTCGAAGAGCAAAAGTCGGGTTTTCCATGTATTCAATGTCATTCACTCTGGCTAGCCATTGGGGGAGACTGTTGTTTTAATACACTAGGAATACAAGCTCTGGTGGCATTTAGAAGGTGTTAAAGCAGAGATTTATGGTACCATTTCCCAGAGAGAGCTGTAAGGTTAAAGTGGAGTTCCACCCACTTTTACAACTCTTCAGCATCCCTCACTAAACTGTGCACTGTAAACGAATTGGATATTTTTAAAAAAAATTTCTCAGCACCTACTGTATATCTGCTGTATTCATTTTTCACTTCTTCCTCCCTGGCCGTGGCCCATCGCATCATTTCCTGTTTGCAATGCCTTCTGGGAAGAGGAGGCAACTTCCTCTGACACTGCCGTTGCTATGGAAACCTGACCTGAAACCTATTACACTGCTTGTGCTGCACTGAGCATGTGCGAGATCTGCAAGGATGAGATCCAGGAAGAAATACAGTCTGGCTTCAGATGCCCACAATTAAGATGGCCACGGCCTGCTGTAAGTTTATAAAATAACAAACTACTGCTATAAACTAACAAAACAGACCTTAGTTTACAGACTAACTTTACTAGAATACATTAAGCTTGTGTATTATAGGGGTATTTTTATTTAAAAAGTATAATTTCGGCTGGAACACCACTTTAAGTAGAATTGCCACAGAATGGTCTTGGAGAGAGATGTCTGTAAAAATATGAATAAGTTGAAAGACTGGCTTCTAAAAAGTGTGCAATCGGGCAATCCCAAAAGATATGAAGGAGCATGCCTGCGTGAGAGCCACATCTCCAACATTGGTTGCTTTGTTGAGGGAATAATTTGGCAAGGACCGAAGGTGTCCTGTACTAATGAGTTACTATCTTGTATATAATTTCTTGGTACTTGCTACACAATCAAGATTGCCCACGTGGCAAGAAAAGGGGGATCCAAAGGCGCATGGAGATCTAACAAGAATTTGTATAATGTAGAGAGAAATTTACAAAAAATACATAATACTTCAAAGGAGTGAAGTTTCCCGTGGAAGAACACATGTCTGGGTAACGTTCCGAAAGTGTGATAGTTGGAGAGCCCTCCAATAGTCTGGAGATGGGGAGGCAGAACCTGTGAGCAAGTCCCTGATGGAAATCCACCCCTGAGGTTGAGAATTTAGAAAGTCCTGTTCTTTTTTCTCGCTGGCAGGTCTCTGAACTGAGCCTTTGTGAAGGGGGATTGTTTGGCCCTGAAACAAGTTGCTAGTCTTTTGTCTTCCTATTAACTTTATTTTATCAGCAATATATTTCGTATTGGTCATTGAGAGACTGTTGGGTGGATTTACTAAAACTGGAGAGTGCAAACCTGTTTGCAGCTCTGCATGGAAACCAGTCAGCAAGGTTTTGTTCTCTAGGCTTAATTGAACAAGCTGAAGTTACGAGCTGATTGGCTACCATGCACAGCTGCACCAGATTTTCCACTTTCCAGTTTTAGTAGACCAACTCCTATGACTTAAAGATGAATGGCAGTTGGTGGGGTAGGTCTGGAAACAAGGCCCTTAGTAACAAAGTGAACCAAAAACACCTGAAGGACTGTTTCCTGCCACATAATAGTAATGGCATCTTGTGGTATCTGCTCTTAGGTTGGACTTTTTCAAAATATAAAATACTAATAAGGTTGGCAGGAACACTTTACGTATTGTCAATCCTATAAAGATAAAGGTTTAACTCCAGCAATAACTGATTATCTGTTGAGGTAGGGACAGGTTAAAATTTCTGTCAGATTTTATTGTCATCTGTGTCCCTAATGGGGAAGTGATACCAATACTCTAAGGAACAACTTCTATAACTTCTGATAATGTGCTTATTGCTATCAGTGCCTTCCTACCTTGATGACATATGCATCCCGCATTTCCTATCCTGGTGTCACACTAACTGCAAGGGAGTGATATATTTTTGGGGGTCACAAACACAAAATAAAATTCTGTCTTACAGCGGAGTCCTACACAAAAATGGAACTTCCGCTTTTCGGAACTTCCCCCCCTCCGGTGTCACATTTGGCACCTTTCAGGGGGGAGGGGGGTGCAGATACCTGTCTAAGACAGGTATTTGCACCCACTTCCGGCATAGACTCCCATGGGAGTCTATGCCTCTTCCTGTCCCTCCGCGCTGTCTCCTGGGAAACACACAGCTCCCAGGAGATAGTGGGAACCAGTTACGATGCGCAGCGCGGCTCGCGCATGCGCAGTAGGGAACCGGGAAGTGAAGCCGCAACGCTTCACTTCCTGATTCCCTCACCCAGGATGGCGGCGGCAGCTGCCGAGAACCGAGAGGGTTCTCGGTGTCGCCCGCCGACATCGCTGGACCCTGGGACAGGTAAGTGGCCATTTATTAAAAGGCAGCAGCTGCAGTATTTGTAGCTGCTGGCTTTTAATATTTTTTTTTTTTGGCGGTTTAGGTGGACTCCCTCTTTAAATTTTAATTCTTCTTCTCTTTTTTCAAAACTGGAAAAAATAGGCCTTTGCTGAACACTTAAAGTGTATGCATAGTCAACATTTTTGTTAGCCTTTGATAGAGTAGGGAAGCATAGGAACCCCTGCCATTTTTTTATTTCTGTGTGTGTCTAGGTAGATTCACTCCTACTATTTTTGTTTGTGACCATTGTTAATGAGTCAAAATGTGAGGGCAAATCCAAAAGGTAAGGGGAAAAATTTCAGTGGCGATAAAAACTGTTTAGGAGGGCAAGTCCCTTCACATCAGGTTTCCTCTTGTTTTCTGTTGGGTGTCCAGTACAGGAAATGGGGGGAAATCTCTCCAATGTGATCCAGGCTGCAAAAAAGAAACCAACTTAAGAGATTGTAGCCTCTCCTTACTCTAAAATAAATATTTTGGGGTGTGACTTAGCACACACGGTGGATGCTTGAGCGCTCAACACTACTTAGGGACCTAAGTCTTCCAATCAGTAAATTTTGCCAGATGGGGAAAATACTAAAATTCCTTAGCCCCTAAAGCTCCCAGGGACTTTCCAACCCCTGCTTTTAAGGGCATTTTGGAGCTTCCCAATGTTAGGATGCCATAGTCCATTTGACCATCTGGTGCCATGGTAAAGCCAGGACACAGGTGAGGAAGAGCAACTATCCTGCTCTAAAGCCAAAGAGTATTCAATCAAATATGCCCGTCAGGTACAAGTTACTTACTGTGACTGATATGACACTTCTTGCAGGAAACATCAAGACTACACTGTTTGCAGCTATAACAGGGTGCTGGTCTGACCTACAAACCATGTCCTCTGGAGTTGATACCATTGTTAAAGCCAGCAAAAAGGCATCCCTATGTCTAATATCCAACAATTAAGAGATCTCTTTACCTCTCATTTGATAACCTTCAATAGCCACTTGGAGAACCTGGACAACCAGGGCAGTTGACATAATATACAATCCAGAGTGGTTTCCAGCAAGATCACATAGATCTTCCCAGATGTAGCTGACCAGTGCTGGCAATGTACTTAAAGTGGAGTTCCACCCACTTTTACAACTCTTCAGCATCCCTCACTAAACTGTGCACTGTAAACAAATTGAATATTTTTTTATTTTTTTTCTCAGCACCTACTGTATATCTGCTGTATTCATTTTTCACTTCCCTGGCCGCAGCCCATCGCATCATTTCCTGTTTGCAATGCCTTCTGGAAAGGGGCGGATACTTCCTTTTAAACTGCCGTTGCTAAGGTAACCTGACCTGAAACCTATTACACTGCTTGTGCTGCACTGAGCATGTGCGAGATCTGCAAGGATGAGATCCAGGAAGAAATACAGTCTGCCTTCAGATGCCCACACTTAAGATGGCCACGGCCTGCTGTAAGTTTATAAAATAACAAACTACTGCTATAAACTAACAAAACAGACCTTAGTTTACAGACTAACTTTACTAGAATACATTAAGCTTGTGTATTATGGGGGTATTTTTATTTAAAAAGTATAATTTTGGCCGGAACACCACTTTAAAGCGGAACTTTGGTCATTTTTTTCAACTTTCCATCTATTAAATCTTCTGCCCTTGTTGTTTTAACTTTGGATAGTAAAACATTTTTTTCTGCCAGTAAATACCTTATACAGCCCACTTCCTGTTTCTTGTCTGGAAAAAAAGCCTAGGCTTATGACACAGCTCTCTCTCTCTCACTCTCATGAGAGTTTGCCAGGAAGGGAGGGGGTGAGTCATAAGAGGGCCAATGAGAGCTGCAGAGCTGGAGGTGTGTGTCTGTGTAAATCCAGGAAGTGAACAGGCAGCAGCTTCAGCTGCCCACAATTAAAATGGTTGCAGCCAGACTCAGTGGAGCATATTTGGCAAGTTCAGAATCGCAGTATATATAAAATAATATGCAAAGTGGTTGGAGGGAAGCTTCAGAATGGCAAAGATGTTTTTATTACAAATTATTAAGCAGACTGCAGTTCCTTTTTAAGTACACATGTGGATATTGCATATTGTGTGAGAAGCACTAGAAGTCTTGCTAATCACAAGAAGAGTCACTTTTACTAGACCACAGATTTCAGAGAATTTCCTAGTTATTCACTTCAATTATTTGTTTCTAATGAGGCTGATGTGTTTTGCTGTGTTATTTTAGAATGCAATAATAGTACTTTGCAGAATGATTGAATCTTGGTCTCTGTAAATTCTAATCTTCCAGCATAGGTTTGTGAGAATTTATTGTCAGGAAGCCTGGGGGGTACATCACATTTCTACAATCATGATATTCAGCAAGTCTGGTTAAGATGTTTGGTTGCTTGTTTGTAGGCAGGTGCAGTCTACTTTATCCACTGGTGATGCTCAACTGCATGACCTGTGAAGGACTAAACTTCAGTCCTAGAAGCTACCCCTTAACCATTAACCTCTAATACCTCCCACAAATGACGCGAAAAGGTGGTGGAGTAAATGGCCTTGTCGGCCTTTTATTAATAAAATATAAAACCAATAAATAACATTTTTATAAATAACTTTTAAATAACTTTTAATAATAACTTCACGGAATTATTGGAGTCTAGGAGGGGAATCCACCCACAGGTCACTGCATAGGAACTCTTAAACTTTTTAAGGCCTCCAGTCGCTAACCCCAGACTGTGAGACAGTACCCAACCTTCTCAGTGACCAAACTCTTTCCCTTCCTGGTTAACCCCTCGTAACCGGAAGGTACATAAAAACAGCCCATATTATATATGGGTACAAACCGTGTAAACTCTCCATACCATCAATCTCCTCCTCCTCACAGACCCAAACCACTGCCACACTAAAACCAACGTCCCCTATTGCCATAACCTCAGGGAGGGTGGGTGGGAATCTTCTTCCCCGACGCTCTCCACTGACGTCACTTCCCCCCTTCTTCTCTCTACATTTCCTTCTGCCTCCTCCTCTGCTCCAGCCCCTCCCTTATCCTTAAAGGGGAAAGCGACCAGCGTAAACAGCGTGACTGTGCAGTCCACACAAGTCATGCTGTCCCTGCGCTGATCCCCTGCTCCTCTCTGCTCCGGGACCTTCTGCAGCATTGCAGGGGGTGAGGAAGTCATGGGGAACATGGTTCCTCTATGATTTCCTGGGTCACTGGGGAAGCTATTCGAATGGATGCTGCTGCCTCATGTGACTCTGTTATCTTTTTTAGGTCAGGCAGAGCCTATTTAAGGCCCTGGCTCCCAGGCTTTGTGGGCATTTCGCATGTGGGTAGTGTAGGGACACGTAACCCGTCTCATAGGGACAGTGACAAGTGGCAGGGAGAGGTTCAAGCCAAGTAGAGAAAGGAGAGGGACACGCAGGCATGGACTGGCCATCGGGACTACCGGGAGTTTCCCGGTGGGCCGAATGGCTCAGTGGGTCAGTCAGGTGCAGTCCTGAGCCGCTCCTCACTGACAGTGAGTGATCGCGATTTCACTCCTGTCAGGAGGAGCAGCTTCCATCACTTGCTGGAGAGAGCATTAGGAGTTATGCTACCTCCAGCCTGCAGGGGGAGATAGCTGGCCGACTTTCCTTCCTCTCTCCCCTATCACTTGTTATCACATGACTGGAGAGAGGAATGAGAAGCTGCCTTGAAAACTGTGGGTACATGTGGGAGGGGGAGGAGAGGGAGGAATGTAAAGTGAAGGGGGCTGCTGGTGGGGACTCTGATGTGAAGGGGGCTGCTGGTGGGCACTCTGATGTGAAGGGGGCTGCTGGTTGGGACTCTGATGTGAAGGGGGCTGCTGGTAGGGACTCTGATGTGAAGGGGGCTGCTAGTGGGGACTCTGATGTGAAGGGGGCTGCTGATGGGGACTCTCTGATGGGGACACACTGATGTGAAGGGGGCTGCTGGTGGGTACTCTCTGATGGGGACTCTATGATGTGAAGGGGGCTGCTGATGGGGACTCTCTGATGGGGACTCTGATGTGAAGGGGGCTGCTGATGGAGACTCTGATGGGAAGGGGCTGCTGGTGGGGACTCTGATGTGAAGGGGGCTGCTGGTGGGGACTCTGATGTCAAGGGGGCTGCTGATGGGGACTCTGATGTGAAGAGGCTGCTGATGGGGACTGCTGATAGGGACTCTCTGATGGGGACACACTGATGTGAAGGGGACTGCTGATGGGGACTCTCTGATGTGAAGGGGGCTGCTGGTGGGGACTCTGATGTGAAGGGGGCTGCTGATGGGGACTCTGATGTGAAGGGGCTGCTGATGGGGACTGCTGATAGGGACTCTCTGATGGGGACACACTGATGTGAAGGGGGCTGTTGCTGGGGACTCTGATGTGAAGGGGGCTGTTGCTGGGGACTCTGATGTGAAGGGGCTGCTGATGGGGACTCTGATGTGAAGGAGACTGCTGGTGGGGACTCTGATGTGAAGGAAACTGCTGATGGGGACTCTGATGTGAAGGGGGCTGCTGGTGGGGACTCTGATGTGAAGGGGCTGCTGACGGGGACTCTGATGTGAAGGGGGCTGCTGATGGGGACTCTAATGTGAAGGGGACTGCTGGTGGGGACTCTGATGTGAAGGGGGCTTATGATGGGGACTGTGATGTGAAGGAGACTGCTGGTGGGGACTCTGATTTGAAGGGGGCTTCTGATGGGGACTCTCTGATGAGAACACACTAATGTGAAGGGGGCTGCTGGTGGGGACTCTCTGATGGGGACTCTCCGATGTGAAGGGGGCTGCTGGTGGGGATTCTCTGATGGGGACTCTCTGATGTGAAGGGGGCTGCTGGTGGGGACTCTCTGATAGGGAATCTCTGATGTGAAGGGGGCTGCTGGTGGGGACTCTCTGATGGGGACACACTGATGTGAATGGGACTGCTGACGGGCACTCTCTGATGTGAAGGGGGCTGCTGATGGGCACTCTGATGTGAAGGGGACTGCTGATGGGGACTCTCTGATGTGAAGGGGGCTTCTGATGGGGACTCTTAGATGTGACGGGGTTTGCCTAGTGGGGACTCTGATGTGAAGGGGACTGCTGATGGGGACTCTCTGATGGGGACTCTCTGATGTGAAGGGGACTGCTGATGGGCGCTCTCTGATGGGGACACACTGATGTGAAGGGAACTGCTGATGGGGACTCTGATGTGAAGGGGGCTGTTGATGGGGACTCTGATGTGAAGGGGGCTGCTGATGGGGACTCTGATGTGAAGTGGGCTGTTGATGGGGACTCTGATGTGAAGAGGGCTGCTGATAGGGACTCTAAAGTGCAGGGGGCTGTTGTTGGGGACACTGATGTGAAGGGGGCTGCTGATGGGGACGCTGATGTGAAGGGGGCTGCTAATGGGGACTCTGATGTGAAGGGGGCTGCTGATTGGGACTCTGTGATGTGAAGGGTGTTGCTGATTGGGACACACTGATGTAAGGGGGATGCTGTTGGGGACACTCATAATTAAAGTGGGCCGGTCATGATGAAGTCCAGGGCCAAATTTTTGTCCCAGTCCAGCCCTGGGGACATGCCATCCTTCCTGCAGACCTCCCCATTTAGGAATGGACTGGCCAGGCCACATTCTGCCCCTCAAGACAGACGCTGTCGGCACATCTGAGACCTGCTCTGATACAATTTTCTGTTACATTGTGTAAGTGTTACCAGTTGGGTGTCTTCCTGCCAGGGTTGTTGTGAAAACTAGATTAAAGTTCTGTTCTCTGTGGGTTTACTGCTGCCAAACCATGCTGCACCTTTCCACATTTTGCTAAAAGTAACAGAAAATCAATATTTTTTTGAAAATATACCCTAGTTTAGGATAATGGAATAGGCCATGTGCAAAATATCAGCAGCTAAGGTGTTACCATTATTATCCTTATACATTAATTACACATTACCATAACAAGATGTTCTACATAGATTTTTGCGCCCAGAGGTGTAGCCATCGTCACACCACCAGTAACTGTTGACCTGGAAGATGCCATATTCAGAGGGACTTCTGTTCAAGGTGTGATCATAGTAACTGGCATAATGAACCAAGCACATATCTAAAATAAAAAAAAATAAAAAAAGCAAAAATATATTTTACTTATGAGTGTTTAGAAGAACTTTGGTGAAACCCAAAATGTTTTTATAGCTACTAGTTGCCATTATATATAACATATTAACAATTATGTTTCAGTTTGTGATGCTGGTACATTTCTAATAATAGCTAATCTGCCTAAAGCGTTTTTTTTTTTTTTTTCAGAACAAAGACGAGTACCTATATTGAATGAGGTGTGTCCCTTGTGCTGGTGACTGCTCTCTTCCTTTAACTCTTTAGTCCACTGCATCCCCTGCATACCCCTTCAGTCCTCTACATCCCCTGTATACTCTCCTGGTACTGCATAAGTTAATACAAGCTGCTAGACCTGGGACAGACACTCGTCAAGTGTGCCGACTATGCCCCCCCTTTCTGCCCCCACCTCCATTCATAGAAGCTGTACTATAGTCTCCATTAAAGAAAATATTTATATGAATAGAAGATGGGTGGATGGATGAAATGTCTGCCCAGGGCCGATCCTGGGCAGGTGCGCGGGGTGCACCACACCCAGGCACCACAGAGGTGGGGGCCCTGGAGCGCCAGAGTGCTCCTCTTCCTTCTCCTCTCCTTGTCTGTGTCACACACACAGTGGGTTTGCTAGGGGGAGCAAATTTATTCCTTGCTCCCCACTTATGCCCCCCCACTGGGGGCTGGGGGGTCACATGCAGCAGCATGCAGCGGCTTGGAGCTTTTTCTCTCTGTCACCTGTGTCCTCTCCCACGCATGCTGCTGCAGCCCAGCACGCACAGTATAGGAGAGAATAAAAAGAACAGAGAAGAGGGAGGATCTACCCATCGTCCCGCCCACCTAGGCACTGATGGTCAAGAGCTGAGCTCCCTCAGAGGCTGTGCCCGGTCCGGGATCCAAGGTCCTGATGCCACCCATCCGGCCTCCACTCAGGGCAGGAGATCGTAGCATTCTCAGTATGCCCTGCCACTAGGCCTGTGTTTAAGCCAGGACCTGACAGGAGTAGAGGACTTGGAAGGCAGAAGATAAGGCCACCAGCTGACTGCCATAAGGAGAGGTGAGTGAGCCATCACACAGAAGCTGGACAAAGTCCTTAGTGGGGTGACTAGGGTTGACATTCGTGAAGAGGGGGTATTTGTGGAGGCCCTTGGGGAAAGGGGGGTAATTTGTGACGTGGGGAGTGGAGAGGGGTATTTGTGGAGTGTGTGGGCGGGGGGAATTTGTGGAGTGTGTGGGTGGGGGAGGGGGGGTCGCCGCTCTGTGTGATCCAGGGGCACTGGTAAGCTGCAATTGGTGGGCACTGGCAGACTGCTTTTGGCGTGCACTGGTAGGCTGATTTTGGTGGGCACTGGCAGGCTGATTTTGATGGGCACTGATAAGCTGCATTTGGTGGGCACTGATAAGCTGAAATTGGCGGGCACTGATAAGCTGCATTTGGCGGGCATTTGACGGGCACTGGTAGGCTGCAATTGGTGAGTGCTGGTAGGCTGCAATTGGTGAGCACTGGTAGGCTGCAATTGGTGGGCATTGGTAGGCTGCAATTGGTGGGCACTGGTAGGCTGCATTAGGTGGGCACTGGTAGGCTTTATTTGGTGGGCACTGATAAGCTGCAATTGATGGGCACTGATAAGGCTGCATTTGGTGGACACTGGTAGGCTGCATTTGATGGGCACTGGTAGGCAGCATTTGATGCATTGATCTCTTGTATAATTTCTGCAGTCTCTGACCATTTCTTTTGTATCAGGTCTGCAGTCTCTCACCATCTCCTGTACTATGTCTGTAGTATGTCTCTTTCTAACAGACTCTCTAACAGAAGCAGAATTAGAATTAGTGAACTCTCTTCCTGTATTTTCTTTATTGTTAAAAGATCATGGGAGGATCCCAGGGTAACGAAGACTTCTTAGGGGAGCATCTCTGTGTTTGAGTCGTTGCCATAGAAACATTTGTAAAGGGGAGGAGTTAATAAGATGACCAAGCCCATGTGGGGACGCCAGAAATATTTCTGCACCCAGGCATCTGTGACCCTAGGATCGGCCCTGTGTCTGCCTCCTCCATTCATAGAGCATTTTCATTATGGGAAGCGATAGTACAGCTTTTATTAAGTCTATTATTAAGTCCAAGTCTTTAAGGTAATTTTGGCTTCTCTTAAAAACTAAACAAAGTAGGGCATAAAGGAGGAGGAGCAATCCTGGAACAGGAAAGATAAATAAAATAAATTAATTAATTATTAATCATTTGAAGAGCTATTCATTCTGTAAAACTGTAGTCCTGGGTGAATGACGGCAAAATCAAATGCTACTAGGCTATTTTTTCTCCAGGGTGGATGTCATTCGCTCATAAGAATAGTATGCATCAGGAAAATACCACATTATGGCTCCTAGATGGAGCTGTCGATCCTAGTAATTTTATTTTTTTAAATCATCAGTTCCTTTCAATGGCCATAGTGTGGTATTTTCCTGATTTTCACTTATCCGACCTGAAGAGAAAATAGCCTAGTAACGTTCGATTTTGCCAGCATTTATAGAGAACAAATGTACATGCAGTTTTTCAGGATGAATAGTTCTGCAGATTTTTTTTTTACAAATACACCCCTGAGTTGTAAATGTGCATTTGGATAACTATTTTCTTTTTCATATTTTCATTTTCCTTTTTTTGGATGAGCTGACTGGAAGAAAAAACATCTGCTCCAAATTGGACCTATAGGAGAAACCAAAACCTCCCTAATAAACTGTGCTATTTCTGTTCTATTCTGTTCTATTACACCCATTGTGATCTGATTTAAAAATCAGGACACAAGAAGTGTAACTGAACGTCCCACACTCCGCTTGAGTGCTTCTGTCAGTATATCGCAGGGCCATCTTAAGAGCATCATAGGCCCCCGGGCAATACAGTGCACTGGGGCCCTGTCTACACAATCACGCACGAGAATAAAAATGCAAATTATCAAAAAGGCTATATTTATTGGTACTTCCAACAAAATCAGTGTTTAAACATTAACACAACGTTTGGACAATATAACACGAATTTGATGGGCAGAGTGGCAGCGTTTGATGGGCACAGTGGCAGCGTTTGATGGGCACAGTGGCTGCGTTTAATGGGCACAGTGGCTGCGTTTAATGGGCACAGTAGCAGCTTTGATAGGCACAGTGGCAGCTTTGATGGGCACAGTGGCTGTGTTCGATGGGCACAGTGGTAGCTTTTGAGGGACACAGACAGTGGCTTTGTGTGATGCACAACTTGAACGTACTTAAGTAGACAGTGTTAGACTTCTTTGAGGCCGCCAGCCTGGTGCAGTACAGTGTGTCACTCACAGCAGCAAGGCAGCGCCAGCTATCAAGGGCTGTCTTTCTGCTCTGCTCCCTCTCCACGCTGTCTGAAGAACATGGCAGAGGTGGGAGGACTTGTTCACTAGCAGCTGGGGCGGCCAGGGTGCGCTACGAATGCTGGGGCGGCCACAGCCTCTGACTGACGTCACTGGTTGCTAGCTAGATGCCGGGCGGCCGGCGATTCTAGCAAGTGAGCAACCAGTGCAGTCAGTCAACTTAAGCAGCAGATTGCAGCACTGAGGATCGTCCCTGGATGGGGCCCTCCAGACAAGTGGGGCCCCCGGTCAACTGCCCAGTGTGCCCAGTGGAAAAGACGGCCCTGGTATATCGCTTCCTAAGTTCTGGAACACGAGACCAGTGGATCTGGCTAAGTTACCCCAAGAACGAGGCAACACCAGTTTTGGAGTGAACTAGAATAAGAAATGTTTATTTGAAATCTCACACAAATATATACACCAGGATGACACCCCCCCCCCCCCCCCCCTCCTGATCATAATACCCTAACAATACAACTGTAACCAGAAAAATAATGAACTAGTCATTTAAACCAGCCTAGGTGCCTAGACTATTCGGCTTCAAGCTCACAACTTACAATACACATTATTACAAGTATAAACACATCCCCCAATAGTTTGCTAGGAGACAAAGGTGTGTTAATTAGCACAATTAACAATGGGTGAAAGACCCTTCAGACTAGTAGAAAACAGGAGACCCAGGACTTTCCAGATATCATTAATCAGCTTTCACATACATCTGCTATGAGTCCTACACTGGCAGAGACCATCATGGCCTCTTTAATAGTGTCCTTTTGCATTACATAGCAGAACATCTTCCCAAATGCTTGTAGCTCCCTCAAATGCCAAGGCCCATAGTCAGTAGGCAAGAGACTAGCATTCAGTCCCCTCCAAAAACCTCTGTCCAGAGTGGGTCTGTCACAAGAACCTATATGGCTGTAAACAGCTGTGCACTGATTGGGAACTTATTTTCCACCTTTATCTACCTGTATACTTTAAATAGTTCAGCATTCATAACATGCACAGTATTATTAATTCAGGGATCCTAGGCACTTATAATAAATGCTTTAAGGGGAGCCTGTCCTGTCCCCCTTGAATACCATAAGAGTAACAGCATGTACTACATTTATTACCGTTATCACAAATAATGAGCACTAACAATTATATCCTAATATATGTTCTCATCCTCAGATCAAACATGTAACACTACATCTCCCTTCATTGTTGTTGTGGAATTGTGGCTGAGGGAGGGGGTAATATAACTTTGAATTGAAGCTGAAATCCAGGACTCAAGCTCGATCATGCTTACAGTATTTGGTTCCCTGGGTCCATGGGGCCCAAAAAGAGGCCACAACTGTTTTTTTACTACTACTTGTCAGGACCTGGGCTCGAACAGAACTATATAGATCAGACCAAAATTGAGGGACAAATGAGGAGGAAAGAGGGACTGAGGGACTTTTTTCACAATCAGGTACAGCCCCTCGAAATCAGGGACAGTTGGGAGCTATGCTCACAGGGCCAAAGGGATTTTAGCTACAACCAGTACTTTTTGGCACTGACTTTGATTATGTAAGCTTTGTAAAGGTAAGGGGATAAGGTCCACTTTAAAGCTGAATTCCAGCCAGATATTATAGAAACAAATGAATGCTGCTCTGAATTTGTTATTACACCATTATTGTATGTATTTCATTTAAATACTGGTAGTGTGAGTTCCTGAATTAGACTGGGTATCAGCCTCCTGCAGTCCCTATAAGGCAGAGCTTAGACTGGGATAGGATAAAGCAGCGCAAGAAGCCAATTAGGTATGTTACAATGCTCATGTGATCACAAGGAGCATGCTGAGAGGAAAAGAGAGCAAAGTGACAGAGAGATAGGCTCACTGGTCTGCTTCTCCCTTTTAATGACTAATTATTTTATGTTCTGCAGTTTTTATCCATAGTTACTCTTATATATGGCTTTATAACAGAGAGTCTCAAAGAGAAATTAGTATCTGCATGAGTAGTAGGGATGAGCCGAACACCCCCCGGTTCGGTTGAGAACACCGTTAAAGTCTATGCGTCACGAACGTGAAAAATCAAAAGTGCTCATTTTAAAGGCTTATATGCAAGTTATTGCCATAAAAAGTGTTTGGGGACCCGGTTCCTGCCCCAGGGTACATGTATCAATTCAAAAAAAGTTTTTAAAACGGCCGTTTTTTTCAGGAGCAGTGATTTTAAGAATGCTTAAAGTGAAACAATAAAAATGTAACATTCCTTTAAATATTGTGCCTGGGGGTCCCTTTAGTTTGCCTGTAAAGTAGCGCATTTTCCCCATGTTTAGAAAAGTACCGCAGCAAAAATACATTTCTAAAGGGAAAAATGTAATTTAAATTTGCTCACAGCTGTAATGTATTGCCAGATCCCGGCAATATACAATAAAAAAAAAAAACATTTAAAAAAACAGTGTGGGTTTCCGCCCCCAGTCCACACCAGGCCCTTCGGGTCTGGTATGGATATTAAGGTGAACTCCACATCAAAATGATTTTTAAAATTGGCGTGGGGGTCCCCCCCAAAATCCATACCAGACCCATGCCGTTTTTATCTTAATTCTGTCATAGGGCTCCCCTTAACCACTTCACTATATTATACATTGTACACTGCACTATATACCCTGTACTGTATTATAAATACTACACTGAATTCACTAAATACTGAACTGCAGTATGTATACTATATGGACTGCACTATATACTATGCTGAAAAATTGGGCCTTAGGTGTTGGTGGTGCCAGAACACGGTAACCCCTCTCAGTTACTCTTGTTGGGTGCAGGAACGGTCCCTGCTGTTAAATGTTATTTCAGAGGCTGCTTGCCCTCTTTTAGTGGCCTGTGAGCATCTGCCTCTCCTTGGAGGCCTTCCGAACATGATGGGTATTTTTTTTCTTTTTTAACACCGCACTACACTGTACACCGCCTGAAGTGTATTTAAAACTGTACACACTGTATTATATACTGTGTACACCAGATGCACTGTATTAGAAACTGTACACCGCCGAATGCATTGTATACATAGGCTACGCTGAATGCAGAGTATATATATATATATATATATATATATATATATATATATATATATATATATATATATATATATATATACTAGTCTGACTATATATATATCAAATACACTGCCACTAACTAACTAACCTGCCTGCCTAATCTAGCTCAATCTCTCTATCTCTGTCCACTATAACACACTATATGGGGGCTGTGTAGGCAGCCTTATATAGTGTGAGGTGTGGACTTAGTCCCCCTGAGCCATGATTGGCCAAAGGCACCCTGCCTTTGGCCAATTATGGCTCTCGCTTAGGAGCGTGCTATGATTGGTCAAAGCATGTAGGTTAGACGTATGCTTTGGCCAGTCATCATACAGCAATGCACTGCGGTCTTGCAGTGCATTATGGGGTACTCGAATGTGCCACGAATGCCCCATAAAATTCGCTGTACGGCGAATGGGCGAACACCCAATGTTCGAGTCGAACTTACGTTCGACTCAAACTCAAAGCTCATCCCTAATGAGTAGAGAAGGCTTGACCAAATTACAAAAAACAATACTTACAATCTCCGAGAGTGTAGCCTTTAATGCCGATAACGTTACCGCGTTTTATAGCATTCATCACGGTACATTTGTGCAGTGCCCAGGTGCCAGCAACAAGGACGACCAGAATGAACAGAGTGAAAACCTTCATCCTGAAAATAGTTTGAGGAGCACCGGCGCTTTCCCTATTTATAATAAAAAATGGTGACACAATGCAGGCGATAAGCACATTTAAAGTAAACAAGACACGGGGATGCCATCATTTTTACTATTTTGGGTCTTCAGACTGGAATATAAAACATTTCTGGAAATAATTCTGATTAGTTGCATTACCTGCCAGAAAATGAAGTTGTGCAATTAGATGTATTTGCCGTTAGCAAACAAGCAATACACATTACGTAAAGGTTTTCTGTGTCAGTTTATTTTTTACAAATGAATGGAAATATTAGTTATACACCCATATAAATATTCCTAAATACTGGAATATGAGTGTTAATTACCATATGGGTTAAAGTACACCTATAATTTAGTAATAATCATAACGTTATTAAAATAATAGTACAGTGTGTCTTCACTGAACACTTATTTAAAGCCCAATTCTAGGCAAATAAAAAAATGATCCCTTGCACTGGGTCTGTGACTGTACTTCAAGGGTGAATTGCTTGTTTTGGTCTAGGTGAACTTACCCAATATTCTGCTCCTCTCAACCGCATCTTCTCCCCTAAGTTCCAGCAGTCTAGGGTCCTGACTACATCAAAACCAAGGCAGAATCCATAGCTCTGCCCCTGAGGACGTCAAGGGACAGCCGTCTGAGCGTGGGAAGCGTCATCTGCCGGGGAGCAGAAGATCAGGTAAGCAAAATGTTTTTCCCCTCCCCCTGTTTACTTCAATGTACATTTTATGTGAGTGTAAGCAGGTGCAGCCTACATTCTCCACTGCAGGTGACACTCATCTGCAGTGGCATTGCAGGAGAAGAGGAAGTGAAGAGAAACACAGTCTCTCTATGATATCCAGGGTCACTGGGTAAGCTATCTAATTGTATATTACTGCCCCATGGAACTCTAGTAGCCATCTTGGGTCAGGCAGAGCCTAGTTAAGGCCCTGGCTCCCAGGCTTGGTGCGCATTTCACGTGTGTGTGTAGTGTAGAGACATGTCACCTGTCTGATAGGGACAGTAATTAGCGGCAGGTAGAGGTTCCAGTCGAGTAGGGAAAGGATAGGGACATTCCATCCTTCTGGAGACCTCCCCATTTGGGCTTGGACCAATCAGACCACATTCTGACCTGCTCTGCTACACATTGCTGGTATTGCCATGAGTATTCCTGGTCGGGTTTCTTGTGAATTACTGGATTCTGCATTATTACAATTCCGTTCTTTGCAGTTGTGTGTTTACTGTCGCATCAACACGCTGCACCTCCCCACATCAAGTTTTTACAAATTGAAGCATAACTTAACTGTATCTAAGCACCACAAACTAAAAACGACATGTAGCACCCTCTACTTGGGTAGGTGCTAGAATAGGGTTTGTGTGATAGTAGGTAAATTTAAGTAGGCCTAGCTGGAAGTTGTTCGGTTTAAAGAACTGGAGATGGAGTACTAGACTCTCAGGTCCTTTCAGGGAGCTCCCCAGTCTGGGGGTTTACCTTGGGCCTGGGCTTAGATGCAGGATGGAGCCCTCCAGGAAATTGTGGAGGTTCTGAACAGGAGGCACAAGAGGAGAAAAGAGGACAGCAGGAGCTAGTACTGCCAGCAAGTCTTCAGGAGGAAACCACCGGTAGCAGCCAAGAGGGCTGCTGAGTGACAGGCACAGTCAAGAGGACTGGGTAGGCACGCCTGAGAGGACTGGGAGTGTGCATTTTGGGATGGATGTAGAGCCAGCAGTAAGGACTGTGATGTCAAGGGCAGTGGAGTCGCGAAGCTGCAGCCAGGAGGGCTGACAGGGGGGGGGCTGGCTGGGAGCAGTAGTCCATCTGTGGGACAGCTAGCACAAGAGACTTACTATTTTTGCTACACTATAGGGGCCCGCGGTCCCTGCCTGCTAAGGGCAGTTGCTGAGGCCTGGCTGAGCCAGTGTCAGGCCTAAACATGTACTTGCTGCTCTTGGTAGTCAAGAGCTGTGCAGGAGGAAAAGAGAGCAATAGTCTGCAAGCAAGAGTTGTGCAGGAGGAGTTTGGAGAAGTGCCATGTAAAGAGAGTGTACATAGTTGTCCTTAGCAACTTGCTATTATTCTTATGGGCATCCCATATTTCCCATACCACATCCAAGTTAAATTCCCTCAATAAAATACAAAAAACAAAACTATAGACTGTGCATTGCCTTGGAGTGACTGAGGAATGAATGCCAGGCTGGGCAGGGAGACAGGTGGGCCACCTGTCTCCCAACACTTAGCAGCCCTTACGGGGGTACTGCTACAAGTATTTAATTCATTTTTTAATATTCAAAGCAAACTCACCCATCCATCCATTTGTTGAGAAATCACTTTGAAAAACACCCACTTAGCATTTCTAACTGCGGCTATTTTGAATAATAGCATTTACTTGGCATTACTTACTTAGCTCAGGCATGCAGACAAGAGGCCTAGATGTCCTTCGTACATATTGAAGGCCACAGTCGTGAAAAAAAGGTAAAGTATTCACAGCTCAGACAACAAATAAACAATATCCCATCAAGGATCTTATTACATGTGCCACAGTCGGGGTTGTGTATATGTTAGAATGTGACTGTGGCCTTCAATATGTAGGAAGGACGTCTAGGCCCCTTCATGTTCGTATAGATGAACATGTGAATAATATCAAAAAAGGGCTCATTACTCATAATGAATCCAAACATTTTAGACTCCACCATAATAGGAGGGGAGGGAATTCCATTTTTCCAAAAAAAGTGCTCTTGTAAGACCGCTGCGCAAATATGGTGTGACAGAAAGTATTGCAATGACCACCATTTTATTCTCTTGGGTGTTAGAAAAAGAATGTATAATGTTTGGGGGTTCTAAGTAATTTTCTAGCAAAAAAAACTGTTTTTAACTTGTAAACAACAAATCTCAAAAAGAGGCTCGGTCCTTGGTTAAGAGGTGGTGGTTAAATGATGTAAATCCTCAAACAATCCATGTTAATTCCAGGTTGTGAGGCAACAAAACACGAAAAATGCCAAGGGGGGTGAATACTTTTGCAAGGCACTGTATATATATATATATATATATATATATATATATATATATATATATATATATATATATATATATATATATATATATATATATATATATATATATATACACTTTGGGGACACAAAGTATTCAGACCCCCTTATGTTTTTCACTCTTTGTTATATTGCAGCCATTTGCTAAAATCATTTAAGTTCATTTTTTTCCTCATTAATGTACACACAGCACCCCATATTGACAGAAAAACACAGAATTGTTGACATTTTTGCAGATTTATTGAAAAAGAAAAACTGAAATATCACATGGTCCTAAGTATTCAGACCCTTTGCTGTGACACTCATACATTTAACTCAGGTCCTGTCCATTTCTTCTGATCATCCTTGAGATGGTTCTACACCTTCATTTGAGTCCAGCTGTGTTTGATTATACTGACTGGACTTGATTAGGAAAGCCACACACCTGTCTATATAAGACCTTACAGCTCACAGTGCATGTCAGAGCAAATGAGAATCATGAGGTCAAAAGGAACTGCCTGAAGAGCTCAGAGACAGAATTATGGCAAGGCACAGATCTGGCCAAGGTTACAAAAAAAATTCTGCTTCACTTAAGGTTCCTAAGAGCACAGTGGCCTCCATAATCCTTAAATGGAAGACATTTGGGATGACCAGAACCCTTCCTAGAGCTGGCCGTCCGGCCAAGCTGAGCTATCAGGGGAGAAGAACCTTGGTGAGAGAGGTAAAGAAGAACCCAAAGATCACTGTGGCTGAGCTCCAGAGATGCAGTCGGGAGATGGGAGAAAGTTGTAGAAAGTCAACCATCACTGCAGCTCTCCACCAGTCGGGGCTTTATGGCAGAGTGGCCCGACAGAAGCCTCTCCTCAGTGCAAAACACATAAAAAGCCCGCATGGAGTTTGCTAAAAAACACCTGAAGGACTCCAAGATGGTGAGAAAAAAGATTCTCTGGTCTGATGAGACCAAGATAGAACTTTTTGGCCTTAATTCTAAGTGGTATGTGTGGAGAAAACCAGGCACTGCTCATCACGTGTCCCATACAGTCCCAACAGTGAAGCATGGTGGTGGCAGCATCATGCTGTGGGGGTGTTTTTCAGCTGCAGGGACAGGATGATTGGTTGCAATCAAGGGAAAGATGAATGTGGCCAAGTACAGGGATATCCTCGACGAAAACCTTCTCCAGAGTGTTTAGGACCTCAGACTGGGCCAAAGGTTTACCTTCCAACAAGACAATGACCCTAAGCAAACAGCTAAAATAATGAAGGAGTGGCTTAACAACAACTCTGTGACTGTTCTTGAATGGCCCAGCCAGAGCCCTGACTTAAACCCAATTGAGCATCTCTGGAGAGACCTAAAAATGGCTGTCCACCAATGTTTACCATCCAACCTGACAGAACTGGAGAGGATCCGCAAGGAGGAATGGCAGAGGATCCCCAAATCCAGGTGTGAAAAACTTGTTGCATCTTTCTCAAAAAGACTCATGGCTGTATTAGATTAAAGGGGTGCTTCTAAAAAATACTGAGCAAAGGGTCTGAATACTTAGGACCTTCTGTCAATATAGGGTGCTGTGTGCACATTAATGAGGAAAAAAAATGAACTTAAATGATTTTAGCAAATGGCTGCAATATAACAAAGAGTGAAAAATGTAAGGGGGTCTGAATACTTTCCCCACTGTATGTATATATATATATATATATATATATATATATATATATATATATATATATATATATATATACTTTGCATCCAATGTAGCCTATATCTACAGTGCATTCCGTTGTGTACTTCTTTTAATACACTTCTGGCGGTGTACACAGTATAAAATACAGTGCAGCCGTTGTACAGTTGCTAATGCAGTGCAGGCAGTGTACACAGTATAGAATACAGTGTGTACAGTTTCTACTACACTTCTGTTCCTGTACACAGTATCTAATACAGTGTAGTGTGGTGTTGCAAAACAAAATATACATCATGTCCGGAAGGCCACCAAGGAGAAGAAGACGCTCGCAGGCCACTAAAAGAGGGCAAGCAGACTCTGTGTCTACAGTCAACAGTGCTGGTCGTGGACATGGTGAATGCTCTGCAGGTGGCCCTGGGATACGCTTGTCCTTTTTTTCTGCTGCTGAAGATGCAGAAGAGTTGGTGGAGTGAATAACAAAGCCATTCTCATCCTCCTCATCCTCAGTCACCCAGGCTCAGAGTAGTTTGCCTTCCAACGCAGCTGCCAAAGCGGCCTATTCCACCAGCTCCTTGCTCACATTCACTCCTTCTGTAGCACCACCATCATGTACTGAGAAGTCCCCAGAATTATTCAACCACAGTGTCGGGTAAATACTGCTGGAGGATGCGCAGCGATTTGAAGGCTCCGATGTTGGTTCCTATGTTGAGGAAGGGGGTAACATGAGCCTAGAGAGAGGGAGTGCCCAAGAAGGACAAGAAATTGGCAGTCATGTTCCCACAGATGCAGTATACTGCCAAGTTTTCTCCAGTGATGAGGAGGGAGGGCATGATGAGGTCACTGACTGTACTTGGGTGCCTGAGAGAAGAGAGGAGGAGACACAACTCCAATGAGGTAGGATGTCCTCTAGGGGGTAGCTTAAATGCAGCCACCCTATTGTATCACACCGCAGAACTCCGCAGGTGCAGGGCGCTGCTGACTCCCTGCTGACTTTTTTTTTCCTTGATGTGGGAACATGACTGCCAATTTCTTGTCCTTCTTGGGCACCCCCTCTCTCTAGGCTCATGTTACTCCCTTCCTCAATGCAAGCCATGTCTGAGGCAGATCAAGCGTGGCTAGAACAGCAGCCGCTTGGGCACCACGTGCTTGACCAAGCATATGGCGACCTGCCATGCAGTCAGTTGGCAACAGCACTTGAAAGACCCACATCAAACAAAAAGGCGGACTTCTCCTTGCTCCTCATCTGGGATCTCAAACCCTACTATACCTCCAGTCCTCTCAAAAATCTGTACTGAGAGGAATGAAGGTATAGCAATAGGTGTCCCAAGTACTTGCAGCCAATCTGCTAGCTGTACACCACCATCTGATTTTAGCAGGCAAATTTCCCTACCCCAGTTGCTGAACCGTAAAAAGAAATTCGGCCCCAGCCATCCACATGCTCAGAATCTAAATGCTAGCTTGGCCAAATTGCTAGCACTGCAACTGCTGCCTTTTCAGCTGGTAGACTCTGCCCCCTTTCGTGAATTTGTGGAATGTGCTGTACCTCAGTGGCAGGTTCCAAAACAAAATTTATTTTCAAGGAAGGCCATTCTGGATCTCTACTGGCATGTGGAAGGCAATGTTTTGGCCTCGTTGGACAGGGCGGTCAGCAGTAAGGCGCATATTATTGCTGACTCATGGTCCAGCAGGCATTGGCAGGGACGTTACCTTTCCTTCACAGCGTAATGGGTAACTCTGCTGGTAGCTGGGAAGGATGCAGGACATGTTTCAGTGTTGTTGGAGCTTGTTCCGCCATCACGCCTCCAAAATGCTAGTGGTGATTATGCCATAGCTCTCTCCTCCACCCCCTCCTCTTCTTCTTCCTCTATGGCCCCTTCTGCAGATTTGTCCTTTGAACCAGCGGTGCTCCGTAAGCGTTCAAGCAGTCAGGCTAAAAGATGCCATGTGGTGCTTGAGTTGGTCTGCCTAGGGGACAGGAGCCACACTGGGGCAGAGATTCTGTCAGCTCTGCAGGGGCAGGCTTAGAGGTGGTTGATGCCACTCCAGCTTCAGCCATGAAGGCTTGTATGCTCCAATTGCACCAACCTTCTCTCCGCCCTCCGACAGGGACACTTGACCCATGTTCCATGTTTGGCACACGTCCTGAATTTGGTGGTGCAGCAGTTCTTGAGCAGGTACCTGGGCTTACAGGATCTCCTGAGGCAGGCCAGAAAAGTCTAATTTGTGACATGCCCACCAGGTGGAACTCAACGGTGGCAATGCTGCAGCATCTGCACACACAGCAGAGGGCCATCAATGAGTATCTGTGCCAGTATGGCACCAGGACAGGGTCAGGAGAGCTTGGCTTCTTTTCGCCACACCAGTGGCTACTAATCTAGGAGGCATGCACTGTCATGTCACCATTTAAGAAGGCCACAAGGATGGTGAGCAGCGACAATGCATGCATTAGCGACACTGTCCCTCTAGTCTTCCTGTTGGAGCACACGCTTTGTGGAATCATGGACAGGGCACTTGAGGCAGAACAGCGAGAGGAAGAGGAGGACTACCTTACCTCTCAAGGCCCCCTTTATCCAGATAGCATTCCTGCGGGCCCGCCAAATACACAGGAAGAGGATGAGGAGGAGGATTGTGTCAGCATAGATGTAAAGGATAACACTCAGCAGAAGTCTTCAAGAGATGGTTTTCAGTTCACAGAAACACAAGGAGTTGTACGTGGCTGGGAGGAGGTAGTTACAGATCATGTGATGCTTAGTGACCCAGAGGACTCAGAATTCGAATGCCTCTGCAAACTTACGCTGCATGGCCTCCCTGATTCTGCAAAGCCTGCAAAAGGACCCTAGGATTTGTGGTATCAAGGAGAAGGATCATTACTGGCTGGCAACGCTTCTTGATCCACGTTACAAGGGTAAGGTTGCAAACCTCATCCTGCCTTCGCAGAGGGAGCAGAGGATGAAACATCTTCAGAAGGCCTTGAAAATAGGTTTGTGCAGTGCATGTCCAGACCCTGGGAGGTTACAATTTCCTGGTGCTGGACAACGTGTTGCTGAGGCTTCGTTCAGTCAGAGGAAGAGCGGTGGAGAAGGTGGCCAGCTGACCGATACATTTAAACAATTTTTCAGTCCTCAGCACCAAGGTCTGATTGGTTCAAGCAACCATCACAAGCGTCTGCATTACATGGTGCAGGAATATCTAGGGACAAGAGCAGACTTGGAGTCCTTTCCAACAGAACATCCACTGGGTTACTGGATCTTGAGGACGGACCACTGGCCAGAACTTGCTCAATATGCAATTGAGCTACTGGCCTGTCCTGCATCCAGCATGCTTTCTGAACGCACATTCAGTGCTGCTGGAGGGTTTGTAACGGATCAAAGAGTGCACCTGTCCACAGACTCCGTTGATAGGCTCACATTCATAAAAAATGAATCAGTCTTGGATCAGCAGCTATCAAACACCCGATGCTGATGTAACTGATTGAATTTGGTATGGATGTGGGATCCCTTGAAGACTGCCTATGCTGACTATCCTATTCATCCTCAATCTTGATGATGCTAGCTTCCAACAATTTTTTTGGTTTAGGGCACCACCACCACCACCACCCAAGGCCCAATTTTTCTGCCCCTGTTTAACAGGGGCATGTATTTAAAATTTTTGGTCTAATATTTCACAGCAGGGCCCGTTCCTGAGCCCAACAAGAGTATCTGTGAGAGGTTACAGTGTTGTGGCACCACCACCACCACTCAAGGCCCAATTTTTCTGCCCCTGTTTAACAGGGGCATGTAAATACAATTTTTGATATATTATTTCAACGCAGGGCCCGTTCCTGCACCCAACAAGAGTATCTATGAGGGGTTACAGTGTTGTGGCACCACCAACCAAGGCCCAATTTTTCTGCCCCTGTTTAACATGGGCATGTAATTACAATTCTTGATATAATATTTCACAGCAGGGCCCATTCCTGCGCCCAACAGTATAAATGCACAAAAAAAGACAAAAAACAGACAGAAATGCGCATTCCCGCTACGTGAAGTGTGAATAGGGCCTAAAAGAGTAGTAAGAGCTACCTGGATCAGGTGCACGTATCCATACTAGTACCAAAACTGACACAAAGCTTTCATGAATTAGGGGCAGGCTGTGTTAAAGGAGCCATATTGCCATAAAAGTGTCCTTATTGTTTTACTAAATCCCCCCACCCCCCCATGTATACTACACACCCCAATCCCAGAAATTTTTCTTAAAAACGGCACATCCAAAAGAAAAACAAACCATAGATTTATGACAGAATTTATTTTAGTTATCTCATTTTTGTTTTCTATAGAAATATACAGGTGTAAGAATATTAGCCTTCTACACAAAAAAAACGCAGAAAGCAAAATGTAAAGTGAAGTACCTATAGTATAGCATCCAATCAGAATTAATCTTTTACTGGCCTGACTTTTTTCAAAGTGCATTTTGATAGGTTGGCTTGGTTTAACATATAACTCATTGCACTAATAAATAAATTCATACAAATAAGATTAAAAATACAAAATTTTATTTTGCATCTGCCTAGGAGAATGTCATATGAAATAGTTAATAGACCAGCCCAAGGACACTGATCCAAAGTGCAGAGATTACAGGTTCTATTACCGTAAAAACAAAACCAATACTTGTTGTGGGAAATACGAGTCAGAAAATTAGAAATGACTGAAGTACAAAATCCATGATTAAGGTTGTCAGTAATATGCATTGTGCAATATTATGAAAATCAAATCAATCAAAATGCATACTAGGCAGTTGCAGCCGCACGTAAGGGGCACAGGGGCGCCACCCTCCTAATCCATGCGCCAGCCCCTAATCTCCATGCAGGGCGCCGGATGCATGGATTTCAATGTTTTTTTGTTTTTTTTAGCACATGATTAGAGCCTGAGGCTCTGATTGGTTTAAAAAGGGTTGGCTCGGGGCTCAGAGCACTGCGCCCGGAGCCCACCCACTTATGTGACATTAGTAAATTAATATTTTCTAATTCTTCTTGCTTTTTGTCCCGGCCAATCAGGAAGGGTCCTGAGACCCGATTGGCCGGGAGTCCTAAGACCCACTTGGCCGGGAGTCCTAAGACCCGATTGGCCGGGAGGAGAAGCGACCGCCAGGATTCGGGAAGACATGCAGGGGAGGAAGCCGGTGAAGCCACGACCTGAATGGGGTAAGTGCGGGGCTGGCCGGCAGCCTGATGGGCGAGTGGCAATCACGCGAGCAATCGATCAAGCGACAGGGGGTATTGGGTGTGGGGTGTCAGGGTGCCAGGTTGTTTGCTGCCCCCCCCAAAAAAAATTTGACACCAGCACACCATCCAGCACTGCACACATCTACATACTAATGCAGGGGTAGGCAACCTTTTGAGTATAGTGTGCCGAAAAATGTTTTCAAAGAAATTGAGCTTGACGATTTTATGTCAACTTCACACTCTCAATCACGAAAAGGATTCTTTATAAAGTAAATGCTTTAAACTACTTTAGTAGTAGTGAGAAATTAACATCCTGCACTCTCATGCCTCAGATCAGCCCCAATTCCTGCACCTTCACATCTCAGATCTGCCCCAATTAATGCAATTTCACACCTCTGATTAGCCCCAATTCCTGCACCTTCACACCTTAGATCAGCCCCAATTCCTGCACCTTCACACCTCTGATCAGCCCCACCTGCTCATCTGTCCCACCACTGTACCACCCTGCACATCTGCCCCACCACTGTAAACCCCTGCACATCTGCCCCACCACTGTACTACCCTGCACATCTGCCCCACCACTGTACCACCCTGCTCTTCTGTCCCACCACTGTAACCCCCTGCTCACCTGCCCCACCAATGTACCCCCTTTCTCATCTGCCCCACCACTGTAACCCCCAGAACATCTGCCCCACCACTGTAACCCCCTGCACATCTGTCCCACCACTGTACTACCCTGCACATCTGCCCCACCACTGTACCCCCTGCACATCTGCCCCACAATTTTGATTTTCATTGCGCTGAATACTGGCTGTGGCTTAAAGGGACACAGAGTACAGAGGTTCAGTAGTAAGTGACGCTAAGGTTCAGGAATTATTTCAAAAAAATTCCCAGAAGCTCAACAGTAATTCCACAAACTATCACCTGATTGGGGTTTTCTCAATCACACTGAAATCCTTCTTTCTGAGATTGGTAGTGGCAACCAAGCGAGTCATCTTCCTCTAGATGGTGGACGGGGCTAGCAGGACTGTGATTGGCTTTAGCAGTAGTCAATAGGGATGAGTTTCGTGTTCGAGTCGAACCCATGTTCGACTCGAACATCGTCTGTTCGCCGTTCACCGAATTGCGAACAATATGGGCCGTTCGCGCCAAATTCGTGTGGCACGTCACGGCCCATAATTCACTGCGGCATCGCAGTGCATTGCTGGCTGATGATTGGCCAAGCATGCACTATGATCCACATGCTTGGCCAATCACAGCGCCGTCTGAACAGAGAGCCGTAATTGGCCAAAGCCAAGGAGGCTTTGGCCAATTATGGCTCAGGGGATTTAGTACACGCCCCACACTATATAAAGCCGCCTGCACGGCGGCCCTGTGTAGTGTGTTCCGGCATTCATAGATAGAGAGAGAGAGAGAGACAGACAGTGTCATTTGATTTAAGTTAGATAGATTAGGCAGGACAGTCAGTCAGTTAGCTGCACTTACAGTGTATTGTGTATATATATATATATATATATATATATATATATATATATATATATATATATATGTATCCCAGGTGTTGTGTGTGTATATATATATATATATATACACTGTATTCAGTTTAGCTAGATCCGTTCCTGTTATCTTGCTACTGACAGGCAGGCTTGTGTTGTTACAGTATTTACAGCTACCTGAAGAAAATTTCTGGTGTTCTTTTGATCCTATTAGTACCACAGTCAGGCAGCTAGACTATTTACAGTTAGTATAGTGCGTCCTCCTCACAGTGTTCAGCTAAAGCTACAAGTTAGTTTAGTGTGACCTCTGCACAGTGTTCAGCTAAAGCTACAAGTTAGTGTAGTGCGTCCTCTGAACAGTGTTCAGCAAAAGCTACAAGTTAGTGTAGTGCAGTGTTCAGCTAAAGCTACAAGTTAGTGTAGTGCGTCCTCCTCACAGTGTTCAGCTAAAGCTACAAGTTAGTGTAGTGCGTCCTCCTCACAGTGTTCAGCTAAAACTACAAGTTAGTGTAGTGCATCCTCACAGTGTTCAGCTAAAGCTACAAGTTAGTGTAGTGCGTCCTCCTCACAGTGTTCAGCTAAAGCTACAAGTCAGTGTAGTGCGACCTCTGCACAGTGTTCAGCTAAAGCTACAAGTTAGTGTAGTGCGTCCTCCTCACAGTGTTCAGCTAAAGCTACAAGTTAGTGTAGTGCGACCTCTGCACAGGGTTCAGCTAAAGCTACAAGTTAGTGTAGTGCGTCCTCATCACAGTGTTCAGCTAAAACTACAAGTTAGTGTAGTGCGACCTCTGCACAGTGTACAGCTAAAGCTACAAGTTAGTGTAGTGCGTCCTCTGAACAGTGTTCAGCTAAAGCTAAAAGTTAGTGTAGTGCACAGTGTTCAGCTAAAGCTACAAGTTAGTGTAGTGCGTCCTCCTCACAGTGTTCAGCTAAAGCTACAAGTTAGTGTAGTGCGTCCTCCTCACAGTGTTCAGCTAAAACTACAAGTTAGTGTAGTGCGTCCTCACAGTGTTCAGCTAAAGCTACAAGTTAGTGTAGTGCGTCCTCCTCACAGTGTTCAGCTAAAGCTACAAGTCAGTGTAGTGCGACCTCTGCACAGTGTTCAGCTAAAGCTACAAGTTAGTGTAGTGCGTCCTCCTCACAGTGTTCAGCAAAAGCTACAAGTTAGTGTAGTGCGACCTCTGCACAGTGTTCAGCTAAAGCTACAAGTTAGTGTAGTGCGTCCTCATCACAGTGTTCAGCTAAAACTACAAGTTAGTGTAGTGCGACCTCTGCACAGTGTTCAGCTAAAGCTACAAGTTAGTGTAGTGCGTCCTCTGAACAGTGTTCAGCTAAAGCTACAAGTTAGTGTAGTGCACAGTGTTCAGCTAAAGCTACAAGTTAGTGTAGTGCGTCCTCTGAACAGTGTTCAGCTAAAGCTACAAGTTAGTGTAGTGCGTCCTCCTCACATTGTTCAGCTAAAGCTGCAAGTTAGTGTAGTGCGTCCTCTGAACAGTGTTCAGCTAAAGCTACAAGTTAGTGTAGTGCACAGTGTTCAGCTAAAGCTACAAGATAGTGTAGTGCGTCCTCCTCACAGTGTTCAGCTAAAGCTACAAGTCAGTGTAGTGCGACCTCTGCACAGTGTTCAGCTAAAGCTACAAGTTAGTGTAGTGCGTCCTCCTCACAGTGTTCAGCTAAAGCTACAAGTTAGTGTAGTGTGACCTCTGCACAGTGTTCAGCTAAAGCTACAAGTTAGTGTAGTGCGTCCTCATCACAGTGTTCAGCTAAAACTACAAGTTAGTGTAGTGCGACCTCTGCACAGTGTTCAGCTAAAGCTACAAGTTAGTGTGGTGCGACCTCTGCACAGTGTTCAGCTAAAGCTACAAGTTAGTGTAGTGCGACCTCTGCACAGTGTTCAGCTAAACCTACCTGTAGAAGGTTGGTGGTGTTTTCCTGATCCTATCACTACCACAGGCAGCTAAATAAGCTACAAGTTAGTGCAGTGCGACCTCTGCACAGTGTTCAGCTAAAGCTACCTGTAGAAGGTTGGTCGTGTTTTCCTGATCCTATCACTACCGCAGGCAGCTAAATTATTTACACTTTAGTGTAGTGTGACCTCTGCACAGTGTTCAGCTACATACTCATACTACAGGCAGGCAGTTGATTTTGCTAGCTGCAGTATCAGTATATATATATATATATATATATATATATATATATATATATCCCAACTTAGTGCAGCTACAGGCCATTAGTATGTCTGGAAGGCAAACAAGGAGAGGCAGACAGTCACAAGCCAATAAAAGAGGGCAAGCAGGCTCTGTGTCTAGAGGCAACAGTGTTGGTCGTGGAGACGGTGCATCCTCATCAGCACGTGGCCGTGGGACATGCTTGGCCTTTTTTTCGGCAGCTGGCCGTGTTGAGCCACAACATGCGGAAGACTTGGTCGAGTGGATGACCAAGCCGTCCTCATCCTCTCTCACCCATGCTCAGGGTACTTTGTCTGGCAAAGCAGCTGCCAACGCGGCCTCTTTCCTCGACTCAATGGCATCAGTTCCCTAGCCCCACCATGTCCTCCTGAGGAGTCCCTCGAACTGTTTGACCACAGTGTTGGGTACATGCTCCAGGTGGATGCCCAGCATTTAGAAGGCTCTGATGATGATACTGAGCTAGATGAAGGCAGTAACGTGAGCACGGACAGAGGGGGTGCCCAAGAAGGACAGCAATCTGGCAGTCATGAACCCCTGCTGCAGCATACTGCCAGGTTTGCTCCAGTGATGAGGAGGGAGGGAATGATGAGGTCACTGTCTCAACGTGGGTGCCTGATAGGAGAGATGAGGAGGAGGAGGAGGAGGCACATCACCAACGAGGCAGGATGCCCTCCAGGGGGCAGCCTAAGGGCAGCACACTGACTACATCACACCGCAAAGCTCTGAATGTGCAGGGCGCTGCTGTCTCTGTGCGTTATTCCAAAAGTTCTTTGGTGTGGGCCTTTTTTGAGACGAGTGCATCAGATTGTACCACTGCTATTTGCAACATATGTCTCAAGCGTATCTCGCGTGGCCAAAACATCTCCCGCTTGGGCACCACATGCTTGACCAAACATATGTTGACCTGCCATGCAGTTCGTTGGCAAGCGTATCTAAAAGACCCACACCAAAGAACAAAGAGGACCTCTCCTTGCTCCTCATCAGCTGAGATCTCCAACCCCACTATACCTTCAGTCCTCTCTGAGACCTTCACTGAGAGGAATGAAGGTGTAGAATTAGGTGTGTCACAGCCAAGTACTTGTGGGCAATCTGCTTTCGGTACACCGACGTCAGATTGTACCAGGCAAATTTCCCTGCCCCAGCTGCTGCACCGCCGAAAGAAGTTCGCTCCCAGCCATCCACATGCCCAGCGGTTGAACGCAAGCTTGGCAAAATTGCTAGCACTTCAACTGCTACCTTTTCAGTTGGTAGACTCTGCCCCCTTCCGTGAGTTTGTGGAATGTGCGGTTCCTCAATGGCAGGTACCCAAACGCCACTTTTTCTCACGGAAGGCGATTCCGACTCTCTACAAGCATGTGGAAGGCAATGTCCATGCCTCACTGGACAAGGCGGTCAGCGGTAAGGTGCATATTACCGCTGACTCATGGTCCAGCAGGCATGGACAGGGACGTTACCCAAGTTTCACGGCACATTGGGTCACTCTGCTGGCAGCTGGGAAGGATGCAAGACAAGGTGCAGTAGTGTTGGAGGTTGTTCCGCCACCACGCCTCTTAAATGCCACTACTAATGATTGGGACACACCTCTCTCCTCCACCCCCTCGTCTTCTTCTTCCTCCATGGCTTCTTCCTGTGCTTTGCCTTCGGAACCAGCGGTGCTCCGTAGGCGTTCAAGGGGCTACACAACTACGCAGGCCAAAAGATGCCATGTGGTGCTTGAGCTGGTGTGCTTGGGGGACAGGAGCCACACTGGGGCAGAGGTTTTGTCAGCTCTGCAGGGGCAGGTTCAGAGGTGGTTGACGCCACGCCAACTTAAGGCAGGAATGGTGGTTTGTGACAATGGCACCAACCTCCTCTCCGCCCTCCGACAGGGACAACTGACCCATGTGCCCTGTTTGGCTCACGTCCTTAACTTGGTGGTGCAGCGGTTCTTGGGCAGGTACCCGGGCTTACAGGATGTCCTGAGGCAGGCCAGGAAAGTCTGTGTGCATTTCCGCCGGTCATATAATGCCAGTGCTCGGCTGGCAGACCTCCAAAAGGAGTTTAACCTGCCCAAGAACCGCCTAATCTGTGACATGCCCACCAGGTGGAACTCAATGTTGGCCATGCTGCAGCGGCTACACACGCAGCAGAGGGCCATCAATGAGTACCTGTGCGACTATGGCACCAGGACAGGGTCAGGGGAGCTTGTTTTTTTTCCCCACGCCAGTGTGCCATGATCAGGGATGCATGCACTGTCCTGTCACCATTTGAGGAGGCCACGAGGATGGTGAGCAGTGACAGTGCATGCATCAGTGACACTGTCCCCCTTGTCCACCTGTTGGAGCACACGCTGCGTGGAATAATGGACAGGGCACCTGAGGCAGAACAGAGGCAGGAAGAGGAGGACTTCCTTACCTCTCAAGGCCCCCTTTATCCAGACAGTGTTCCTGCATGCCCGCTGATCACACAGGAAGAGGAGGAGGAGGAGGAGGATTGTTTCAGTATGGAGGTTGAGCCTGGCACTCAGCATCAGCAGCAGTCTTTAAGGGATAAGTCCCAAGAAACACATGGACTTGTACGTGGCTGGGAGGAGGTGGCTGCAGATCATGTCGTCCTTATTGACCCAGAGGACTCCAGACCGAATGTCTCAGCAAACCTACGCTGCATGGCCTCCCTGATCCTGCAAAGCCTGCGTAGGATCTTCGTATTCGTGGTATCAAAGAGAAGGACCAATACTGGCTGGCAACCCTCCTTGATCCATGTTACAAGGGTAAGGTTGCGGACCTTATCTTGCCATCACAGAGGGAGCAGAGGATGAAACATCTTTGGGAGGCCTTGCAGAACGGTCTGTGCAACGCGTTCCCAGAGACTGGGAGGTTACAAACTCCTGTTTCTGGACAACGTGTTGCTGAGGCTTCGGTCAGTCAAAGAAGAAGCTGTGGAGAAGGTGGCCGTCTGACCGATGTGTTCAGACAATTTTTTAGTCCTCAGCCCCAAGGTATGATCGGTTCCAGCAACCATCGCCAGCGTCTGTTTTACATGGTGCAAGAATACCTAGGGGCAAGATCTGACTTGGACACCTTTCCCACCGAAAATCCTCTGGGTTACTGGGTCTTGAGGATGGATCACTGGCCAGAGCTTGCACAGTATACAATTGAGCTACTGGCCTGTCTTGCATCCAGCGTTCTTTCGGAACGCACATTCAGTGCTGCTGGAGGCTTTGTAACCGATCACAGGGTGCGTCTGTCCACCGACTCGGTCGATCGACTGACCTTCATAAAAATGAATCAGTCTTGGATCACCACCAGCTACCAAGCACCTGATGCTGATGTAACCGAATATTTTTTTTTGAAATCTCAGATCCCTTCAAAGACTGCCTATGCTGATGCTGAGTGACTATCCTGTTATGCTGCAATTGCTACAATTTTTGATGCAATACTTTGCAGCAGGGCTCGTTCCTGCGTTCCAACTAGAGTATCTGTGAGGGGTTGCAGTGTTGTGGCACCAGCACCAGTGCCTAAGGCCCAATTTTTCAGCCCCTGTTTAACAGGGGTGTGTAATTACAATTTTTGATGAAATTCTTTTGCAGCAGGGCTAGTTCCTGCGCTCCAACTAGAGTATCTGTGAGGGGTCGCAGTGTTGGGGCACCAGCACCAGTGCCTAAGGCCCAATTTTTCAACCCCTGTTCAACAGGGACATGTAATTAGAATTCTTGATCTAATATTTCACAGCAGGGCCCATTTCTGCGCCCACCAAGATTAACTGTGAGGACTTACAGTGTTGTGGCAACAGCACCACCACCACCATCACCAAAGGCCCAATTTTTCTGGCCCTGTTCAACAGGGGCATGTAATTACAATTCTTGATCTAATATTTCACAGCAGGGCCCTGTGAGGGCTTACAGTGTTGAGGCCACAACACCTAAGGCCCAAATTTCTGCTGAGTATATAGGGCAGGCCCCTACTTTCAAACATCTAACTTACAAATGACTCCTACTTGCAAACGGAAGGAGACAACAGGAAGTGAGATGAAATCTACCCCATAGGAAGGGAAATTCTCTCCTGTAAGAGTTAATATGGGAAAAAAAATTTCTCCTTTCCACTGATGCTTTATCACCAATCCTTGTTTCACTAAAAACCCCACATTTTCAAAAAACATTTGTCATTGGGACAAAAAGTGAGGTGAAATCTTCTGAAGAGGAGCACAGACAGCAAAACAAATGTCACAGGGGTGATAACCCTTCTCTAAGTTTTCCAAAAAGCTTAAAAAGAGATTTTTTGGCTGGAGCTACACTTTAAAAATGTACCAGTTCAAAATTACAAACAGATTCTACTTAACAACAAACCTACAGTCCCTGTCTTGTTTGCACCGCCTGTATACTGCTGTTCAGAGTATATATGGCCGGGGGGAACCACACCTTTCCTTTTTTAATTTGGGTGCAGGGTTGCCCTTAATATCCATACAAGACCCAAAGGGCCTGGTAATGGACTGGGGGGTACCCATGCCGTTTGTCTCACTTATTTTCATCCATATTGCCAGGACCCGACATTACATTAAAGCCGCAAGCAGTTTTAAATGACTTTTATTCCTTTAAAAATGTCATTTTGTGCAGGGACTGTTCTAAGCACGGGAAACACGCGCCACTTTACAGGCATACTATAGACACCCCCCAGGTACGATATTTAAAGGAATATTTAACTTTTTTTTTTTTTTACTTTAAGCATCATTAAAATCACTGCTCCTGAAAAAACGGCCATTTTTAAAAGTTTTTTTTTGCATTGATACATGTCCCCTGGGGCAGGACCCAGGTTCCCAAACCCTTTTTAGGACAATACCATGAAAATTAGCCCTTAAAATGAGCACTTTTGATTTTGAACGTTGGAGTTCCATAGACGTCAATGGGGTTCTAACGTTCGTGCAAATTTTCGGTCCGTTCGCAGGTTCTGGTGCGAACCGAACGGGGGGGTGTTCGGCTCATCCCTAGTGGTCAATGACAGTCCTACTCCTCCTGGAAACAGGGACTGCCCCCCTTAGCAGAACTGCACACAATCTCTTCCCCATCACAAAAGATGACGATCACAGCAAAGTTAGAGAACCAATCATTGTTTCCCATCTTTTACAATGTGTGGGGGTACAGTCCCTCCCCCTCAGTGCAGGTGCAGTGTGGGGAATTCAGAAGTTGGAATGCATTAGTGTCACACTGACACTTCCCTGCACTGATCTGCTTATGGGGAGGGAGTCGAGTGCCGGCAAAAGAGGCTTCAAGTGCTGCTGGCGGCACTAGTGCCGGGGGTTGCCTACTCCTGTACTAATGCTGTTACATCCTGCAAGTGTTCCCAGTTGGGTTGCCTTCCTGCTGGGATTGTTGTGTGTTGTCAGACTTAAATGACAATAGATTCCTCTGTGACCAAGCTGTCAATAGGTGGGGCAAAACATCAGGGGGCGTGGCAGGAGCAGTGCTGGCTGAGGCCATACACATCCATATCCACATCTGAAGCAGAGGACACAGTACACTAACTATAAATACTGCAGCTGCCTGCCTGTGGTACTAATAGGAACAGAAGAACACCAGCAATTGTCTTCAGGGAGCTTTAGGTGCACACCGTGCAGAGCACACAGTACACTAACTGTAAATACTGCAGCTGCCTGCCTGTGGTACTAAAAGGGTCAGAAGAACACCAGCAATTGTCTTCAGGTAGCTTTAGGTGCACACTGTGCAGAGGACACAGTACACTAACTGTAAATGCTGCAGATGCCTGCCTGTGGTACTAATAGGATCAGAAGAACACCAGCAATTGTTTTCAGGTAGCTTTAGGTGCACACTGTGCAGAGGACACAGTACACTAACTGTAAACACTGCAGCTGCCTGCCTGTGGTACTAATAGGAACAGAAGAACAACAGCAATTGTCTTCAGGTAGCTTTTATATTTAATATTTTTATTGGGTTTTCAAAAGTTTAACAACACTTTACAATTGTCAACGATGCTTGTGGGGGTTATCATTTGACATAGGATAAGATTTCGACACAGAAGATATGAATGACAGACATTGCTTTGTAGTACATCAAAAATGAAAACTAAACAGTAATTTCAACATGTTATTTAGTTAGATTGATTCAAACAAGTTTACCCATATGGACCCATACGGCGGAGTGTTTCTAACTGAGGTGTGTTGGATTTTGGCTCCCAAGAGTTCTTAAATTTCCCAGTGGAGCCTGATTTTAAGGCTGAGTATTGTTCATACTCTTTGATCAATTTGAGGTGGGTCTTGACATTTGAGATGTTAGGGACAATGGATTGTCTCCATTTTCTCATTATCATTAATCTGGCAGCAAATAGAATGTGCATTACTTTGGTTCTGAATTTAGTTGGTAGGTTAATGATCCCTAAGCTGAGAATTGCTAGCGGAAGGGAGGGCTTTATTATGATACCTGTGAGGTCTGAGACGAAGGAAAAGACTCTCTTCCAAAACGGGGAGATATGAGGGCATTCCCAGAGTATATGAAGCAAGGATCCCTTGTGGGAGCAGCCTCGCCAACATGTGTTATCATCTATGTTTGCAAATTTATGCATTTGTACCAGGGTTAGGTACCATTGTAGGTGTCATTTTTGCGAAAGTTCCCAGTAATTGGTACTTTTAGAAGCTGTTTGGTTATAGTAGATGGCTTGACGCCATTGTTGGTCAGAAAAGGATATGTTCAAATCCCTTTCCCAGCGTTTGAGGGCTGAACCTTTAGTGAATGTACCCTTGTCGCGGATGAGTGTGTAAAATAGAGATATGCCTTTTCGTGCTAGCGATGTGGAGGAAAGAAATTCCCAAACTTTTTTAGGAAGTCTTATGTCAGGAACAGAATGTCGTGTCATGTAGGAAGCCACTTGTCTGTATGTGTAATGGCTTTTCTGTGTTAGATTATACATTTCTTGTAATGTCTGGTAAGGAAGGAGTATGTTGTCCGGAATTATAGTGGATAATGGTTCCTTTTTAAGGTCGGACCAGTTACTAAAAGAGAGATCTGGGATGATAAATTGGAATATTTCCAATTTAATTGGAACTTTCGTGTCACATGTTCTTTGTTGAATATTAGAGACAAAAAATTTCCACGCCTTTAGGGCTGCTGTAATTGTAGGATGGTTAATGCGGTATTCAGTGTGGGTTCCCAAATCTCCTTTGGATATAAAGGTTTGTTATATGTGTCTCCATTGCTTGCCCATAGCGGGCGTGAACCAGTGGCGAATTTGGTCTAGTAGTACTGCAACGTAGTAGTCTTTCACCTCGGGGAGTCCCATGCCACCTGCTTTTTTAAGCTTAATAGTAACAGAGTGAGGACATCTTGGTTTTTTATTTGACCATATATAAGAGCTCAACATGCTTTGTAAGGATTTGAAGAACGTATCAGGGATAACTATAGTTATAGCTCTATATAGGTATAGTAGCTTTGGGAGTGTGAACATTTTGAATGCTGCTACTCTGCCTGCCCATGATAGGTGTTGTTTGCTGACTTGTTGGAAATCTTGTTTACAGGTATTTAGAAACGGAATGAAGTTGTGTGTGAACAAGTTATTCCTTGATATGGTAAGGGAGATGCCTAAATAGGGCATGGAAGAGGATACCCACTGGAATGGAATTTTGTCTTGCAGTTCTTTCTTTATGAGATTGTCTACTCCTGCCTGTAGGATATTGGATTTTGACTCATTAACTTTGTAAAAGGATCATGTGTTAAATTGGTCAAGAATATCACACACCGCTGGGAGGGAAGAAGCCAGTTCCGTGAGAGTAAGGATGATATCATCCGCAAATAGGGTGATTTTATGGTTCTGGTCAGCTACCTGTATTCCTTGGATTGATATGTTGCTACGGATTGTGTGGGCTAGAGGTTCCATCATGAGTGTAAATATTATAGGGGAAAGAGGACACCCTTGCCTAGTGCCATTAGTGATTTTAAAGGTTTCAGAGAGGGTGCCATCAGTAAATACTCGAGCTGAGGGAGTGGTGTAAAGTGCTAATATGTTACCCTGGAATCCAAATTTAATAAGCATTTGTTTTAAATAGCCCCAATGAATCCGGTCAAACGCCTTTTCGGCATCTAGCGCTATAAAGATTGCGGGTATTTTTTTAGATTTAGAAAAGTGTATAAGATTTATAATTTTTCTAGTGGCATCTAGTGCCTGTCTGCCAACAGTGAAGCCTACCTGATCAGGATGGATAATGTTTGGCATGAACGGTGCTAGTCTCTGGGCCACCAATTTTGCATATACTTTGAGATCGGTGTTTAGTAGCGAAATTGGGCGAAAGTTTTGCGGTGATACCGGCTCCTTTCCTGGTTTGGGTAAAGTGATTATGTTGGCTGATAACATTTCAGAGGGGAATTCACCCGAGGACACAGCAGCATTGAATGTATGACAAAGGTAAGGAGTAAGAATTGCGGAAAACGATTTGTAATACTCAGCCGAGAACCCATCTGGACCTGGGGCTTTGCCGTGTGGGAGAGATGATATTACATGGGAGAGTTCTTTGATAGTGAATGGAGCATTGAGAGCTGACAATTGTCCGTCAGATAGTGTAGGTACGTGAATGGAGGTTAGAAATGTTGCAATGTTTAAATCTGTTGGTTGTTTCACCGAGGGGTCGTCCTTCAAATTGTATAATTTGCCATAGTACTCTTTAAAGACATTGGCAATGTCCTGAGGGTGAAACATTTTGTTGCTCTGGGTGGGATGTAAAATGTATGGAATTTTCTGCTTGATTTTTCGTTTTTTGATCAGTGCTGCCATTAGTTTACCGGCTCTATTGCCGTGGGCGCTATTCAGGGCCGGATTAACATAGGGGCTGATGGAGCTGCAGCTCCAGGCCCCTGCCTTAAAACCGGCCCGCCCAGCTAGCAGTATAAGCCCGATTTTCTCCTGTCCATAAACTTCTATGGGACAGGAGAAGCTGTGTATAAATGGAGGGGTGTCTGGCTGTACCTGTGTTTGCTCACTGTGTTTATTACAATGTCATAGTGCACAGTTCCCCCCCTACATAAATGGGAGATGCTGAGTCGGCTCTGCCTTTCCCCTCCCCTCTCTCACTCTGTGAAGTCTGTGGCTGTGCTGTGAACGAGCCATGTGGGTGGGAAATTATGAACACCAGCAGATATCTCTGAGTGATGAGCCTCCAGAGACCATCCAAATGTGAGCAAAGTGACTCTTATCTCCCTTCCCCTCGTTTTTAACTTATTCCTTCAGCAGTAGCTCCTATAACTGCAGCCAAAGTGTTTAGAATTGTGTCCTCAGCCTGTGGTAGTACTCGGTCCCTTGTGCTTTTAGGTTTTACCCGCAGTCCTATTGATTTCTTTTAGGTTGTGTGTTTTTTTCTGAAAGTGCACCAAAATTCCTACATGCTACATCTTATCTTTGGCGCACTGTCAGAAAATGCAGCAAAAACCTGCAACCTAATACATATCAATAGGACTGCAGCTAAAACTGCAGATACACAAGCAGTGCGGCCGACTGCAGCACACCAGTTTGAGCCCAAAGGCTTGCACACACAACCCCCCTGTAGAACTTGGTCTGATCAATACTCCTGGCATACACACACACACGGCCATACCATCCCAGCTCAGGAGGGGTGGGGGCTCCAGGGATTTGATTGACTATGCAGGCCCTGTCCCTCCTATCCGTCCGAGCAGAGTCCTGGAGGCAGTGGCAGGCTGCTGGTGGCAAGTGGCACACTATATCTGGTGGCATGCTGCTGGTGGCAAGTGGCACACTGTATCTGGTGGCAAGTGGCACACCGTATCTGGTACATGCTGCTTGTGGCAAGTGGCACACTGTGTCTGGTGGGAGGCTGTGGGTGGCAAGTAGCACACTGTATCTGGTGGCAGGCTGCTGGTGGCAAGTGGCACACTGTATCTGGTGGCAAGTAGCACAATGTATCTGGTGGCAGGCTGCTGGTGGCAAGTGGCACACTGTATCTGGTGGCAGGCTGCTGACTGTATCTGGTGGCAGGCTGCTGGTGACAGGTGGCACACTGTATCTGGTGGCAGGCTTCTGTTGGCAAGTGGCACACCATATCTGATGGCAGGCTGCTGGTGGCAAGTGGCACACTGTATTTGGTGGCAAGTGGCACATCGTATCTGGTGGCATGCTGCTGGTGGCAAGTGGCACGCTGTATCTGGTGGCAGGCTGCTGGTGGCAAGTGGCACACTATCTGGTGGCAAGTGGCACACCATATCTGGTGGCATGCTGCTGGTGGCAAGTGGCACACCATATCTGGTGGCATGCTGCTGGTGGCAAGTGGCACACCGTATCTGGTGGCATGCTGCTGGTGGCAAGTGGCACACCGTATCTGGTGGCAGGCTGCTGTTGGCAAGTGGCACACTGTGTCTGGTGGGAGGCTGTGGGTGGCAAGTAGCACACTGTATCTGGTGGCAGGCTGCTGGTGGCAAGTGGCACACTGTATCTGGTGGCAAGTAGCACAATGTATCTGGTGGCAGGCTGCTGGTGGCAAGTGGCACACTGTATCTGGTGGCAGGCTGCTGACTGTATCTGGTGGCAGGCTGCTGGTGGCAGGTGGCACACTGTATCTGGTGGCAGGCTTCTGTTGGCAAGTGGCACACCATATCTGATGGCAGGCTGCTGGTGGCAAGTGGCACACTGTATTTGGTGGCAAGTGGCACACCGTATCTGGTGGCATGCTGCTGGTGGCAAGTGGCACACTGTATCTGGTGGCAGGCTGCTGGTGGCAAGTGGCACACTATCTGGTGGCAAGTGGCACACCATATCTGGTGGCATGCTGCTGGTGGCAAGTGGCACACCATATCTGGTGGCATGCTGCTGGTGGCAAGTGGCACACCGTATCTGGTGGCATGCTGCTGGTGGCCAGTGGTACACTGTATCTGGTGGCAGACTGCTGGTGGCAAGTGGCACACTGTGTCTGGTAGCAGGCTGTGGGTGGCAAGTAGCATGCCGTATCTGGTGGCAGGCTGCTGGTGGCAAGTGGCACACTGTATCTGGTGGCATGCTGCTGGTGGCAAGTGGCACACTGTATCTGGTGGCAGGCTGCTGTTGGCAAGTGGCACACCATATCTGGTGGCAGGCTGCTGGTGGCAAGTGGCACAGTGTTTCTGGTGGCAAGTGGCACACTGTATCTGGTGGCAGGCTGCTGGTGGCAAATGGCACACTGTATCTGGTGGCAAGTGGCACACTGTATCTGGCGGGAGGCGATGGTGGCAAGTGACATGCTGCATCTGGTGGCAAGTGACAAGCTCAGGTTCCCACTGATTCTGCATCATGGTGAGTTGAACTATTTCACTATATATTACAATGTAGTAATAGAAATAATGGAATTTGATCATCCTGACGTCATATCAAGCATAGTGTCAGGATGATTTTAAGTGCTAACACCAGCCATTTGCCTGAAAAATCACCCCCGCCACCTATTTCCCCATCAACCCCGAGACTACATCCCCCCCTCATATTTTTTTGGGAAGGGGGGATTCCCTGATTGGCAGTTTGGAAATGTGGTCGCCCTATGTTGCTGTTAGTGAGAGACCGCATAGCAGGTGGTATTGGTGGTGTTGCTGCTGCTCAGAGGCTGCATGGCTGATATTACTGGTGAGAGTAGATTTAATTTGTTTTATCAAAACATTTTTGCATTTTCATATTGTTTCCATAAAAAGGCCCACCAAAATCCTCAGCACCAGGCCCATGATGCTCTTAATCTGGCCCTGGCGATATTGGCTCACATTTTGAGTATCAGTTTAGCATGCTTAGCATTGAGGAGGGATCTAAGTTCGCTCCTAGCTTGCCATAGTTTGTTGCTAGTGGATGGATTTGGGGCTTTTTTGTTATTGGATTCCAGTATTTTTATATCATCTAAAACGTTGGTAAGCTGCTGCGTCCTTTGGCGTTTCGCCCGTGAGCTAATCTTGATTAAGACACCTCTTATAAAAGCTTTGTGTGAAGCCCATAATGTAAATGGATTGCTGACTGAGCTAGCGTTTAGGTGAAAGAAATCTTTTAGTTGGTTTTGAATCTGAACGTTGTTATCAGGAAGTGATATTAGGTGTGGGTCCTTGCGCCAATTATTAAAGATTATACTCTCTTGCTTTTCCCCCAGTGTTATTGAAATGGGCGCGTGGTCTGACCATGTTGTGGTGTGGATTACTGAGTCAGTAGCATCTTGTAGTAGTTGTTTATCTCCTAGAAATAAATCTATTCTGGAGTAGGTACAGTGAGGCTTTGAAAAGAAAGTAAAGCCTCTCTCTGAGGCTTGTTGACATCTTCAAATGTCGTATAGCTCATTTGAGTGTAGAAAATTTAGAAGCGTCGATGTTCTGGGTTTTTTCGGTGTAGGTCCTTTCACATCTGTAGTAGCATCCGGAACTAGGTTAAAGTTAACTCTGCCTTGTTTTGGTTTGGTCACTTTTTTCCATAGTTTGTTAAGGAATGAAATTTGGCCCGTGTTTGGGACATAAATGTTTACCAATGTGTAAACAGTGTTGTTTAAGTTGCAAACTAGAATAATTTATCTTCCTTGCATGTCTGTATAAAGGTTTATTAGCTTGAATGATACTGTTTCTTTGATAGCTATCAGTACTCCTTTGGTTTTGGTAGGAGCATTCGCCATGAATATATGAGGAAATTCTTTGTGTGAGATGGAAGGCGCTTGTGTTAGGCTGAAGTGGGTCTCTTGGACACATAGAACATCGCATTTAAGCGTATGGGCGTCTGTCCAAGGAGAGTGCCTTTTCACTGGATGATTCAGTCCTTTAGCGTTTAGGGATGTGATTTTGAGAGGCATGCTGTTTCTGGGTGGGGAATCTCGCATTAGGAGATCTAGGTTGGTAGTATTGGTGGGTGTAGGGTGTATGTGGATAAGAGTAACTTACTACTTGGTTGCTCTACGTTCTCTAGAGTCAGTCGCGTTTCAGCAGTCTGATTCTTGTCAATGGTGTCTTCGCGCGAGGGTGGTTTATATGGAACAAAGAGAGAGCAATTGTAAAGTCTACAACTAGTAGCACATACAGTAGATATAAAAACAGAAAACAGAGAAGAAAAAACACAGGCAAAAAAAAAAGAGATCTTTAGTTCGGAACAGAACTATTAAAGTGCAGATCTCTGCATGCGTGGTGGATACCGCGTCAAATAGTAGGGGGTGATCAACAAATGAACTTAGCTCATTCGAGCAATCCAGGGCAAGTTAAGTTGTGGAGCGATGCACATAAGATTCAGGTGGTCATGTCGTCCGGAGGTTCCAGGTCTTCCCAGTTGGCAGTGCGCTGTGAACGATTCCCTCGATGTTGTCGCTGTTCCATTGGTTCCAGAATGTTCCATTGCCTGAGGAGAGTAAGGCCTTCATCTAGAGATCTGACTGTGTAGGAGTTGTTATCTTTCGTGATGATGAGTTTCACCGAATGTCCTCATTTGTCTGGGATCTGATGGTTCCTCAGAGGTTTGGTGATCGTTGCAAGATTTTTGCGTTGTTGCATTGTGTACTTTGAGAGATCATCGTAAAAGGAGAAGCTGGTGTATTGCTGTGGGTATTCTGCAGCGTTTCTGGCAGCTCTCATGAGTTTTTCCTTTATGTGGAAGAAGTGGATGCGTATGATAGTGTCCCTCGGGATGGTCTCAGGCAGGTGAGGCGGTTTTGGTAGGCGGTGAATGTGATCTATTATTAACTCATGTTGTGGTGAGTCATGTAGAAAGGTCGCCAACAGTTGTAAGAAATAATCTTTTAAAGCGGATGGCTGAACTGACTCTCGTATACCTCTGATCTTAATGTTGTTCCTTCGGGAACGATCTTCGAGGTCGGCCATTTTAGCTTTAAGCCATGCAATTTCTTCTGCTTCTTCTCCTTGGGCATCTATTAAATCATTGACAGAGGCTGTGACTTCCCCCATTTTTGTTTCCACATTTGACACCCTTTCACTCATATGAGACATGTCAGAAGAGAAACATTTCATCATATGCAGGATCTCAGAGTGAATGGAGCTTTGTACTGTAATTAACATATCTTTTAGTGTGGTGTCCAGCACGGGCTGGTTTGTTGTGGGGAATGCAGCTATGGAGCTATGAGGTGCTGTGCTCACCAGAGGGTGCTGTGAAGAAAGGCCTCCCTCATGAGCTGGGTCATGTGAGAGCCGCAGCTTCGACTTGGCTGGGCTAGAAGATGGAGTGGAGGAGACTGAATTTCCCTCAGGGCGATGAGGTAATCCGTCCGATTGTTTAGCTGAGTATGTCCGCCCTGTCATCTCTGTTTGGCCGCCTTGTGATAGGATCACGGTCCCGCCGGCGCCATCTTTGAAAGACGGCTTGTCCGGCGGATAGAATTATGTCAGCTTGCGGGGAGCTGAGCATTCCTGTCTCCTTTTTGATATGGTACCTGGTGTCTCCGGGTGTTGTTGGTGATGTGTGCTGCCGTTAGATAACGATTACCTGGCTGGGGATGCCCTGGAAAGCTGTCACAGAGCAGCCATCGCTCTCGGGATCCGGCCACGCCCCCGTCTTCAGGTAGCTTAAAGTGCACACTGTGCAGAGGACACAGTACACTAATGCCGCGTACACACGAGCGGACTTTACGGCGGACTTTGCCCGGCGGATTTTTCGATGTACTTTACGACGGACTTTCTGAATGAACGGACTTGCCTACACACAATCCACCAAAGTCCGTCGAATTCGTACGTGATGATGTACGACCGGACTAAAACAAGGAAGTTCATAGCCAGTAGCCAATAGCTGCCCTAGCGTGGCTTTTTGTCCGTCGAACTAGCATACAGACGGCGGACTTTTCGACCGGACTCAATTTCAACGGATAAATTTTAAACAAGTTTCAAATCTAAGTCCGTCCAACTTTTGAGCAAACAAAGTCCGCTGGAGCCCACACACGATCGAATTGTCCGACGAAATCCAGTCCGCCGGGCAAAGTCCGCCGTAAAGTCCGCTCGTGTGTACGCGGCATAACTGTAAATACTGCAGCTGCCTGACTGGTATTAATAGGATCAGAACACCAGCAATTGTCTTCAGATAGCTTTAGGTGCACACTGTGCAGAGGACACAGTACACTAACTGTAAATACTGCAGCTGCCTGCCTGTGGTATTAATAGGATCAGAACATCAGCAATTGTCTTCAGGTAGCTTTAGGTGCACACTGTGCAAAGGAGACACTAACTGTAAATACTGTAAAAACACCTACCTGCCTGTCAGTATATTAGGAAGAGAATAACAGGAACGGATCTAGCTAAACTGAATACAGTGTGTATATATATATATTTACAACACCTAGGATGCATATATATATACACAATACACTGTAATGCCGCGTACACATGATCGGACATTGATCGGACATTCTGACAACAAAATCCATGGATTTTTTCCAACGGATGTTGGCTCAAACTTGTTTTGCATACACACGGTCACACAAAGTTGACGGAATTTCCGATCGCCAAGAACGCGGTCACGTATACCACATACGACGAGACTAGAAAAGGGCAGGTCCGAACCAAGCGCAGCACCCTTTGGGCTCCTTTTGCTAATCTCATGTTAGTACAAGTTTGGTGAGAGATGATTCGCGCTTTTTCAGACTCGTGGCTTTCAGATCGTTTTCTGCTGTTCAGTTTGTGCTTGTGGGTTTGTATCTGGTCTTCAGTGCGTGCAGTGAGTTCGCATTGATTTATCATTGTGTTCTTGTTCGTTCGTTACTGATTTTCAGGTCGCTCTTCACAGGCTTTGCTGTTCTTCAGTGCGTTCTCTTACTTCGTTCTGAGCAGCCGACCGTTTTCTAGCCATTTTGCGTATACGTACTCCTCGTAGAGTTTGTGCTGTGCGGGGGCTTGGTGTTGGGGTCCTTACCTTGACACAAGTCCAGTCCATGAACAGGGTGGGGAGGAGTTCATGGACCAAGAATTGGTTGCTCCAGCGTGACCAGTTCTGTCATATGCCTTTGCTCCGTGAGATCCGTGAGAATAATCCTGATGATTTCAGGAACTTTCTCCAGATGACGGACCCCGTATTTCACCATTTGTTGGCTTTGCTGACCCCCTATATCAGCAGGCAGGATACCTGCATGAGGCAAGCCATCACTCCGGAGCAGAGGTTAGTGGCCACCCTGCGGTACTTGGTGATGGGGAGAAGCCTGCAGGACCTCAAGTTCTCGACAGGCATCTCCCCCCAGGCTCTGGGGATCATTATCCCAGAGACCTGTTCTGCCATCATCCAGGTCCTGCAGAAGGAGTATATTAAGGTAAGAATTGTTATCTTTTAACATCACATTTTATTGTATTTAATGTTTGCTAATATATTGTATTTCTTTCCTCATTCCCTAATTACCATGATTGTAATATGCTGTGAATGTCCCCTTTGTCCTCATGCATGCTGTTTTTATTTTGTTTGTTTTTTTGTCCTTCATGCATATTTGCCTTCACTTACCTCCCCAGCATGGTCTCCTGGCCCTATATTCACCTCATGTAGTCACTTAACAATGTATTTTGTCAGCTCCATAGTAGTGCTGTACCCTAAACACCCCCTAAAATGTGGTAAATTGTGATTTGTGCTTTAAATTCTGGCAGAGTGCCAGAGGCTTTTTTTTTTTTTTTGGTGTCCCCAAATCATTTGGAACCCTCCCTCCCCCCAACTGCTAACTCAGCTGATACCAATCATGTATCTGCTGACTTTGCAAAACACATACACACTATACCCACCTCTTTTGTGGTCAGATTTATGGATTAATTCCCCCAATCATGTAGTGCAAGGGCCTGCCTGAATACTTTCAAATGGTACTGTTTGAAGTTTTTGGAACCTATTATTATCTTGATAGGTAATAGCAGAATGTAAAAATGTGCTAAAATGTGTACAGTGTGTATTTATATCTTTGTATTATGACACGTCTTACCTGTCCAGTGGGCTGCCAATAGTGTAAAGTAAGGAGGGGCTGACCAAAGTAATACACATTATTTAGGCATTCATCTCTCAATGAACTGGAGAGGGTTACCTGTCCAAAACATCTCCCCCCGTAAAATGTTAGAAATGGCCCATGAGAGGGGGGGGATCTGATAGGTGGACCTTATACCTTTGTCTTTAAAAACTCCCTAAAATAAATGTTATACTGATGTTGGTCAAGAATGTTTGTGTCTAATCTGCTTTCCATGTTTATGAGCAAAATGATTAATTTGTTTTTCTTGTTTGACTCCACAGTTTCCTTCCAACCCACAGGAATGGCAGACTGTGGCCTCCCACTTTGCCCAGCGGTGGGACTTTCTTAACTGCGGAGGGGCAATTGATGGGAAACACGTCCACATCGTCCCACCACCCAACTCGGGGTCATACTATTACAACTACAAGGGGTTCAATAGTATTATGATGTTGGCAGTGGTGTCGGCTACTTACGAGTTCCTGTATGTGGACGTGGGGAACAATGGCCGGATGTCAGATGGTGGAGTCATCGCCCAGACGGAGTTCTACAGTTGTCTCCAAAATGGCAGCTTGGACCTGCCACCTCCAGAAGACAATGTGGAAGGACTCCCATTCGTCTTCGTTGCGGATGAAGCGTTTGCGCTGGGGGACCATCTTTTTCGGCCATTCCCTATGAGGACCCTCACCCCGGACCAGAGGATTTTTAATTACCGGCTGGCCAGAGCCAGAAGAGTGGTGGAGAACACGTTTGGAATCATGGCCAGCCGGTTCCGCCTGGTTCTTACACCCATACACCTGGCGGAGTATAAACTGAATCATATCATCCTGGCATGCTGTGTTCTACACAACTTAAGGTGAAATTCTGCCAACTATGCTGCCTCAGTTGGGCCTGAAGCCGGAATTCATAATGAACAAACCCTGACGGCGCTTGAAAGTGGCCGTCTTGGCTTGCCCCCCCTGAGTGCCCGCGAGGTCTGTCTTAGATACCTAGAATACTTTGCGGGTAGGGGGGCCATCAATATGCCAGACAATGTGTGAAACATTTTTAAAATAAAAAAATCATTTTAACTACTAAAATCTTTGGTGACATTTACTGCTTGTGTTTCTTTTAGCTGACCCTGACAGAAATGTGGGGAGTCCAGAAAATGGCATGATTGTGTAACAATAGAAAGCACTGTTGGGTGTTATTTACTAAAGGCAAAGACACTTTGCACTACAAGTGTACTTGAGACTGCACTGAAACTGCACTTGTAGTGCAAAGTGGATTTGCCCTTAGGAAATAACCCCCATTGTCACAGAAAACACCAATTTTACCACAACAAAAGTTTTTGAGCATTGAAACAATAATCCACACATTCTTGATTATCAATCTTTTTAATACCAGCAGAATCATATGTGCATTTCTAAAAGGTTTTTTAATAAAAACCAACATGTTTGTTGTATCACAATTTTTTTGGTCACATTACTAAAAGTAGAAATGTCCATTTTAGGTCAAACAGGCATGTTTAAAACCAGCAAGAAATACACAAATATGAAACTTACACAGTTCAACATTTGTAGAAATTGAAGGCAATATCAGACATGAGTCTTTATTAGGGATGAGCTTCGTGTTCGAGTCGAACCCATGTTCGACTCGAACATCGGCTGTTCGACCGTTCGCCGAATTGCGAACGATATGGGCCGTTCGCGCCAAATTCGTGTGGCGCGTCACGGCCCATAATTCACTGCGGCATCGCAGTGCATTGCTGGCTGATGATTGGCCAAGCATGCACTATGACCCGCATGCTTGGCCAATCACAGCGCCGCCTGAACAGAGAGCCGTAATTGGCCAAAGCCAAGGAGGCTTTGGCCAATTATGGCTCAGGGGATTTAGTACACGCCCCACACTATATAAGGCCGCCTGCACGGCGGCCCTGTGTAGTGTGTGTTCCGGTGTGCTGAGAGATAGAGAGACAGTGTCATTTCATTTGAGTTAGATAGATTAGGCAGAACAGTCAGTCAGTTAGCTGCACTTACAGTGTATTGTGTATATATATGCATCCCAGGTGTTGCATATATATATATACACTGTATTCAGTTTAGCTAGATCCGTTCCTGTTATCTTCTAGACTATTTACATTTAGTGCAGTGCGTCCTGCTCACAGTGTTCAGCTAGATCCGTTCCTGTTATCTTCTAGACTATTTACATTTAGTGCAGTGCGTCCTGCTCACAGTGTTCAGCTAGATCCATTCCTGTTATCTTCTAGACTATTTACATTTAGTGCAGTGGGTCCTGCTCACAGTGTTCAGCTAGATCCGTTCCTGTTATCTTCTAGACTATTTACATTTAGTGCAGTGCGTCCTGCTCACAGTGTTCAGTTAGATCCGTTCCTGTTATCTTCCTACTGACAGGCAGGCTTGTCTGGTTACAGTATATAAAGCTACCTGAAGAAAATTACTGGTGTTCTATTTGATCCTATTAGTACCACGGTCAGGCAGCTAGATTATTTACATTTAGTACAGTGCGTCCTGCTCACAGTGTGCAGCTAGATCCGTTCCTGTTATCTTCCTACTGACAGGCAGGCTTGTCTGGTTACAGTATATAAAGCTACCTGAAGAAAATTACTGGTGTTCTATTTGATCCTATTAGTACCACGGTCAGGCAGCTACACTATTTACATTTAGTACAGTGCGTCCTGCTCACAGTGTTCAGCTAGATCCATTCCTGTTATCTTCCTACTGACAGGCAGGCTTGTCTGGTTACAGTATATAAAGCTACCTGAAGAAAATTACTGGTGTTCTGTTTGATCCTATTAGTACCACGGTCAGGCAGCTAGACTATTTACATTTAGTACAGTGCGTCCTGCTCACAGTGTTCAGCTAGATCCGTTCCTGTTATCTTCCTACTGACAGGCAGGCTTGTCTGGTTACAGTATATAAAGCTACCTGAAGAAAATTACTGGTGTTCTATTTGATCCTATTAGTACCACGGTCAGGCAGCTAGACTATTTACATTTAGTACAGTGCGTCCTGCTCACAGTGTTCAGCTAGATCCGTTCCTGTTATCTTCCTACTGACAGGCAGGCTTGTCTGGTTACAGTATATAAAGCTACCTGAAGAAAATTACTGGTGTTCTATTTGATCCTATTAGTACCACGGTCAGGCAGCTAGACTATTTACATTTAGTACAGTGCGTCCTGCTCACAGTGTGCAGCTAGATCCGTTCCTGTTATCTTCCTACTGACAGGCAGGCTTGTCTGGTTACAGTATATAAAGCTACCTGAAGAAAATTACTGGTGTTCTATTTGATCCTATTAGTACCACGGTCAGGCAGCTAGACTATTTACATTTAGTACAGTGCGTCCTGCTCACAGTGTTCAGCTAGATCCGTTCCTGTTATCTTTCTACTGACAGGCAGGCTTGTCTGGTTACAGTATATAAAGCTACCTGAAGAAAATTACTGGTGTTCTATTTGATCCTATTAGTACCACGGTCAGGCAGCTAGACTATTTACATTTAGTACAGTGCGTCCTGCTCACAGTGTTCAGCTAGATCCGTTCCTGTTATCTTCCTACTGACAGGCAGGCTTGTCTGGTTACAGTATATAAAGCTACCTGAAGAAAATTACTGGTGTTCTATTTGATCCTATTAGTACCACGGTCAGGCAGCTAGACTATTTACATTTAGTACAGTGCGTCATGCTCACAGTGTTCAGCTAGATCTGTTCCTGTTATCTTCCTACTGACAGGCAGGCTTGTCTGGTTACAGTATATAAAGCTACCTGAAGAAAATTACTGGTGTTCTATCCCAGCTTAGTGCAGCTACAGGCCATTAGTATGTCTGGAAGGCCAAGAAGGAGAGGCAGACAGTCACAAGCCAATAAGAGAGGGCAAGCAGGCTCTGTGTCTAGTGCTGGTCGTGGAGACGGTACATCCTCATGAGCACGTGGCCATGGGACACGCTTGGCCTTTTTTTCGGCAGCTGGCCGTGTTGAGCCGCAACATGCGGAAGACTTGGTCGAGTGGATGACCAAGCCGTCCTCATCATCCTCTCTCACCCATGCCCAGGGTGCTTTGTCTGGCAAAGCAGCGGCCTCTTCCCTCAGCTCAATGTCATCAGTGACTCCTTCCCTAGCTCCACCATGTCCTCCTGAGGATTCCCTCGAACTGTTTGACCACAGTGTTGGGTACATACTCCAGGAGGATGCCCAGCGTTTGGAAGGCTCTGATGATGATACTGAGCTCGATGAAGGCAGTAACATGAGCACGGACAGAGGGGGTGCCCAAGAAGGACAGCAATCTGGCAGTCATGCTCCCCCTGCTGCAGCATACTGCCAGGTTTGCTCCAGTGATGAGGAGGGAGGGGATGATGAGGTCACTGTCTCAACGTGGGTGCCTGATAGGAGAGAGGAGGAGGAGGAGGAGGCGGCACATCACCAACGAGGCAGGATGCCCTCCAGGGGCCAGCCTAAGGGCAGCACATTGACTGCATCACACCCCAAAGCTCCACATGTGCAGGGCGCTGCAGTCTCTGCGCGTTATTCAAAAAGTTCTTTGGTGTGGGCCTTTTTTGAGACGAGTGCATCAGATCGCACCGCTGCTATTTGCAACATATGTCTCAAGCGTATCTCACGTGGCCAAAACATCTCCCGCTTGGGTACCACATGCTTGACCAGACATATGTTGACCTGCCATGCAGTTCGTTGGCAAGCGTATCTAAAAGACCCACACCAAAGAACAAAGAGGATCTCTCCTTGCTCCTCATCAGCTGAGATTTCCAACCCCACTAGACCTCCAGTCCTCTCTGAGACCTGCAGTGAGAGGAATGAAGGTGTAGAATTAGGTGTGTCACAGCCAAGTACTTGTGGGCAATCTGCTTTTGGTACACCGACGTCAGATTGTACCAGGCAAATTTCCCTGCCCCAGCTGCTGCACCGCCGAAAGAAGTTTGCTCCCAGCCATCCACATGCCCAGCGGTTGAATGCTAGCTTGGCAAAATTGCTAGCACTTCAACTGCTGCCTTTTCAGTTGGTAGACTCTGCCCCCTTCCGTGAGTTTGTGGAATGTGCGGTTCCTCAGTGGCAGGTACCCAAACGCCACTTTTTCTCACGGAAGGCGATTCCGGCTCTCTACCGGCATGTGGAAGGCAATGTCCATGCCTCGCTGGACAGGGCGGTCAGCGGTAAGGTGCATATTACCGCTGACTCATGGTCCAGCAGGCATGGACAGGGGCATTACCCAAGTTTCACGGCGCATTGGGTGACTCTGCTGGCAGTTGGGAAGGATGCAGGACAAGGTGCAGTAGTGTTGGAGGTTGTTCCGCCACCACGCCTCCAAAATGCCGATTGTGACACACCTCTCTCCTCCACCCCCTCCTCTTCTTCTTCCTCCATGGCCTCTTCCTCGGAACCAGCGGTGCTCCGTAGTCGTTCAAGGGGCTACGCAAGTATGCAGGCCAAAAGATGCCATGCGGTGCTTGAGCTGGTGTGCTTGGGGGACAGGAGCCACACTGGGGCAGAGGTTCTGTCAGCTCTGCAGGGGCAGGTTCAGAGGTGGTTGACGCCACGCCAACTTAAGGCAGGAATGGTGGTTTGCGACAATGGCACCAACCTCCTCTCTGCCCTCCGACAGGGACAAATGACCCATGTGCCCTGTTTGGCTCACGTCCTTAACTTGGTGGTGCAGCGGTTCTTGGGCAGGTACCCGGGCTTACAGGATGTCCTGAGGCAGGCCAGGAAAGTCTGTGTGCATTTCCGCCGGTCATATAATGCCAGTGCTCGGCTGACGGACCTCCAAAAGGAGTTTAACCTGCCCAAGAACCGCCTAATCTGTGACATGCCCACCAGGTGGAACTCAACGTTGGCCATGCTGCATCGGCTGCACACGCAGCAGAGGGCCATCAATGAGTACCTGTGCGACTATGGCACCAGGACAGGGTCAGGGGAGCTTGGTTTTTTTTCCCCACGCCAGTGGGCCATGATCAGGGATGCATGCACTGTCCTGTCACCATTTGAGGAGGCCACGAGGATGGTGAGCAGTGACAGTGCATGCATCAGTGACACTGTCCCCCTTGTCCACCTGTTGGAGCACACGCTGCGTGGAATAATGGACAGGGCACTTGAGGCAGAACAGAGGCAGGAAGAGGAGGACTTCCTTAGCTCTCAAGGCCCCCTTTATCCAGACAGTGTTCCTGCGTGCCCGCCGATCACACAGGAAGAGGACTAGGAGGAGGAGGAGGAGGAGGAAGATTGTGTCAGTATGGAGGGGGAGCCTGGCACTCAGCATCAGCAGCAGTCTTTAAGGGATCAGTCCCAAGAAACACATGGACTTGTACGTGGCTGGGAGGAGGTGGCTGCGGACGTTGTCGTCCTTAGTGACCCAGAGGACTCCGGACCGAATGCCTCAGCAAACCTACGCTGCATGGCCTCCCTGATCCTGCAAAGCCTGCGTAAGGATCCTCGTATTCGTGGTATCAAGGAGAAGGACCAATACTGGCTGGCAACCCTCCTTGATCCACGTTACAAGGGTAAGGTTGCGGACCTTATCTTGCCATCGCAGAGGGAGCAGAGGATGAAACATCTTCGGGAGGCCTTGCAGAAAGGTCTGTGCAATGCGTTCCCAGAGACTGGGAGGTTACAAACTCCTGTTTCTGGACAACGTGTTGCTGAGGCTTCGGTCAGTCAAAGAAGGAGCGGTGGAGAAGGTGGCCGTCTGACCGATGCGTTCAGACAATTTTTTGGTCCGCAGCCCCAAGGTATGATCGGTTCCAGCAACCATCGCCAGCGTCTGTTTTACATGGTGCAGGAATACCTAGGGGCAAGATCAGACTTGGACACCTTTCCCACCGAAAATCCTCTGGGTTACTGGGTCTTGAGGATGGATCACTGGCCAGAGCTTGCACAGTATGCAATTGAGCTACTGGCCTGTCCTGCATCCAGCGTTCTTTCGGAACGCACATTCAGTGCTGCTGGAGGCGTGGTAACCGATCACAGGGTGCGTCTGTCCACCGACTCGGTCGATCGGCTGACCTTCATAAAAATGAATCAGTCTTGGATCACCACCAGTTACCAAGCACCTGATGCTGATGTAACCGAATAATTTTTTTTGAAATCTCAGATCCCTTCAAAGACTGCCTATGCTGATGCTGAGTGACTATCCCTGAGTAATTATCCTCTTCCTCCTCAATCATCACGCTGATAGCTTGTAAGAACATTTTTGGTTCTGGGCGCCACCACCAGTGCCTAAGGCACAATTTTTCAGCCCCTGTTTAACAGGGGCGTGTAATTACAATTTTTGATGTAATACTTTGCAGCAGGGCTCGTTCCTGCATTCCAACTAGAGTGTCTGTGAGGGGTTGCAGTGTTGTGGCACCAGCACCAGTGCCTAAGGCCCAATTTTTCTGCCCCTGTCTAACAGGGGCGTGTAATTACAATTTTTGATGCAATACTTTGCAGCAGGGCTCGTTCCTGCATTCCAACTAGAGTGTCTGTGAGGGGTTGCAGTGTTGTGGCACCAGCACCAGTGCCTAAGGCCCAATTTTTCTGCCCCTGTCTATCAGGGGCGTGTAATTACAATTTTTGATGCAATACTTTGCAGCAGGGCTCGTTCCTGCGTTCCAACTAGAGTGTCTGTGAGGGGTTGCAGTGTTGTGGCACGAGCACCAGTGCCTAAGGCCTAATTTTTCAGCTCCTGTTCAACAGGGGCATGTAATTACAATTCTTGATCTAATATTTCACAGCAGGGCCCTGTGAGGGCTTACAGTGTTGTGGCCACAGCAACACCTAAGGCCCAAATTTCTGCTGAGTATATAGGGCAGGACCCTACTTTCAAACATCTAACTTACAAACGACTCCTACTTGCAAACGGAAGGAGACAACAGGAAGTGAGATGAAATCTACCCCTAGGAAGGGAAATTCTCTCCTGTAAGAGTTAATATGGGAAAACAATTTCTCCTTTCCACTGATGCTTTCCAATCCTTGTTCCACAAAAAAACCCAAATTTTCAAAAAACATTTTTCATTGGGACAAAAAGTGAGGTGAAATCTTCTGAAGAGGAGGAAAGACAGCAAAACAAATGTCACAGGGGTGATAACCCTTCCCTATGTTTTCCAAAAAGCTTAAAAAAGATTTTTTGGCTGGAGCTAAACACGTTAAAAATGTACCCGTTCAAAATTACAAAGAGATTCTACTTAACAACAAACCTACAGTCCCTGTCTTGTTTGCACCGCCTGTATACTGCTGTTCAGAGTATATAGGGCCTTTCCTTATTTTAATTTGGGTGCGGGGTTCCCCTTAATATCCATACAAGACCCAAAGGGCCTGGTAATGGACTGGGGGGTACCCATGCCGTTTGTCTCACTGATTTTCATCCATATTGCCATGACCCGACATGACATTAAACCCGCAAGCAGTTTTAAATTAGATTTTTTTCTTTAAAAATGACATTTGGTGCAGGGACTGTTCTAAACACGGGAAACACGCGTCACTTTACAGGCATACTATAGACACCCCCCAGGTACGATATTTAAAGGAATATTTCACTTTTTTTTTTTTTACTTTAAGCATCATTAAAATCACTGCTCCCGAAAAAACGGCCGTTTTTAAAAGTTTTTTTTGCATTGATACATGTCCCCTGGGGTAGGACCCGGGTCCCCAAACCCTTTTTAGGACAATACCATGCAAATTAGCCTTTAAAATGAGCACTTTTGATTTCGAACGTTCGAGTCCCATAGACATCAATGGGGTTCTAACGTTCGTGCGAACTTTCGGTCCGTTCGCAGGTTCTGGTGCGAACCGAACCGGGGGGTGTTCGGCTCATCCCTAGTCTTTATAAACTGTGTTTGATTTTGCGTTCAGATGGGGTGAAGTCACCCCTGGAAAAGCCAAATTGCAGATTGTCAACATGTGCTAGCTGCCATCATGGGGGATTAAGGGACGTGTTTTGGGGGTGCAACCCCTTCCTCTCAGCTACTTTATTATTGAGGATGGGGTTGCACCCCCAAAACGCATCCATTGATCTCCCGTGATGGCAGATAGCACATGTTGACACACTGTGTGCATCCTCAAAATTTGGCTTTTCTCGAATATGTCAAAAAATAAGCGAAATTTTGAGATTACAAAAAGCACAAAAGAGGGAAGGGATTTGGAGGTGTTTCAAACTCGCCCTAAAACATCAATGATGTTCTTCATTTTTTTTTGAACATCATTGATGTTTTTCTGGATGTTTTCCAAGTCCCTTTTACACCCCATGATCTCCCCAATCAGGATCTGTGCACTTTCACTGGTGAAATGACCTGGATCCACAACATCACGATCACCTAAAAATAGAGAAACAAAAACATACCATAAACATACTACATACTATAAATATGCCGGCATCCATCTCTTACCTGCGCCTGTGGTTGCAGACACCTGTTGTGGTGACTATTTCCACCACGTCTCCCTCCTCCTCCTCTGCTTGTCTTTGGTGGATTTCACCTTCTCCCTGAGGTGGGGGGTGTCTGGTCTCCACTGGTGAGTGGTGTCCTCCGAGTCTTTTCTCCCCTATGTAAAAAAAAATAGGTATACTTAGCACACAGATATTTGATGACAGAAAGAGGAATATGAAACATTGTTTGGAAGTGGGGTACAATTGTCTGTTTTGACAGTTTCAAGATGAAGAAATATTTTTTCTTGTGTCCCACACTAGTTCTCCAGCGTCCAGATGTGTAAACAGCTGCTGAGTGTCCTCTCCTTACACAGAATCTAGTTTGCATTACATTCTACTTACAAACACATCTAGACACCAAAATTATTTGAGTAGAAATAGGCCAGAAAAAATGTCTTCAAATGCATATGGCCAAAACAATGGTGTTTTCTAGGCCTAACGAACAATGTTTCAGACGAACGAACAATGTGCCCATGAACATGAAAGTTGCCATTTTAAACTGTACAACAGTTAAGAAAAGCACATGGAGCAGCATGAACGTAATAAAAAGAAAGAATAGGAACACAGCACAACTACTTACTTTTTTGCAGCACTCTCCTGATCCTTCTGTACTGCTCGTGCTCCCTTCATTTCAGGTCCGATCACCGCTTCCTGAGCTGATCCTTGGATCGTCGTACCCCAAAATTCCGGTGCAGACTTTTGACCACTTTCGCCATGATCTTGGCCTTTCTGACATTGGGGTTGGGATAAGGTCCATACTTCCCGTCATAGTCGGCCTTCTTCAGGATGTCGACCATCTCCAACATCTCCCCAAAGGACATTTGAGGCCTTAAATCGTCTCCTCCTGGATCTGGACGTTTCAGGCTTCGGGCTTTCCTCCTCCTCCTCGTTGGTGTAATTATCAGACACCTGCTCTGTCTCCGCCATGTGCTCTCCCCCACTGCGCCGAACGAGAAGAGGCGGGGAATAGACTAGAAAGAACGTCAGGAGTGGGCGGAGTTTCACGCATGCGCAGTGTATATAAAGCGTAACGCGTGTGCGTCTTACGTACGATCTATGAGTGGAGGAAGGAGTATCGGAGGCGCCGATCGTGATAACGAAGGTAAGATTTAAATTTTGGCCTATACTGCTTCTAGATTGAGGCCTGTATTTGTTTAGAAGATTTTAGGCTGACATTAGGGTTTGTCTTGTGTTGTGTCTTGCAGTGAAAATGGATCTAGTCAATGATCATGACTTTATGCCAATCTTCATAGATATGTTTAGGGAGCTGCCCTGTCTATGGCAGATAAACCAGCCTGAATATAAGAACCAAACAAAGAGGAAGGCAGCGCTGGATAATTTGCTGCAATTTGTGAAGCCGGTGATCCCCACGGCAGACATCACCTATTTGAAGGTTCTAATTGGTGGCATGAGGAGCACTTATCTAAGGGAGCGCAAGAAGGTCCAGGGTTCCCAGAGATTAGGAGCTGCAGATGACATTTATCTCCCCAGGCTGTGGTACTATGACAAACTGCATTTTCTGGCAGGTCAGACTGAACCCAGGAGAGCACTCTCCACTCTTCCTTCCACGCTTCCTTCCCCCCCAGCTGAGGCTTCTGACGTCTGACCTGGACCTTGCAGGCAGCAACATGTGGAGGAGCCCAGGTTGAGCCAGGTATAGCATTCTTCTAAATATTGCTGGTTGTCCAATCAATGATGTTAAATAGATGTTAGTTTGGAGTACTAATTTATGATTTTAATTGATGATGCAAAAACTAAAACCATGTCCCTTTTTCATACACAGGGAAGTCTCAGCCAGGAGGTGGCCGGCCAAGCAGGCTGCCTGATATCCAGGTCCCTCCCCTCCGCCTTCAAAGACAAAGTGGCAGGAAGAGGAGTAACCTGGAGGAGGCTGCCATAGGCCTCTTTTGGAAGGCTACAGAGGCCCTCAGAACACCCCACAGTGTGGAGGAGGACTTTGCTGCCATAACTGCCTGCAAAATGATGCAGATGGAGGAGGGCCAACGACTCATATGTGAGTTTTTAATTTTGGAAGCTCTAAATAAGGGGTTGAGTGGCCAATTCACATGTGAAACCCACATTTGTCAGCTCACACATGGTCCTCCTCCTCCTCCTCCAGGTCCTCCTCCTCCTCCAGGTCCTACTCCTACTCCTGCCACACCTCCAACACCAGAGCCACAGCTGGGAAGGAAGCGTGGAAGGAAGACCAGAGAGTGATGGCCTGGGTTCAGTCTGGTCTGGCAAAAGATGCAGGCTCTTGTATGACCACAGCCTAGGGACATACATGTCATCTGCTGCTTTCACGATCTCTTGGACTTCTGGACCAGACTGCACTCCCTTAGATATGGACTCCTCAGGCCACCAATTTTGCTGTAAAATTATTGATGTCTGCCCTGGGGGTCAAATGCTTCGCCAACTTCAGCTGTTCCTCCAGCGTTTCCTTCCTCTTTGTTTGGTTCTGAGCCCTTAATAAAGGATTTTTTTTTCAATTATACTCGCCTATGTGTGTTTTCCTTCAAAAAGGACAGTTTGTTTGTGAGGAGGCAGGTACATTTCAAATATACAATGTGAAATTAACAAGGGACACCAAGCAAACTCCTTGAGATTAAATAATACAAGATAATAATGGTGTTGTGGTAACTTGTCACACAAAACACACACAAAAATATTCTGGATGTAAAATCCAAAAAAAAAAAAAAATTAACAACACGATCAGGCTTGAAAACAATACAAACCAAAAAAATATATATATATCTTTTTTGTCAGATGTGACAAATCAAAATATATTGAGGGAATCACGATAAATAATAAAGAAAGAAGTTTGTGAGAAGTCTGTGTGAATACGAGCAGCAAAACTACTTCATTCTTCTAGCATTATAAAGAAGAAGAGAGTGTGCTGTATTAAACTATTTAAAACATCGCAGCGTGACGAAAGTGCTGTATCCATTCCGAACACTAATTTTACCAGACCGAGCTGTTCCCTCTCGGAATTTCTTCTGAGCATGCGTGGCACTTTGTGCGTCGGAATTGGCCACAAACGGTCGGAATTGACACAATCGGATTTTGTTGTCGGAAAATTTTATAGCCTGCTCTCAAACTTTGTGTGTCGGAAAATCCGATGGAAAATGTCCGATGGAGCCCACACACGGTCGGAATTTCCGACAACACGCTCCGATCGCACATTTTCCATCGGAAAATCCGACCGTGTGTACAGGGCATAAGTGCAGCTAACTGACTCGGCTGCCTACTCTATCAAATGACACTGTCTCTCTGTCTATCTCTCTCCACCGCCGCAACTCACTACACAAGGCCGCCACGCAGGCAGCCTTATATAGTGTGGGTCATGTACTAAACCCCCTGAGCCATAATTGGCCAAAGCCACTCTGGCTTTGGCTAATTACGGCTCTCTGTACAGACGGCGCTGTGATTGGCCAAGCATGTGGGTCATAGTGCATGCTTGGCCAATCATCAGCCCGCAATGCACTGCGATGCCGCAGTGAATTATGGGCCGTGACGAGCCACACGAATTTGGCGCGAACGGCCCATATCGTTCGCAATTCCAATAACGATCGAACATGCGATGTTCGAGTCGAACATGGGATCGACTCAAGCTCATCCCTTGTCTCCGCTGATGCTTTATTATCACCAATCCTTGTTTCCCTAAAAACCCCAAATTTTCAAAATCCAATTGTCATTAGAACAGAAAGTGAGGTGAAATCTTCTGAACAGGGGCACAGACAGCAGCACAAATGTTACAAGGGTGATGATAACCCTTCCCTATGTTATCCAAAATGCTTAAAAATTGATTTTTTGGCTGGAATTACACTTAAAAATTGTACCTGATCCAAATAACAAACAGATTCAACTCAAGAACAAACCTACAGTCCCTGTCTTGTTTGGACTGCCTGTATACTGCTGTTCAGATTATATAGGGCCTGGGGGCCCCACGCCTTTTCTTTTTTTAATTTGGGTGTGGGGTTCCCCTTAATATCCATACAAGACCCAAAGGGCCTGGTAATGGGCTGGGGGGTTACTCATGCCATTTTTCTCAATAACTTTCCTCCATATTGCCCTGACCCGCCATTACATTACAGCCGCAAGCAGTTTTAACCACTTCCGGACCGCCGCACGCCGATGTACGTCCCTACTTTGGGGACGGATATCGTTGTTATGGCAGCAGCTAGCTGCCATAACTCCGGTATCCCTGTGTTCGGCCGGCGGTCTGGTACAAAATAAAAGTGGTCTCTGCGGCAGATTCGGTGCAAGTGAGTGAGGGGAAGATGGCCCCCACCCGTCTCCATGACACTGCAGGGCGGAAGCGACGTCAAAACATCTCTTCCGCCCATAGCTCTTAAAAAGGGCAAATTTATTTTGTTTATTTTTTTAAATGGCAAAATATTTTTTTTTATATTGCATTTTAGTGTAAATGAGATCTGAGGTCTTTTTGACCCCAGATCTCATATTTAAGAGGTCCTGTCATACTTTTTTTCTATTACAAGGGATGTTTACATTCCTTGTAATAGGAATAAAAGTGACACTTTTTTTTAAAAAACAGTGTAAAAATAAAAAGTAAAAGGTAAAATAAATAAGGAAAAAAAAATTGAAAACACACTCCGTCCCGCCAAGCTCGCGTGCAGAAGCGAACGCATACGTGAATAGTGTCCGCATATGAAAACGGTGTTCAGACCACACATGTGAGGTATCGCCATGATCGGTAGAGCGAGAGCAATAATTCTAGCCCTATACCTCCTCTGTAATGCAAAACATGCAACCGGTAGAATTTTTTAAATGTCAACTATGGAGATTTTTAAGGGTAACAGTTTGTCGCCATTCCACGAGCGGGCGCAATTTTGAAGCGTGACATATTGGGTATCAATTTACTCGGCGTAACATTATCTTTCAAAATATACAAAAAAAAAATTGGGCTAACTTTACTGTTGTCTTTTTTTTTTAATTCAAAAAATGTATTTTTTTTTTTAAAAAGTGTGCTTGTAAGCCCACTGCGCAAATACGGTGTGACAGAAAGTATTGCAAAATATTCTCTAGGATGTTAGAAAAAAAATGTACAATGTTTGGGGGTTCTAAGTAATTTTCTAGCAAAAGAAACTGTTTTTAACTTGTAAACACCACATCTAAAAAAGTGGCCCGGTCTTAAAGTGGTTAAATGACTTTTATTCCTTTAGAAATGTCATTTTGTGCAGGGACTGTTCTAAACACGGGAAACATGTGGCACTTTACAGGCATACTATATACACCCCCCAGGTACGCTATTTAAAGGAATATTTCACTTTTATTTTTTCACTTTAAGCATCATTAAAATCACTACTCCCAAAAAAACATTCATTTTTAAAACTTTCTTTTGCATTGATACATGTCCCCTGGTGCAGGACCCGGGTCCCCAAACCCTTTTTAGGACAATAACTTGTATATTAGCCTTTAAAATAAATTCGCAGTTTTGATTTCTCACGTTCGAGTCCCATAGGCTTTAACAGTGTTCGAATGTTCACACGAACTTTCAGTCCGTTAGCATGTTCTGGATGCAAACCGAACACGGGGGGGTGTTCGGCTCATTATTATTTTACAATACAAGGTGGAGTACATACAGGAATGATGGGTTGAACCATTTCCCATAACAAGGAAGTTCTTTAATTGTCAGTTTAATTGTCAATTGTCAGAGGACTTAAAAACATGTTTAGATGTGACAGTTTAAGGCTAAGGCTCGATTCACACTAATCCGTTTTTTTATGCATTTTGCATTTTGCAGAAAAACAGGGAAATTTTTTAACATGGGTTCCTATGGGACATGTTCACATCAATGCATTTTTGTGCCTCTGTGTTTTTGGAAAGGGTCGGGGACTTCCCGCAATATGAAGCGTTTTGCATGTAATAGAATTCAATGGACCCACATCCAAAACGCAAGTACCATGTTTTTACCGCGATTTTGCCACGATTAGTTTTTTTTTATTTCTTTTTTTTTACACTGTATATAGCTGGTTGCTAAGGAGGGGGCCGGGAAGCCGGCCACCGTGTCCTTAACAACCGATGAGTCATCAGCTGTCAGCTGGTTTCCCACTCAATGTAAAAAAAAAATGCTGGCTAAAAAAAATAAATTGTGAAACAAAACAGCGTGGGGTTCCCCCCCAGGTCCATACCAGGCCCTTGGGTGTAGTATGGATTCGGAGGGGACCCCCACACACCAAATTTTTTTTTAAAAATGGCGTGGGGGTTCCCCCAAAATCCATACCAGACCCTTATCCGAGCATGCAGCCTGACAGGTCAGGAAAGGGAGGGGACGAGCGAGCGCCGCCCCCTCCTGAACCATACCAAGCCGCATGCCCTCAACATGGGGGGATGGGTGCTTTGGGGCAGGGGGGCTCTGCGCCCCCACCCCAAAGCACCTTGCCCCCATGTTGATGGGGACAAGGGCCTCTTCCCGACAACCCTTGCCCTGTGGTTGTCGGGGATTGCGGGCGGGGGGGCTTATCGGAATCTGGAAGCCCCCTTTAACAAGGGGGCCCCCAGATCCCGGCCCCCCCATGTGAATGCTGAGCTCTGATGAAGAAGGGACGAGCCCTTCGAAACGCGTTAGCAGGCAGTGCTATATGTTCCTCTAAGGCCTTTGGAAGGCTTCGCTCATCATTTTAACCATTTGCTGTTAGTTGATGCTCGAGTTTTACGGCACCTGATTTTACTACTGCTTGTGAGTAATTTCCTTTATCATTTTATTCAATAAATGTTTTACAAAAGATAATGCACATGGCTGGTGCGCCCTTTTCTCTTTTTATTTCTTCGGGTACATTGTACCCCTATCCATTCACTAAAAAAAAGTAGTGTAGTGTTAAAAAATACAGTAGACAGTTTTTGACAAGTCTTTTAATAAAAATCTTCTTGTCCGCTTCTTCCTCCGGTCTTCCTCCATCTTCTCCCGCATCTTCATCCTCCGGTCTTCTCTGTCTCCCCCTGCTTCTTCTTGCGCTCATCTTCTGTCTTCTTTGTCCGGTGTTCTTCTTCCTTTGCTGCCGCTCCCGCCGACGACCCTCCTCCAATGCTGCATCCCGCTGATCTGTCGGCGCCGATGTCCTGAATTTCTTAAATAAGGATGGGGTGTGGCAATCTTATTATGTCATTCGGAGGCCATGCCCACTTGTGACATCACCGCCCAGCTGTCAATCTGATATGCGAAAAAGGAGATTTCAGGCCGGACATAGCTACAGTGCCTTTCAAAAGTATTCCCCCCCTTGGCATTTTTTGTGTTTTGTTGCCTTACAACCTGGAATTAACATGGATTGTTTGAGGATTTGCATTATTTAATTTACAGAACATGCCCACAACTTGAAAGATGTTTTTTTTTATTGTGAAGCAAGCAACAAATAGGACAAAATAACAGAAAAAGTCAATGTGCATAACTATTCACCCCCTAAAGTCAATACTTTGTAGAGCCACCTTTTGCATCTATCACAGCTCCAAGTCACTTTGGATAAGTCTCTATGAGCTTGCCACAGCTTACCACTGGGATTTTTGCCCATTACTCCTTGCAAAACTGCTCCAGCTCCTTCAAGTTGGATGGCTGTGAACAGCAATCTTGAAGTCTGACCACAGATTTTCTATTGGATTGAGGTCTGGGCTTTGACTAGGCCATTCCAACACATTTACATGTTTCCCCTTAAACCACTTTAACAGTGTTGCTTTAACAGTGTGTTTGGGGTCATTGTCCTGCTGGAAGGTGAACCTCCGTCCTAGCCCCAAATGACACACAGAGTGGTACAGGTTTTGCCCAAGAATATACCAGTATTTAGCGCAATCCATCTTTCCCTGACCAGTGTCCTACTCCTGACTGCTGAAAAACATCCCCACAGCATGATGCTGCCACCACCATGTTTCACTGTGGGGATGGTGTTCTTTGGGTGATGTGATGTGTCGTGTTTGCGCCAGACATAGCGTTTTTTTGATGGCCAAAAAGTTCAATTTTAGTCTCACCAGACCAGAGCACCTTCCTTCATACATTTTGGGAGTCTCCCACATGCCTTTTTCGCAAACTCAAAACGCGCCATTTTGTTTTTTGCTGAAAGTGATGGCTTTCCTCTGGCCACTCTGCCATAAAGCCCAACTCTATGGAGCATACGGTTTATTGACGTCCTATGTACAGATACTCCAGTCTCTGCTGTGGAACTCTGCAGCTCCTCCAGGATTACCTTAGGTCTCTGTGGTGCCTCTCTGATTAATGCCCTCTTTGCCCGGTCCGTGAGTTTTGGTGTGAGGCTGTCTTTTTGCCGGTTTACTGTTGTGCCATGTTCTTTTCTATTTGATTTGGTTGATGGGGCTCCTAGGGATCATCAAAGATTTGGATATTTTTTTATAACCTAACCCTGACTTGTACTTCTCAACAACACTGTCCCTTACTTGTTTGGAGAGTTCCTTGGTCTTCATGGCAGTGTTTGGTTAGTGGTGCCTCTTGCTTAGGTGTTGCAGCCTTTGGGGCCTTTCAAAAAGGTTTGTATATGTAATGACAGATCATGTGACACTTAGATTGCACACAGGTGTACATCATTTCATTAATTATGTGACTTCTGAAGGTAATTGGTTGCACCAGAGCTTTTTATGGGCTTCATAACAAAGGGGGCGAATACATACGCACATGCCAATTATCAGTTTTTTATTTCTGAAAAATAGTTTTATGTATATATTTTATTCATTTTACTTCACCAACTTAGACTATTGTGTTCTGATCCATCACATATCATTCAGATTAAAAAAAAAAAACATTGAACTAAAGGCTGTAATGTAACAAAATAGGTAAAAAGCCAATGGGGGGGGGGGGGGGGGGGGGGTGAATACTTTTGCAAGGCACTGTAATTATAATAATGAGGAGATACAGAATGTCAGCTTGATACAGAAAAAATATCATTTTATACAGTTGTGCTTTGCTTTAACCACTTGTCGACCAGGCCTTTTCTGGAACTTTTTGTTTACAAGTTTTAACCGCTTGCCGACCGCTGCATGCCGATTTACGTCGGCAGAATGGCACAGGCAGGCAAAAGGGCGTACCTGTACATCCCTTTGAATTTTCTGCCCAAAGGGAGTAGACGCACAGCCGCGGGAGCGTGCCCGCAGGTCCCGGGAACACGAAGTTCACCGGTGGTTCGCGATTGCGGCAAGGAGAGGGAGAATGGGGAGATGCTAAAAATTATAATAAAAATGACAGAAATCTATCCCCTATTTTGTAGACGCTATAACTTTTGAGCAAATCAATCAATATACATTTATTGCTAATTTTTTTTACCAAAAATATGTAGAAGAATACGTATCGGCCTAAACTGTGGAAGAAATTTGTTTTTTTATATATTTTTTGGGGATATTTATTATAGCAAAAAGTAAAAAATATTGCTTTCAAAATTGTCACTCTTTTTTTGTTTATAGCACAAAAAATAAAAACCACAGAGGTGATCAAATACCACCAAAAGAAAGCTCTATTTCTGGGAAATAAAAGGACGTCAATTTTGTTTGGGTACAACATTGCACGACCGCGCAATTGTCAGGTAAAGCAACGCAGTGAGGAATCGCAAAAATTGCTCTGGTCAGGAAGGGGGTAAATTCTTTCCGGGCTGAAGTGGTTAATTAGTATTTTTTTCTAGAAAATTGCTTGGAACCCCCAAACATTTTTTTTTTTTTTATCAGAGACCCTAGAGAATAAAATGACGGTCGTTGCAATATTTTATGCCACACTGTATTTGAGCAGCGGTCTTTCAAATGCATTTTTTTGGAAAAAATACACTTTAATGAATTTTAAAAAACACAATAGTTATCCCAATTATTTCATATAATATGAAAGATGATGTTACACCGTGTAAATAGATACCCAATATGTCATGCTTTAAAATTGCAAATGCTCGTGGAATGGCGACAAACTACGTTACTTAAAAATCTACATAGGCAACGCTTTAATATTTTTTACAGGTTACCAGTTTAGAGTTACAGAGGAGGTCTTGCACTAGAAGTATTGCTCTTGCTCTAATAATTGTGGTGATACCTCACATTTGTGGTGTGAACACCGTTTACATATGTGTTTGTATCTGGGCATCAGCACGGAGGGATGAGGCGCTTTACTTTTATTTTATTTTCATATTTATTTTACTTTTTATTTTTACACCCTTTATTTATTTTTTTATCACTTCTTTTCCTATTACAAGGAATTTATTGAGAGGCCTGGTGTCAAAAAGACTCCAGTTCTCTCGTTTATCTTTAAAAGCAAAAGAGAAAAAAAAAATTTTGACACTTGACACATGTCTTTAAGCCCAAGAACCAGAAGTGATGTCGGAGGTTGCTCCAGTCCTCCAAGGGCATAGAGCCAAGTGGGGGCTATCCTGCCCTCACTCGACTTCCTGCCTAGCCATCGGCCACATCAAATAGGTTCCGGGCTTACCGATGGCTCCGGTAAGCTCGGAAACAACCAGGAAGCAGGGGGGGGGGGGGGGGACCTCTCCTGCCGCCTATAAAAGTGATCTTGCGTGAATCCACAACTGGGATCACTTTTATTGGAAAGCCGTCTGCCTAACGAAAAAAAGATACTGGATTTATGGTATCTAGTTGCAGCCATAACCCCGATATTTAACATCAAATACATGACGTAAAAAAGTAAACTAAACAATAAAATACAGTAAACTCACAGTGGTTCTAACTGCTCACTATTTTATCCAAAACTAAAAAAAAGGTTTTGTCTTTAGTTATACTTAGTGGTGTCATCCTTTAGGTTACAGTATGTTGTCCGTTGTTTGCAAGAGGTGCTCTCTGCTCTGTAGCTGGGCTGGCTCTCGTTAGTGCGAGTCAGCTGCTCTGTCATTGAGCTCACATCGAGCTCTATACTGCCACTTCTGACTGCTTCATGTATGTGCGCCCCTCGTGTGTGCTGTACAGCTCTGGTACGCCCCTGCCTTGCGATACGTGATATGTACTGTATCTAAGGTCTACATGTACACATAACACCCTATGCGTTAAAAATACATGGTTACTGTTCCATTTAAGGACCACTGTTGGACTGTATCGCTTTTGTTCCTTACTGGGCTACAAAATACTAAATACAAGAGACTAAGTGCCGGTTCACAAAGTCGCCCGACTCTGAAGCCGCCCCGTAAAGCGCAACTTCAGCGCGGCTTGCAAAATGACTTCTGTATAGAAGTCAATGCAACCCGCTCTGAAGTCGCCCCCAAAGTAGTACAATAACCTTTTTCTAAGTCGGAGTGACTTGAGTCGCTCCTATTAGAACAGTTCCATTGTACAGAATGGAGCACGATTTGTCAGGCTGACAGGTTACCCCTGTGTGAACCTAAAGGTTGGCTGAATTGTTTCCCCCTCACAACACAGCTTGTTCCCAGATGGGGTGTCCAAGGGTGTCAGATGATCTGACATAACCCTGAACTCAACCATTGAAATGGATTGCAATGTCTACACGTTTGTTATTATTGTTTTTCCATTTCCATTTGAAAAAGAAAATGTTTTGAAGCCAGTGCATGTAGACAGGAAATAACTGCAAGGGGTTACAGGAGATCAGCAGTGCTGATATGCAACAAAAAATGAAAGAAAGGAAAAACTCTTTCATTTAAAACATTTTCTTTGGCAAACCAAATGTCATATAGTTAGAGCTAAAGTAAAACGAAGACCGTGGGGAAAACTGTCACACCTAAACATGTTTTTTTAATTCTCTTGCAAAACTGACAATTAAAGAACTTCCTTATTACGGGAAATGGTTCAACCGATCATTCCTGTGTGTACTCCACCTTGTATTGCATAATGATAACTCAATATATTCCCCGGAAATCAAAGCTCAATCAGACCTCACCATGGCTCTACAGAAGATCATCGCTTTCTCCCTGCTCATTGGGGCTGTCAGCAGTAAGACTATAGACCGTTGTACTTTTATTGATGAGCTAGAGAAAGTTCCAGATCTAATCGGCTATAAGGAATATACAGCGGGGGACTGTAAGTAATTTTCCACATATTTTGATTTCCATAGCTATTTTTGTTCTATAATTATAATAATGGAAGAAATACAGAATTTCAGCTTGATACAGAAAAAATATAATTTTATGCAGTCGTGCTTTGCTTTAACTATTTGCTGACCAGGCCTTTTCTGGAACTTTTTGATCACAAGTTCTAATTAGTATTTTTTGCTAGAAAATTGCTTAGAACCCCAACCAAACATTTTTTTTTTTTTTTTAGCAGAGACCCTAGAGAATAAAATGGCTGTCGTTGCAATATTTTATGCCACACTGTAATTGAGCAGCAGCCTTTCAAACGCATTTTTTTGGGAAAAAATACACTTTAATGTTTTAAAAAAACATAACACAATAGTTATCCCAATGGTTTCATATAATGTGAAAGATGATGTTACGCCGAGTAAATAGATACCCAATATGTCATGCTTTAAAATGGCACACGCTCGTGGAATGGCGATAAACTACTTTACTTAAAAATCCACATAGGCGATGCTTTAATATTTTTTACAGGTTACCAGTTTAGAGTTACAGAGGAGGTCTTACCTTAGAAGTATTGCTCTTGCTCTAATGAATGTGGCGATACCTCCCATGTGTGGTTTGAACACCGTTTATATATGCAGGAGTGACTGACGTATGTGTTCGCTTCTGGGTATCAGCACGGAGGGATGAGGCGCTTTACTTTTTTTTTTCAGATTTATTTTATTTTTTATTTTTACACTGTCCCTTTATTTATGTTTTTATCACTTCTATTTCTATTACAAGGAATTTATTGAGACCTGAGGTCAAAAAGACCCCAGTTCTCTCATTTACCCTTAGCCCCAGTTCACACAGGGGTGGCACGACTTGCAGGTCGCCTTACCGAGGCGACCTGCCTACGACTTCCACGGCGACTTGCAAAACGACTTCTGTATAGAAGTCTATGCAAGTCGCCCCCAAAGTAGTACAGGAACCTTTTTCTAAGTCGGAGCGACTTGTGTCGCTCCTATTAGAACGGTTCCATTGTACAGAACGGGAGGCGACTTGTCAGGCGGGTAAGTCGCCTGACAAGTCGCCCCTGTGTCAACCGGCACTTAAAAGCAAAAGAAAAAAAAATTGACACTTGACACATGTCTTTAAGCCCAGAAGTGACATTGGAGGTTGCTCCAGTCCTCCAAGGGCATAGAGCCGAGTGAGGGCTATCTTGCCCTCACTCGACTTCCTGCCTAACCATCGGCCCCATCAAATCGGTGACGGGCTTACCGACGGCTCCGGTAAGCTCGGAAACAACCGGGGAGCAGTGGAGGGGGGTGGGGGGCACCTCTCCTGCCACCTATAAAAGGGATCTTGCGACAAATCCACCACTGGGATTACTTTTATTGGAAAGCCCTCTGCCTACCGAAAAATAAGATACTGGGTTTATGGCATCTAGCTGCGGCCATAACCCCGATATTTAACATCAAATACATGGCGTAAAAAAGTACAATAAACAATAAAATACAGTAAACTCACAGTGGTTCTAACCGCTCACTATTTTATCCAAAACTAAAAAAAAATTTTGCCTTTAGTTATACTTAGTTGTGTCATATAGGTTAGGTTATGTTGTGCTTTGGTTGATAAAACAGTTGGCATTTGTTTAACAGCTTCAATACCAGGCCCTTTTACCCCCTTCCTGCCCAGGCCACTTTTCAGCTTTCAGCGCTGTCGCATTTTGAATGACAATTGCGCGATCAGGCAATGCTGTATCCAGATTAAATTTTGTATCATTTTTCTTGAGACAGACAGAGCTTTCTTTGGGTGGCATTAAATCACCACTGTGTTTTTTAGTTTGCTAAAAAAAAAAAAAAACAGAAAAAGACCCAAAAGTTTTTCCTAAGTTCTTAAGGTTTTTTTTTTTTTTTTTTAAATAAGATATGATTTTTAAAGAAGTATTAAACCTAAAGCAGTCATTTTTTTTATATTGCAACTTACCAATTCTTAATTGTGATGGCTGTATTAGTTTTCTTTTTTAGGCTTTCTTTCTTTTATTTTTACCTGTTGAACAGCCAGTAAGTCTGTTTTTAAAATGCACATGCTGTCCTGCAGATGTAACAGTTACAAGGTTGAGACAACCCATTTACCACTGACAGGGGTGCTTAGGGTGCTTATAATGATCAGCTTTTAGTTATTTGTGTAAAATCTTTATCAAAACAAAAAGACACTGTTTGATGTAACAGTTTATAAAGTGTTATGCCACGTACACACGGTTGGACTTTTCAGCTACAAAAGTCCGACAGCCTGTCTGACAGACTTTCGACTGACTTTTGGCGGACTTTCTAGCGACCGGACTTGCCTACACACAATCACACCAAAGTCCGTTGGATTGGTACGTGATGACGTACGACCGGACTAAAATAAGGAAGTTGATAGCCAGTAGCCAATAGCTGCCCTAGCGTCGCTTTTTGTCCGTCGGACTAGCATACAGACGAGCGGATTTCTGGGTCCGGCGTAGTTACGACGTAAAGATTTGAAGCATGTTCCAAATCTAAAGTCCGTCAGATTTGCGACTGGAAAAGTCCGCTGAAGGTCCAGTGAAGCCCACACACGATCTAATTGTCCGCCGGATTTGGTCCATCGGCGTGCGTCGGACCAGTCCGGTCAAAGTCCGACCGGGTGTACGCGGCATTAGTTGTAGTTTAGCTTCAGTTTGTTAGTCCATCTAAATCTGCTATTCCATCTAAGGCCCGGTTCACACTGATGCGAGTTCATTACGAATGCGATGCGTCAAAAACACTTTAAATTCGCATGTCATTCCTAAAGACATTGTTTTCAATGACGGTCGTTCACATACATGCGTTGCGATTCCTCTACGAATGCGATGCGATAAAAAAAAAGGGTCTTGTGCGAGTTTACTGCGTTGCGTTGCAAATTGAGTCTCCATAGACATCAATGTAAATCGTTCCTGAATCGCATTGATGGTTCACATATGTGCAAATTCGTCACCTCCAGCTCCTCCTCCACACACTCCACAAAAACCAGGAAGAGAACAGGAAGTTTGGGTTCCATTGGCCAGACAGAAATCACATTCACCTCCCAAAATGACAACTCATTCCAGTAGAATCGCAGTAAATTTGCAACAAACATGTAATGAATTTGCAAAGAAGGTTCGCAATGCAATCAGGTCAAAATCGCGCTAAATTCTCAACGCATCAGTGTGAACCGGGCCTTACACTCCCCTCTCCCCAGATTAACAATGCTGCTGTCCAAAGATACCCCTGTGCTCCTTCATTCAGAGTGAAGGTACTCTAATACAGGAGATGTGTTGCTGTACAGATCACCAGGTGAAAAAATAAGGGGGAAAAAAAGCCTAAAAAATAAAACGAATGCAGCCACCATCATGTAATGATTGGTAAACTGCAATATAAAAAATGTTTGGTTTTGTGTTTAATACACAATGATCAGAAATGGAAAGTTACCTGGCCAGTAGATTCGGGATTATTAGTAGATGGGGCTCAACTAAAAAGTCCAACTCCAGCCAAGTATTATTATAGGATAGAAAAAGTTTAGACCCATTGCCAGCTTTTTGTTACTGCCTGTTTCCTTGTTCCTGCAAAAAATAGCTGCTGAGTTCTGTACCACAATCTTAAAACATTTCTGAGTCCACCTTCTGTTTTCTATGCACCACTGAAGCCTTGATGAAAGGAAGGAGGGTGAGAGAGTTGGGAAAATCTGGCCCCAAAAATGCATTGGGTAACCCACAGTTCATGCCTGAATAATTTTAGTGGATATATCTTTGGACTACAACTGTTTGATGTGACGCTCCTGTACTTCTTTCTCTGGTTCCATTTTGAAATGGCCTTGGAGGCACTTCTATGCTTCATGTGAGAGGTCCCTGTCCAGTGTCAAAACGCTGTGCGTACCAACAACTCCACAACACCGCATGGTGGTGGAATTACCTTCAAGAGCCAACGCCATCTACCCATCTCTTCTTTGACCACTTCCGGGCCACCCACAGTATATATACGTCATTACTTTGACATTACATACAGTTTTTTTAAACTTTGGGCGATTCGGCATTCGATAAAAGTGGTCCCAGCGACAGATTCGCCATGGGATCACTTTTATAGGCAGCGGGAGAGGTGACCCGCCACTTCCCGGTCGTTTCCCCGCTTACCGGAGAGATCGGTAAAGGTGGAAATGATCCGATCCCCTGGATCGATGGGCGGGAAGTCAAGTGAGGGCAAGATGACCCCCACTCGACTCCATGTCCTTGGAGGACCAGAGCGACGTCTGACATCACTTCCGTCTAATGGCCTTAAAGGGACATTTTTTTTTGGTTAAGGTAGGTTTTGGTTTAAGATAAAATTCCTTTTTTAGTTTTGCTTTTAAGTTTAAATGTGAGATCTGAGGTCTTTTTGACCCCAGATCTCACAATAAAGAGGACCTGTCATGCTTATTTCTATTACAAGGGATGTTTACATTCCTAGTAAAAGGAATAAAAGTGATAAAAAAAATAAAAAATAAAGGGACAGTGTAAAAATAAAAAATGAAAGGTAAAATAAATAACAGTAAATAAAAAACATTTTTTTATAGCCCCCTGTCCCTCCGAGCTCGCGAGCAGAAGTGAACGCATACGTAAGTCGCGCCCACATATGTAAACGGCGTTCAAACCACACATGTGAGGTATTGCCACAATCGCAAGAGCAAAAAATGTTAAAGTGTCGTCTATGGAGATTTTTAAGTACCGTAGTTTGTCGCCATTCCACGAGTGTGCGCAATTTTGAAGCAAGACAGGTTGAGTATCTATTTACTCAGCGTAATGTCATCTTTCACATTATACAAAACAATTGAGCTAACTGTTTTTTTTTTTAATTCATGAAAGTGTATTTTTTCCCCAAAAAATTGCATTTGAAAGACGGCTGCGCAAATACAGTGTGACAAAAAATATTGCAACGACCGCCATTTTATTCTCTAGGGTCTCTGCTAAAAAATATATATGTAAAAGATATATATTTGCCTTTATCCCAGAAAATTATATATATAGTGAAGGTGCTGCTGCTTAAGATGCCTGAATACTTTAGCTAATAATATACAGTACAGTGGAACCTCAGATTGTGGGTAATGCGGTTAACGAGCATTTCGCAATACGAGCTATTATTTTTTAAAAATCCTGACTCGGTTTGGGAGTGTTGTCTCGCAAAACAAGAAGGATACAAGCCTCTGCGGTGTGCAGTATCGCATTTGGCCAGTGGTGCGGGGGCACCGGTGCCGTTCTGAGCCGTTCGGAGCTGTTTAGAAATACTCGGAAACACTCGAATACTCGGAAATACTCCGTTCCTGAGTGTTTCCAAGCCTCCCCGAGGGTTTCCAAGTGCATCCGAGCGGTCTCCGATTATTTTCGAGTCGCTCCGGCGCCCCCCACCTCTGGCCACATGCGGTATTGCAATAAAAGTCAATGTGGAACAAATTATCTTTGTTTACATTGACTTCTATAGGGAAACTCGCTTTGATATGCGAGTGCTTTCGATTACAAGCATTCTCCTGGAACGGATTATGCTCGTAATCCAAAGTTACACTGTATGTAGAAAAATATAAGCGTGCAATCCAATAGTCAAATACTAATAATGTGAATACAAAGGATTTAAAAACAATAAGTGTCCATATAGAAACTAAAAATAAAAAATGAAATACTGTAAATGACCATATAAAAGTCCAACAAGTGTTCCAAAAAATAGTGAAAAAAAATAGTGTTCACTCGGTGCTTCTCTTTCATACAATATCAGCGCCGCTTACCAGAACAGTTGGATCTCAAATTATAGAGATCAACTGCGCTCATGCAAATGTCAGCCAACACGGATAATCCTCTCCCCAGACTCCTCCAAACACTGCTCCTCTCCAATTGGACTGGCTGTTAAATGAAGGATCTCTCATAGATATGGATCATCTGTCTCCGGGTTGTCTCAGGTACATAGGATAACAGAAGGAAGAGGCTTCATGGTGTAGTACTTCAAACGTATATTTATTGTAAAATATGTAGCACTTACATTCAGGAAAATCACAGTGGTAATACAGCCGTGGATCTTGCCAACAGGCTGATATTTGGTGATGTTAAGGAATGCTGCTCCACCCGTCACGTTTCCCCATAAGAGGCTTCAGCTGGGACTGGAGGCTCTTCCCAGATGTCACACACCACCACTAAATACTCATTGAGCAGAAGAGACACCGGCTTAACCATTCCAGGCTCTTCCTGTGCCGTGTCATTCAGTTCAAATAATGTTTTTTTCTAATCAACAAAATTATCTAAAAGATACTGATAAAAGACACATATGCTACTACAACATTATATTGTAATTAAAATTCATATAGAATTCAATATAAAAATATATTATCAATTAGTTACCATAAAAATTATACATTTTTACAGAAAAACAGAATACATTTTATATATTCCTAAACCTATACATAAATAATCCGAACCAATAAATAAGGGAACATATAAAATAATTAATTCATAAGAAGATATATAATTAAAGGGGAGAGGACAAACAAAGGTGAAATTGTCACCCCGATTTCCTTCACATTTAAGAAGTTATTTTCATTAGGGATAATATATATGTCGTTATAAGCCAGGGAAAAAAAAAGCTTACAGTAATTTCCAATCCAATTAACCATACCACTCATCTAAACTATGACTATGCATCTCACTGAATTGTACATGAATTGTGATGACGTGTACTATTTCCGTAATGGTCCTAGTTATTAGTAATGAATAATAATACTTCTAGGATATTATTTTTAAAAATTCTAAATATTTAAATTATAAAAATGTAAGCAAAAGCAAAAATTATGAAGACCAAAAGAAGAAGTACATATTAGGCTCGATGACTCTTCAGCCCATTATTATTATCATACAGGATTTATATAGCGCCAACAGTTTGCGCAGCGCTTAACAAAATGAAGGCAGACATTACAGTTACATTACAATTTGGTACAAGAGGAATCAGAGGGCCCTGCTCATTACAGCTTACAATCTAGGAGAGAGGGTCAATTGATACAAAAGGTAATAGCTGTGGGGATGAGCTGATGAAGGAAGTAAAACAGTTTATTAGTTAGAAGCAGGATAGGCTTATTTAAAGAGAAGGGTTTTCAGGGATCGTCTAAAGATGGGTAGATTAGGGGACAGTAGGACAGATTGGGATAGGGAGTTCCAAAGGATGGGAGAAGCTCTGGAGAAATCCTGGATGCGAGTATGGGAGGAGGTGACAAGGGAGCTAGAGAGCAGGAGGTCTTGGGAGGACCAAAGAGAGCAGCTTGGTTGGTATTTTAGGACTAGGTTAGTGATATAGCTGGGGGCAGAGTTATGGATGGCTTTGTAAATGATTGTTAGCACTGAATTTTATTCGTTGGGTGAGTGTAAGCCAGTGGAGGGATTGGCAGAGAGGGGTGGAGGACACTGAATGGATGGTAAGATGGAGTCTTGCAGTGGCCTTCATTATGGACTGAAGGGGGGATAGTCTATGTAAAGGTAATCCAATGAGGGAGTTGCAGTGGTCGAGGCGAGAGATAACCAGGAAGTGAATAAGAAGCTTGGTGGTGTCATTAGTTTAAAAGGGGCGTATTCAAGGCGGCATGTTTGGACAGGGATTGGATATGGGCCTGAAAGGACAGTTCAGAGTCTAAGGTTACCCCTAGCACCCTGGCATGTGGGGACGGACTGATAGATGTGCCATTGATCTTGATAGAGAAGTCAGGGGAAGGGGTACATCGGCGAGGAAATATTAAGAGCTCGGTTTTAGATAGATTGAGAATGTGGGTTGACATCCAGGCTGATATGTCTGTAAATCAGTGATGCGTGAGGAGACTGATGGGGTGAGCTGAGGGGCAGAGAGATAGATTTGTGTGTCATCGGCATATAAATGGTAGTGGAAGCCATGGGAGGCTATCCGCTGACCCAGGGAGGACGTGTAGATAGAGAATAGTAGAAGTCCAAGGACAGAACCTTGGGGGGGGGGCCCAACGGTAAGAGCAGTTGGAGAGGAGGAAGTGAAGTTGTAAGAAGCGGAAAGGTCCAAGAGAAAGAGTACGGAATAATGACCATTGGTTTTGGCTGTTAGTAAGTTGTTTGTGAGTTTTAGGAGGGCAGTTTCTGTGGAGTGCTGTGGGCGAAATCCAGACTGAAGGGGATCAAGAAGGTTATTCTCAATGAGGTGGTCGCTCAGTCAGTTGTAGACTAAACGTTTAAGGAGTTTGGAGGCAAAAGGAATAAAGAGATGGGTCTCAGGTTGTTAAGATTGGTGGGGTCCAGTGAGGCTTTTTTTGGTATGTGAGTGACTAGCGCATCTTTTAGAGGGTTGGGGAAGATGCCAGTAGAGACGGTGACTGTAGTATTTGAGAATGAAAATGGTCTATGGGGCAGGAGGTTAGGTGGGCATTAGAAAAAAGTTTAGTGACTTCCTCTATAGTAGCTGGGTTAAAAGAGGGAAGTATTGATTGTGCAGGAGGACAAGGAGTGTAAAGTGAGGGAGATATCTGTAGAGTGGAGATCTCAAGACAAATTGTCTCAATCTTATTTATAAAGTGATTAGCAATCTCCTGGGCAGTAAGTTAGTGGGTGGAGGTAATAGAGGACAAAGTAAAGCAGTAAAGGTAGAAAAGAGCTGACGAGGACTGTGTGAGAGGGTGTTAATGAGAGTGATAAAGTAGGTCTGTTTGGCAGTGTGGGGTCAGGAATGGTATTTTTGGAGGACAGATTTATATTGGCCAAAATCTTGCTGTGACTTAGTCTTATGCCACAGATGCTCAAGAGCGCGGCTACGTTTTTTGAGGCTTCTGGTATTTTCTGTCTACCAGGGTTGTAGTGATCGGGGCCTGAATATGTGTGTAGTGAGTGGGGCCAAGGTATCCAGGGTGGATGACAGTGAACTGTTGTAGACAGAAGTGGCCAGGTTGGGGCAGGACTAGGATGAGATTTTATCATAGAGACAATCTGTAGCAGAAAAAAAGAAGAGAAGGGTTAAGATGGTGAAGGTTTCTACTGGTAATAGTTCGGTAGTTGGAGGGCAAGGTGGAGGAAGATAAGGAGAGAGTGAAACTAATAAGGTGTTGATCAGAAAGAGGAAAAGGAATGTTGGAGAGGTTGTGCGGAGTGCATAGAAAGGAGAATATGAGGTCAAGAGTTGCCAACAGAGTAAGTAGAAGCGTGTGTGCATTGTTTTAGGTCGAAAAAGAGGAGGTTAGGCTCAGCAGTTTAAAAGTAGCGGGAGTGTTAAGATTAACAGGGATGTTGAAGTCACACAGAATGATTGTTGGAATTTCAGAAGAGAGAAAGTAGGGTAGCCAGGCAGAGAAGTCATCAAGGAAGCTTGATACCGGTCCAGGAGGCCGATAGATCACAGCAATTCTCAATGAAACTGGAGAAGATAGACGAATACAGTGAGCTTCAAATGAGGAGAGGGACAGCTAGGGGGGTGAATGAAGAACCTGAAAAGTGCTTTGAGGGGATAGGAGGATTCCAACACCACCTCCATTCCACCCACGAGGCCTGGGAGAGTCCACAGGAGGCCACCATAGGAGAGGGCAGCAGGAGAAGGAGTCAGATTCTTGAATCCAGGTCTCAGTAATTTCAAGCAGGTTCAGGGAGTTTGTGATAAATAGGTCATGGATGGTGGTGAGTTTGTTACAAACAGAGCGGGCATTCCAAAGGGCACAGGAGAAGGGGAGGCTGGTTCTAGGCAGAAGAGGAATAGAAATTAGATTGTGTGGATTGCGGCTGCTACCAGAGGATAGGGGGTGCCGGGTATGTTGGCCGAAGGTAAATGATGGTGGTGCAGGATTTGGGGAAATATCTCCAGAAGTTAAGAGAAGCAGAAGGGTGAGAGAGGTGATATGGGAGTGTGACTTATGTGGAGGGACACATCCCAGTGTCCTGGAGGTTTTATTGGTATATGGGTTCAGAATTAGCAGGAGCTGATTCATGCAGTAATAAGGTGAAGACAGGAGTGAGCGTGATTTATATATATATATTATATATATATATATATATATATATATATATATATATAAGCTGTGGGGTGGAGAAGATAGGTGAAATAGGGAGAATTTAAAGGGATGATGCAACTGCGAGAAGGAAAAGTAGGGACTGCATGATACAGAGTGGTGAGATTGAGAGGTAGCCTGGATGAGAGATGAAAAAGTTTGATGTGGAATCAGGTCACCTGTAGTCTGTTCAGTGTTCTGCAGTAGTCTGTTGTAGATTTTCGCTTTGTGCATTTGCTGAAGTGCTGAACTGAAGTGCTGAGCTGAAGTGTAATACTTAATCCAATATGAATACTTTATCCAAAATATTAGTTGCCAATGCAATCCCTTCCTGTGCAAACCCCTGGCTGTGCATCCCCTAGAGAAGGCCTACATTTATACTGAGTTTGAGTGGGGGTATTGCCAATGAATTAGTCAGGATTGCATAGGAGCACATGGCTAACAGAACAAATTTCTCACACCAAAGGCAGACTACAAAACACAGCAAGAGAGCAGAAGGGTCACAGTTATAAAGATAAGAACAGCTCATAATTTAGGTATAGACTATAATAAATCAAAATAAATATCACAGTGATATGGACAAAGGTAAAGAATTTGAAGGCAGCATAGATTACCATTAAGCACATTTAAAACAATGAATCAGTTGCAGTGAAGTTAAAGGTGGAATTTGAAGGCAGCCCATCATGTTTTACTAAAAAATTCTACCCATTTTAAATGACACTATCTATTATCTATATAGCAATTAATGTCTCATTCCACATTGAGGCCCAGGGGACTTAATGACTAACTCATAGATCCACAGGGTTTCTTGAGGTTGTTACCCCTCCAATGTGGAGTATATTTTTCTATAGCTATCACCTGGAGGAGAGATGAATTCCTACCATGATGGTATCGAAAATGCTTGGATACGCTATATACGCTTTACGAATGTTGGCTAGATGTTCCCCTATTCTAACATTTAGTGCACATGGTCCTGCCCACATACTGAAAACCACACGAGCATCTAACCAAGTAAATAACCTCTATAGTGCCACAGGTTACGAAATCTTCAGTGTTATATACCCTAGAGGTAACATGTGAAGTGAACTTAGAAGTTATAATAGTCCTAGAGTTTTTACAAACTTTACACCTTTTGCAGGGGAAAAAAGCCTTTTGAAGCGGTGTTCCGCCCAAAAATTAAAAGCCAGCTGCTACACATACTGCAGCTGCTGGCTTTTAACAATGGAATACTTACCTTGACTATGGGATGTGGCATATAGTGAGGCTCCCTTAATTAACCCAACTTATTCACTATCTATTTCTTACCCAATGACCAGACGACACAAACTTCTCTTTTTTGGAGTCGAATGGCCATAGCAGCCTTTTATTATAACAAAAAATACCAGAAATATCAACATTCTTCAACATATAACTTAAATGCTTATAAATACATATTTTAAATAACATTAAACCAACTATACAGCATAACAACTTTTATTTTCCTAGGAGGTCTTTGAAGGCCAACTCTAACTTTCTTGCAACTTGTTGCATCGGTATCCCCATGTAAGGCCCCACGCCGTGCATTACGCAAGCTCAGGGACAAGCACATTAATCCTTCCAGATGCAATTTTTCTACCACCAATGTTGCCATTTTCTTTTTGGGAAAGGACGCCCATACATCCGTATGAGCCCAACCCCCATTTTAAACCTCAATTATTCTCATCACCGCCTTCAAAGACCCCCAATACCTACTGCCACGGGACGAACACGTGACAACCTTACGTGTGCGTCGCCCTCCAAACTCTAACTGCTCGCTGCACACCATCTTGTAATCCCAACTGCCACAAATCAATGCCAATCGCGTTCAGATGTACCCCATCTGAGCGCAGAAAGCGCCATGTCTCCTCCTCCAACTCCCTGTGTCGAACAGCCAGACCTCCATTCCTCACAAAAAATTTTGCTACCGCTTTATTAACTTTCACACGCGCTCTATTCAATCCTGCCACAGAGCGCGCCAAACGCCAAGCTGTCCTGGCCACCATATCCGACCACACAAATATAGTATCAGGAAAGCTGGATTGCAGGCGCAGAAGATCAAATTTTATATCCCTAATCAGTTCCCGAGCACACCTCACTCCCAAATCATTGCCCCCCACATGTAATACCGCTACATCCGGAGGGCGATCAAGACCAGCAAACTTGTGCATTTCCGGAACCACCCTAGACCACAACATCCCCGGAAAACCGATCCACCGCACCGTCCCTTCCTCCCCCGCCAAACCCAACAACCTGCCGTTCCTCCTGACATCTGCCCTTCTGGCACCCCAATAGACATAAGAGTGTCCAAAGATCCATACTAGGCAGGTTGCTGCACCTGAAAAACAAGAAACAAAACACAGAGAAAATATAGAAAATCAATTATAACGCTCTTACTGTAATACCGTTCCCAACAAACAACAACCTCCCCCCCACCATTGTACAACAAGGTAGGGCGAACATAAAGCTTAAAGCGTGCTGATTCCCAACGCCCAATACGCTGTACTACCTGCTCATCCAAACCCCAACGAACCGCTTCTGTAGCCGCCCCAATGCGGAACGAATGGGAAGAATACTCCTCCGCTGTCCGCCCAGTCGCCCGCAAACATTGCCTAAAGACAGCCTGAAACTGAAAACGGGACAGGGCCGAACCATCCTCATGACGAAAGAATGTCTCTCCCCCGTCAGGTCTAACCCTACAGAATTCCCCCACAGCCGTCACCGGACACAAAGGGGAACCTGGGACCGACCTCAACTCCACCCATGCCCCCTTTCCCAATTGGTCTGTCTTTGACCTCTTGAGGAAGACACCTAAAGCATCCCCCCGCACCCGTACATCTTGTACATCCAAACCGCCTTCCCCCCTTTTATTCTTACTCACTAATTCCCCAACCCGAAACGCCCCGAAAAAGGCCAATATAAATGCCGCCCTGAACAGCACATACTCAAACCTAGACCGACAAACATTTTCCAACTGCGTAACTACTTCACTTAACAAGGCAAATGAAACCGGGCGTCTTGTATCGGCAGCCGCTCGACCAGCGCGATATCCGCGCATAGCACGCCGTACCCTAAAATCTTTTGTAACATCCCGCTTACCCGCCATTTGGAACATAAACGCCAAACCAGCCAACTTGCGAGCCATATATGCCGCCGATACCCCCTGCTCAAAATTCCGACCTATAAAGTACAGGAGTAGCTGTACCTTGCTCGCCCCACCAACATCATCACCTACTTCCCGCATTAACACCTCCCATTCCAACCACACCTTACTGTATGCTTGCCAAGTAGTTGCCGAGACAGACCTACGAATCAACAATTGCGCCGTGGTAACACGATGCTCCACAAACTCTCTGGGCAAGGACTCCCCTGCACTTCCGCGTCCGGCACCAGTTGACGAAACCTGTCCCACTGGAAACGAAATAAAGCATCAGCTACGGTATTCTCAATCCCAGGAACATGCACAGCAGTAACAAAACAGTTCTTATTCAAACAAAGTAACACCAAATGCCTCAGCAAGTGCACCACCGGTGGCGACGACGCGGTGTTGTTATTAATGGCCTGCACTACCCCCATATTATCACAATGAAACCTTACCCTCCTATTCCGAAACTCCTCGCCCCATAGCTCCATCGCTAACACGATGGGAAAAAGCTCTAAAGCCGCTAAATTACGCACCAAACCCTCCGCCTTCCAATGCTCCGGCCACTCCCCGGCGCTCCACCTACCCTGAAAAAAGGCCCCAAAACCACCAGACCCAGCCGCGTCCGTAAATTCCATCTCAAAATTGGAAACAGCCTTTTCCAACCACAGTGAACAGCCATTATAGGACGCCAGAAAAGAATCCCAAACTCTCAAATCTTCTTTGAGTTCCGACCCCAACCTGATAAAGTGATGTGGGGCCCGAACCCCCGCCGTGGCAGCCGCCAGCCGCCGGCAAAACACACGCCCCATGGGCATAATCCTGCAGGCAAAATTCAGCTTCCCAAGCAGCGATTGCAACCCGCGAAGTTGAATCTTCTTCCCCTTGATGGCCTCCGCCACCTCCCGCCGCAAACCCTCCAATTTATCTAGAGGCAACCGGCACTCCATGGCCACAGTATCAATTACAATCCCTAAAAAACACAACTCGGTGACCGGGCCTTCCGTTTTGTCCGCAGCCAACGGCACCCCAAAGTTGGCGAACACATGTTGAATTGTGCCCAGCAAAGATGCACAAACCTTGCTCCCTGCAGGCCCCATACACAAAAAATCATCTAAATAATGTATAACAGAGTGCAGGCCGGAGGTATCCCGCACTGCCCATTCCAAAAACGAACTAAACTACTCAAACAACGAACATGAAATAGCACACCCCATGGGTAAGCACCTATCTACAAAATACTCTCCCCGCCAGCGGCAGCCCAACAATCGGCAACACTTCGGATGAACTGGTAAGAGGCGAAAAGCCGCCTCAATATCCGTCTTAGCCAGCAAGGCCCCCTGGCCTAACCGCTGCACCCATGCCACTGCCTCATCAAAGGACGTATACGACACCGTGCAGAGGTCCGGATCAATGGAATCATTAACCGACCCCCCCCTAGGATGGGACAAATGGTGAATGAGCCGAAACTGATTTGGCTCCTTCTTAGGCACCACTCCCAACGGGGATATTACCAAATCCTGTACCGGCGGTGCCTGAAACGGGCCGGCCATCCGGCCCAACGCCACCTCCTTTAACAATTTTTTCGTAACTACCTCAGCGTGTTCCTTTGCCGATTTCAAATTTTTTGCTGCAGGCGGAACCGCCCTGAGCTGACTATTCAATTGAAACCCCTCCCTGAAACCCAACTCCAACAGCCGGGCCGCATCCCTATCAGGGTACCGCTTTAGAAAGGGAACCATCCTTTCTACCATCACCGGCGTCTTCCCTTTTTCCAACATCCCCTCCCTTTCCACGTCCGTGTTTAAAGCATCTGGACTGCGAATGGGAGCCCCCACATGTAGAGCACTCGTGTCGGAACCGACACTTGGCTCCGAATTTGCAACTCCCCGCATTAAATTGCCAGCAGAAACCCGCTCGCCCTCCGGCCGGTTGTCCAGACAACCCCGAACCCCCGGCCCCACCCTGAAAGGGCGGCAAAGAACCCCTTGGAGAAGACATCAGCTTCATCCAAAGACTAATGTCTTTGTGATCCCATCTTATTGAAGGACGAACCGCTTTTCTCTGCCTGAACTGCTCATCGTAGCGCAGCCATGCAGTCCCACCATACACTCTTTGTGCTTCCCCGATGGAATCGAGGTAACAGAAGAGCGGCGAGCAATTCTCCGGCGCCTTTTCCCCAATCACACTCGCCAGAATCGCGAACGCTTGCAACCAATTTGCAAACGTACGTGGAATCAAACGATAGCGCCTCTTCTCCTCTTCCTCCTTCTTGCTCTCATCTGGCTTAACCTTGTCCAGGTTAAACTTCTCCAAAGGCAACAAAGAGAAAATTTCAACGTATTCCCCCTTCCAAATGCGCTCCTTAATCTCCGCCTTTAAATGCGCTCCCAACGGCCCTTCAAAACAAACGTATACTTCACATTTGGCAGCATCCGCCAAACGCAACCCATCCAAACCAGCCGACCCTTTACCGGCCGCTGCCGCATCCCCAGCCACTGTGGTCGCTGCGGCCGCCACCACCGGCGCTGCCGGTGGGGGCCCTGTACTGGCCGCCCCCATCCCCCCAACACTCGTGCCCCCCACCGACACTGTACCTCCCGGAGCCACCACCGGGCCTGGGGCTGCCAGCGCAGCTCCCTGACCCGTAACGATGCCGGGCACTGCCCACGCAGCCACAGGGGAAATGCCACTCACCGGCCGTGCGCCAGCCTCACAGCGTGCAAGCACCTCCCTGAGACCTGCTAATAACACCTGCACCATCCCCCCAGCCTGTTCCCCAGCTGCTCCCATGGACTGGACACCCGCACTGGGACCCTCCCCAGCCTCCCTATCATTTGTCCCCACTGCCCCCCCCCCTTGAGGGCCTAGCATTTCTAACAACAGAAGAAATAGGTACCACAACCTGCTCACCTGGCTGCCTCCGTTGCACCGGACATCCAGCCGTGCCACCAGTTCTATGCGTCGTCTCCCGTCCTTCTGCTGTGTCCCGCTCATCAACTTCACCCTCGGACAGGCTGTCCTGGGAACTCCCGGCCATCTCTTGATCCTTCTCACCAGGCCGCTGGTCAGGATTCCCCGTTGCCGCCGAGCGCCCAGGCGTGACGTCATCACCCTGCGCCGTTCGCTCTAACTCCACACGAGGTCTGGCACTGCCTTGCCGGGCTACAGGCCGGGCTGGCGAAACCCGCCTCGCCGTGTTCCTGGACCGTGAAGCGACATGGTCCCCCCGGAATCCCCCTGTAACGTCCGCCGGCCTACCGCGGCCTCTCCTCTCTGGAATACAGGCCCCGGCCGCCTTGTCCACCGAGCCGTCGCCCGTCGCGACCTCTCTCCCCCGCCGAGACGCCTTCCGGCCAGGCGGGGAGCCTGCCAAGGCCGCCGTTCTCCTTCTCTCTTCCCCCGCTGTAGGAGCGGGAGCAGGGCCCACTGATGCGCTCCCCCCCCGTGCCCGCCGTGTCCGTGTGCTCACCGCCGCCGACTTTTTCACAGGCGGCTCCCCTTCCATCTCACCGGCCCCAGTCCTCCCCCTGTCCCCATCGGCCGCGGGACTAAAACGCTCGGGAGGTCGCGACCTCCTAGCACGTGGCCGTTCCGCGAGCTGTGCGGGCGTGCTAGTGGATGCCTGGCTCGGACCCTGAAGCAAGGATGCCAAGGTGGATTGCAGCCACTCAGTCCCCCTAGCCGCCGTCTCCTCCCGCAGCTGCTGCAACAAACGCTCCACATCCCCCATGCTAACTATCTGACCTGCACCGCCGAAATTCACCTTCCTCACTACCTACTTCTTCCCAACTGACCACTACGCCTAAGCTCCACCCCCTTAAAGTATCCCAAACTCCCCCCACTGCCTGACTAGTTAACCCCTCTATCTCCGCCTCACAGCCCCACCCTAGTCATGCTAGCCCTACACCTATGCTGCACTCAGTTCCGGGCTGTACTTTCCTGGAGTCCAGCGATGTCGGCACCACAGCTTATGTTTCTATCAGCTGTCAGGGTCTGCCGCCGCCATTGCAGGTGAGGGTACCCGGCAGTGTAGCCTTATGGCTTCACGCTGGGAACCCTCCTGCAAATGCGCAAGGCCCCGCTCCTCCTCCCCCCTCCCCCCGAAAGGTGCCAATTGTGGCACTGGAGGAGGGGAGGAGAAAAATGAATGGAAGTTCCACTTTTGGGTGAAACTCCGCTTTAAGTTCCCAAACATACTAATTTTCGGTTGAGGGTCTATTGCACTTGGCGCTAAAATATCTTTTAGAGTTTGTTTTTCTATAGATGTGTAGCGGGCACCTACTTTTAAGTATGTGACCTTTTTGCTAGGTTATAGTTTCAGGTAAATTTAGGCAGGCATGTACCATTACAGCAGGCCTGTTTGTTCATTTGGGATTTGAGTGGCAGGTGGTTTGTATGCGAGTCTCGGCCAATCATTAATTTGTTTGGTAATGCCCCGGGACTCTCATATAAGCCTGGTCACATGGTCAGTGAGGAGTTTCCTGTTCGAGCTTGGAGAAGCCAGCCTGGTTGCCGGAGGGGAGAGGTTCCCCCTCCGGGGAGCCAACGGAGCCCCCCCCTGCAAGGAGAGTGGGGAACCGGCATCCATAGAGGAGTAGATGACACCGTACAGCATGTAGTCGCTGGTGTCGTTGGCCGCCCCTGCGGGGAAGGGAGCGCGCCAGAAAAGCGGAAAGGGAACATAGAATCATTGCTGAAGAAGTAGCAACAAAGCGGAAGGAAACTGGCGATCGATCGCTTATGAGTGGCACATGGACTATTGATCACGTGAGTGAAAGCCCAAGGGAAGGGTACTGCCAGAGGCTGTGGCATGTTGGTACGCAAGTCGGTGAGACAGGCGCTGATGGCCTGTGACTTTGGGTTCAGCAATGCCCCGGGATTCCAATCAGTCAAGCGGGAGGAGTTATTCGGAGTGACTTTTCTTTAGCTCAACTTGGAAGTACCATGCAGATGGGAAGTAGTGGTAAAAAGGTAGCGGTAAAGCTGCAAGCACACATATAGAGAAACAGACTGTTCTTGAAAAGCTCTGCAGATGAAGAAGTTAGAGTGACTCTTTATCGATTATTCTCTATCAAATCTACTTCCATCTTCCCTGATTGAAGAAATCGCATAAAGTGACTTCTTATTATCCGCAATGATTCTAGATCCTTGTATGAGAGGCAGTGAAAAGATGATAAAGCAACAAAAGAGCATCTCAAAAGAAATCCTTCTCCTATCCCAGTTCATGTTAATTAATAAAGCAAGAGAAAATGCAATATGGACTGTTTCTGATTTTATGAGCTGTGATGGGTCAGGTGGTAAACTTGAATTACGGATATAACAATTAATCAGCCGCTCCTTCGGGGGTAAGCGCTACAGATGACATTAGGTTTTTCTGGGAGTTTGGGTCCCAAGATCTTATAATTTTTTAAAACATGCCAGTGTTTTTTAATGATTTTATTAACCCATTAATGCTGCGAGGAGAAAGGTAGTTATAAAGGCTCATTCAAACTTGTTATTATTAGTCTGTTCTCTGTTTTTTGGGGTCAAAATTCTTTCTCTATCTATGACAGAATCTCTGGCTGATACCCCTTTTCTATAAACCTATCTTTTAATACATTATTATTATTATTATACAGGTTTTATACAGTTTGCGCAGTGCTTTACAACATGAACATTAGCTTGGAATTTAAGTCATCCATTTTAGAGCAATTTCTTCTGATACCTTGAAACTGACCCTTTTGTATGGCTCTCAGCCAATTAGAGTGGTGGCAACTATATAATGGAATAAATACATTCCTACCAGTGGACTTAAAATGTGTTTTAGTTAGTCACTGACCCTGGTCCTTAAAGATAACTAGATCTAAAAAGCTAATGACCCACTATATTCATAGGTTAATCTGATATCTGATATATTTATGTATAGGTTTAGGCAGGGCTTTTTTTCTCAGACAATAGGTGCAGGAACTCCCCCTTTCTGAGTCACCCCTTTTCTCCGTCCCTACCCACCTCCAAGCACATCCCTAGGTTCCATCCCCTACCCACCGCCCCTTTTAGACAATAAAGAACCAAGTATCATTTTGTGTTGCTAAGTAATTTATATGGAATTTGGTAATGATATCAAGAAAAGCAGTAAAATAGATCCCCTGCAGCCAGCAACAATAGATCCCCCTAACAGCAATGGAGCAACCCACAACAAAATCCCCCCCCCCCAGCAACAATAGACTCCCGGCAGCATCAACAGATCTCCGCAAAGCCAGCATTAATAGACTCTCCGGCAGCCATCAACAATAGACCCCTCCCCCCAACAGTAGATCTCTTTCAGCAACAACTGACCCACCAGCAACATAAGACCCACCCCCAGCAACAATAGGTCCCCCACCAGCAACAATAGACCTCCTTAGCAACAATAGACCCGCCCTGCAAAAATATATCCCCTCCAGCTAGAATAGATCCCCCAGGAGTGAGCATCAATACCCTGCAGCACACCCCAGCACCCCTTACCATTACATACAGTCAGTCCAGGAGGTACCGGAACTGCGTTCCCCCGCGTTCCCGCTGAAAAAAAGCCCTGGGTTTAGGAATATATAAAATGTATTCTGTTTTTCTGTAAAAATTAATAATTTTATGGTAACTAAGTGATAATATATTTTATATTCAATTGTATATGAATTTTAATTTCGATATAATCAAACTGTTGTAGTGGTATATGTGTCTTTGATCAGTATCTTATAGATATTTTTGTTGATTAGAAAAAAATTCTTTGAACTGAATGACACGGCACAGGAAGAGCCTGGAATGGTTCATCCAGTGTCTCTCCTGCTCAATGAGTATTTAGTGCGTGTCATCTGGGAAGAGCCTCCGGTCCCAGCTGATGCCTCTTACAGGGAAACGCAGCGGGTGAAGCAGCATTCCTTGACTTTAACAGGTATCAGCCTGTTGGCAAGATCCACGGCTGTATTACCACTGTGATTTTCACTGTTTTCTTGAATGTAAGTGCTACATATTTTACAATAAATATATCTTTGGAGTACTGAACCATGAGGCCTCTTCCTTCCATTATCCTATGCACCTGAGACAACCCGGAGACAGATGATCCATATCCACGAGAGATCCTTCATTTAACAGCCCGGTCACATTGGGGAGGAGCAGTGTTTGAAAGAGTCTAGGGAGAGGATTATCCGTGTTGGCTGACATTTGCATAAACGCAATTGATCTCTATAATTTGAGATCCAACTGTTCTGGTAAGCGGCGCTGATATTGTATGAAAGAGAAGCACCGAGTGAACACTGTTTTTTTTTTTTTTTACAATTTTTTTGAACACTTGGACTTTTATATGGTCATTTATTTCATTTTTTAGTTTTAGTTTTTTATATGGACACTTATTGTTTTTAAATCCTTTGTATTTGCATTATTAGTATTTGACTATTGGATTGCAAGCTTATATGTTTCTACGTAATTTTTGAGCAAAAAATACTAATTTAAACTTGTAAACAACAAGTGTCAGAAAAGGGCCTGTCAATCTGCCCACCCCATTCCATTATTCTGACTGGACATCATATGTCATCAAGCAGGATAAGCCACAATCGTGCACCATGCGGTGGCACGTAGTGTGGCGATCGGTGGTGCTGTGCGTCACTCTGACACACCGCATATCTGATCATGGTAAAGAGCCTATGGACGTAGGCTCCTTACCGCTTGATCAATTGTGACCAATCACAACTCAGTTTGCTCTGACAGGAAGAGCCGATTGGCAGCTCTCCTTTCAAAGGGGGGTCTGTGCTGATAATCAGTACATTGATTATCAGCGCAGCCCCCATCAGAGGAGCCCACCACAGCTGCCAATCAGTGCCCATCAGATGCCATTCAGTGCCCATCAGATGCCATTCAGTGCCCATCAAAATGCCAGTCAGTGCCCATCAAAATGCCAATCAGTGCCCATCAGTAACGCCTGTCCCTGCCCTTCACAGATGCCAATCAGTGACCATCGGTAATGACTGTCAGTACCTCCTCATCAGGGCTGCCCAGCAGTACCATTGATTAGTGCTCATCAGTGCCGCCTGTCAGCACCCATCAGTGCCAACTCATCAGTGCAGCCTCATCAGTGCCCGTCACTGAAGGAGAAAACTAAATTTTGAAACAAAAAACGTTTCAAAAACGTTTTGGTTTTTCAAATATTTCTGTCTTCTTTTAGTTTAATTAGCAAAAAAAAAAACCCCAGTGGTGATCAAATACCACCAAAATAAAGGTCTATTTGTAGGAAGAAAATGATAAAAATTTAGTTTGGGTACAGTGTAGTATGACCACGCAATTGTGACAGCGCTACAAGCTGAAAATTGTCCTGGGCAGGAAGAGGGGAAAGTGACCGGTATTGAAGGGGTTAAATATTGTAATATGGACACATTTGCATACATCTTGCTCATACTTTATGTTCTCCCTTCAGTGTCTCATGTATGCTCTTTATTTGCAGATGTTTGCTTGGCACATCACATTAGTGGCTTTGACACATCCTTACACAACAGTCCCTCGGAGTATGGCATAATGCAGTTAAACTCCTATTGGTGGTGTGATGATGGTAAAACACCTGGCCGCAAAAATCTGTGTGGAATTAAATGCAAAGGTAAGGAGTGCATCTGAAAAAAAGGGGTCTGGACTGAACATTTTATTAACACTAAAGGTACCTACAGAAACTAGATGGCAGTTGGTTGTACAAGCCTGACTGTAGTGGCATATTGCAATAAGTGATCAGTGTTATTTAGAGTAAGTCAATGCCAGCTTCACAAGTCTTTGGACTTATTTATTCAGAGGATGATAACGCAGGGCTTTTTTTTACTGGGAACATGGGGAAACGCACATCTTGCACCTCCAGCACTAAACATATATAATGGTAAGGGGGGCTGAGGTATGCTGCAGGGTCTATTGATGCTGGCAGCTGGGGGATCTATTGTAGCTGGAGGGGATCTATTTTTGCAGGGGTGGGGGGTCTATTGTTGCTGGGGAGTTTTATTGTTGCTGGTGGGGGATCTATTGTTGCTGGCTGCTGAAGGATATATTGATGCTGGCTTTGAGGAGATCTGTTTTTGCTGCTGAGGGTCTATTGTTGCTGGGGGTTATTTTGTTTCTGGCGCTCCATTGTTGTTGAGCGAATCTGTTGTTAATGGAGGGGGTTCTATTGTTGCTGGCTGCAAGGGGATCTACTGCTTTTCTTTTTATCATTAACAAATGCCATACAATTCTGTATTCTCTAAAAGGGGCGGTTTACAGCAAAGTGCGTAGGGCATGGAACTAGGGAACGATGCTTGGAGGGGGCAGTGGCAGCTGGTGCTCCAAATTTTTGGGGAGACGCAAACAAACTGAAAAATTACTACAAAAAAAAAAATCAATTGCAGCTTCACTGTACCATCAAACGCAGCCACTGTGCCATCAAACGCAGCCACTGTGCCATCAAACGCAGCCACTGTGCCATCAAACGCAGCCACTGTGCCATCAAACGCAGCCACTGTGCCATCAAACGCAGCCACTGTGCCATAAAACGCAGCCACTGTGCCCATCAATTGCAGCCACTGCGCCCATCAAAGGCTGCCACTGTGCCCATCAAAGGCTGCCACTGTGCCCATCAAAGGCTGCCACTGTGCCCATCAAATGCAGCCACTGTGCCCATCAAATGCAGCCACTGTGCCCATCAAATGCAGCCACTGTGCCCATCAAATGCAGCCACTGTGCCATCAAATACTACCACTCTGCCCATCAAATCCTGCCACTCTGCCCCCCATCGAATGCTGCCACTGTGCCCATCCAATGCCGCCACTGTGCCCCCCTGCCCGCTCGCCGTCTGCTCGGCACTTAACCTGTCTCGATGGGGTAGTGGGTGACGGTGATGAGCAGTGTCCTCCGAGCAGTGTCCTTCAAGCGGTGTCCTCCATGTGTCTCCTCCCGTCAGGCGTCCAATCACAGTGCCTGTTATTTCAGCCAATCAGGTGACGGGTACAGACCTGATTGGCGGAGAGGTATATACATTTGCTGTTCTAACACACCTGGGTAAACTGTGCAGCTATAACAGCTTCAACTCTTCTGGGAAGGCTGTCCACAAGGTTTAGGAGTGTGTCTATGGCAGTGGTTCTGAACCCCTGTTCTCAGGACCCACTAACAGGCTAGATTTTAAGTATTACCTTGGGGAGATGCAGACTAGAATACTGTAATCACTGAGCAGAAAACTATATCACCTGTGATGTATTTCAGTTATCTTGCAAACCTGGCCTGTTAGTGGGTCCTGAGGACAGGAGTTGAGAACCACTGGTCTATGGGAATGTTTGACCATTCTTACAGCAGTACATTTGTGAGGTCAGGCACTGATGTAGACGAGAAGGCCTGGCTCACAGTCTCTGCTCTAATTCATTCCAATGGTGTTCTATCGGGTTGAGATCAGGACTCTGTGCAGGCCAGTCAAGTTCCTCCACCCCAAACACGCCCATCCATGTCTTTATGGACCTTGTTTGTTCACTGGTGCCCAGTCATGTTGGAACAGGAAGGGGCCATCGCCAAACTGTTCCCACAAAGTTGGGAGCATGAAATTGTCCACAATGTCTTGGTATGCTGACGCCTTAAGAGTTCCCTTCACTGGAACTAAGGGGCCAAGCCTAACCCCTGAAAAACAACCCCACACCATAATCCCTTCTCCAACAAATGATTTGGAAGGGTGGCCCAATACTTTTGGCAATATAGTATGGATGAGCGAGTAGAACACCTTTGGAATAAATTAGAATGGAGACTGCAAGCCACGCCTTCTCATCCAACATCAGTGCCTGACCTCACAAATGCGCTTCTGGAAGAATGGTGAAACATTTCCATAGACACACTCCTAAACCTTGTGGAAAGCCTTCCCAGAAGAGTTGAAGCTGTTATATCTGCAAAGGGTGGGTCAACTCAACATTGAACCCTACGGACTAAGACTGGGATGCCATTAAAATTCACGTGCATGTGTAAAAGGAGGTGTCCTAATACTTTTGGTAATATAGTGTACCTGGAAGCATTGTTTCAAAACTATATGCCAACATTTCAAGAGTAATTTACACAGAAGATATAGCTGCCTAGGATTTATAGAAAAAAAATATCAAACATTGCATTCTAAATCCTGCAGAACTGTTTCACAAATCCGTGTTAGAAAGAAAGCACAAATTTCTGTGTATGGTAAACATTATGCATGAATCCAATGGTGGACCGTGAGTTGAAATCAGCCCTGGGCCCAGGGTACAATTATTTAATCACTGCCCAACTGCTAGGATCATTCTGCAAATATGCATGTTCAGAGTGGATAAACATACAGTATATGCTTATATACAGTATATGGTCTTTAAAGTAGAAATAGGAGCACTGTATATCCACTCTTTATGCTGGCTCATTTCTGGGTGAGTACAAAAATGATCATCTGGGAATATGCAATTTAACTGTAGGCAGGTACAGTTTACTGCAGGTGGTGCTCTTCTACACCGGCACTGCAGTTGGAAAGGAAGTCTTCCACTATGGATTCCTGGTCACTGGGGAAACTATCCCATTGGATGCTTCCACCTCATGTGACTTTAGCAGCCATCTTGGGTCAGGCAGGGCCTTTTTAAGGCCCTGGCTCTTAGGTTTGGTACACATTTTGCAAATTGGTAGAGTAAGGACAGTTACCCCGTCAGGTAGGGACAGAACTAATGACAAGGAAAGATTCCTGTTGAGAAGGGTAAGCGTAGGTCTCCCAACCTCTCTGGGCACAAAACAGCCAGGCCGCATTCCACTCCTTTCTACAGGTGCTGTCAGTTCAGGTAAATCCTGCTCTTTCTACATGCTTGAAAAAGGTACCCCAGATGTATCCTGACACAATTGCATAACTAATTACTGTATCCCCATCCTATTACCCCAGCTAGAGTTGCCAAAAATACCCTGACAAAAAGGTTGGCGTAAAATGGCAGTTTTGGCCCCTTTATTAAACAATAACAAATTATGTAAACAAATATTACCAAACCAGGGGGCGTGCGTGGCCTGGACGGGAACCGAGATGGCTGCTTAAACGAGAAGCTCCCGCACTCGGAGGACGACAAACGCCTTATTTGGGGCTCCAAATTCACTCACCCATGATGGGAAAGCCCAACAGAAGCACCTCAACACCCCGTGCACAAAAAGATCCAGGCACACAGATCAGCGGTAACATCCCAGAGATATTCCGGACCAGACAAACGGCGCACCTCGAGGCATCACAGGCCGCGCAGGCCTCACACGCTATACAGGCCTCATCCCCGGACTCAATTAGAAGCAGCACGGATCCGATTATGGACGAAGACGGTCCTGGAGCTCCGCTGCCAAGCTTACTTGACCTACAAAGAGACCTCCAGAGGGTGGCCCTAGACATCAAACATACCATGATGTCGGCGATTTCAGATCTCAAGGCGGACATTCACTCAATGAACGATCGAATCGCAGCAGTGGAGGAGAACGCCCGTACACAGGCGACCGCTATCAGGCAAGTACAGAAAACGTATGATGCACATCTGCCACACTTATTTGAGCTCCATAGACAAGTGGAGGACCTGGACAATAGGGGACACAGGCACAACGTGAGAGTGAGGGGGGTTCCGGAGGGAATTGACCAGGCCGCACTACAACACACAGTATGCTCCATCTTTAATGATTTATTGGGCCGACCAGCAGACTCCCCCGTAGAAATGGAACGCATACACCGCGCATTAAGACCCCCTCCCCGCGATAATGAACCACCCAGAGACATTGTCTGTTGTATTGTCAACTTCCCCTTGAAAGAGGAGATTCTTAAAAAAGCAAGAGATAGAGGCCGCATATTACTCAATGGCACTGAAGTGAAATTGTTTCAGGACTTATCTCAAATCACTCTACAAAACAGACGTACCCTGCGCCCCCTGCTGGAAGTTCTTCGCTCGCACAACATCCAGTATAGATGGAAATTCCCGTTCTGCCTGTCGGCATCCACTAGGGGTCGCACAGCCTTTCTTAGAACCCCGGAAGATCTACCCGCCTTTTGCGAACAAATGGACATTCCTCAGATGGACATACCTGAGTGGCATGCTTTCTACTTCCCTATGGATCCATGGAAGCCGGTCTCATACGATTCATCTCCCAAGGCCCAAAGACAACGCTCCAGACGCCGCAGACTGGACCCTACCTCACCAGGAGATCGTCAGTCCCGCCGTGACCTTCCAGCACGCAGTCCAGGCCTGGCAGGCACTCCTCGTCGGAACCACTAGAAGACACCGACTCCATTTGTACTGACCATACTGTTTTTACACAGTGAATCTAACTTTTCCCCCCTTCTAGCGCACTTCCTATCCCCCTCCCCCGGTTACCCTTTTGTTTTATTTCTTCTTATGTTTTTATCCTCCTCTCCATTTAGCTGAAGGAGCAACACCAGTCTCTTCAAGGACTAACACTGTCAACTCTTCGCTTAGATAAGAGACGCATACACATAATCCTGACCGATACTCCACCACCTCATCTGGACTTGTGAGTAACGCCTCAGTCAGAGGTGGCCGATCTGTTACCCTTTTCAGTCGCAGCCCTAACACTATTGCCAGGTTTACACTTACCTTGATTATAACATCTGCTATCCAAATGGGCTGTTTTCTCTTGCTTAAAGCAAAGGGAATTATTTCTATTTCTTTTCTTAGTTATGTTACGCATGTTTTGTTTGCCTTAAATGGTTAAGACTGTTCGTGTAAGACAAATAGTGGGAGCCTGGATCCTTAAACCCCTTACTCTTGCCTAACATGGGGTAGGGGAGACCTATACTCGCCAGACCTGCAGTTAATTCTCCCTTCCGATGATATTTCATACCTCATCCATGCCCTATGAACCTATATTAAGCGCTCTGCAACCCTACGGGACCACTAGCTGGAAGGAAGTGATGCCAACCCATCCCATTGACAGCAAACCCTTACCAATACGTGTACCCCTTTAAGTTAAGGTTTGCATCACCTAAGCTTCTTATTACACTTGGCGCGGAGATCCAGACTCCCACACTAGCCGGTACGCCCCCATGTTAAGGGGAACAGAAAATTCAAATGTAAAGGAATACTGAACAAACTTAACTACAGTATGACACAGAAGTTTATGAGTAGCAGTTTATTCTCCCTTCCCTGATGATTAAGCCCCCCAAGAGGTCAGGCTATCGTAGATGGTTGTTCTTGTTTACTTTCTACATGTCTATTATGTTTTATGAGGGGAGTTTTTCCCTTCCCCCCCCCCTTTTTTTTTTTTTTTATGTTTTACTGTGCAGAAACATAGATAAACCTCAGGGATCCTGGGATACTATTATTATTACCAGAAATAATACATAAGGTACCGCAACTTATACTATTCATGGGACGGAACTAACAGTCATATGGTCCCTGATCACCCACACATAAACTCCCATAATGCAGTCTAATGTACACATCTACAAGCCCCCAGCCACTATTATTCAGCACCTCTCGTCCTCCATAGTGCTGCAGCACTCATTCCTACCACAGCTCGCTTACCCCACACAGCTGTCCGTACGGACTAGAGCTACTAATCCGGACATCTACCCCATAGGTGGATAGGCAAGCCTACGCCCACCTCCGGTACACCCTATTTACGTACTCATTTTAGTTTTGAGGTACGTCCCCTTACTCCCCAGACTTTAAATTTACCTAATTTGATTTTCCTTCACCTTTTCTCTTACCCCCTTCCCCCTCCCCCTCCCGCTCCCTCTATTTTCTACCCTCCCACCCCCTTTGTGCCCTATTATCTCTATTGGGTCTAACCCCTCCGGCCGATTCTGCTCTTTCTTTACCACCCATCTACTCTACGGGACGGGGGCCGCCCCTCCCTCCTTCCCCCCCAGCCTTCATTTGCCCATTGATCCACCTTACACCACGTGTGCAGGACACGACACTAGCTAGCTCAACTTAGCACCCTTTGAACTTACAGACACCCACAATGTCGAGGAAAGCTGCAATCTCTACACAACAACTCTCTCTCAAATGCCTATCACTAAATGTAAAGGGTTTAAATATTCCAGAAAAAAGGTCACAAGTATTATCAGCACTGACTAAACACAAAGCCCACTTCCTCCTGCTACAGGAAACGCACTTCTGCGCAAAACATATCCCCAAACTGTCGAATCATTTATATAAACATGCACTCCACTCTACGAATCCAACATCAAAAACGAAAGGAGTTTCTATCCTTATCTCCAAACACGCTGACTTTCAATTGAAAGACTCCCTGATTGACCAAGAGGGTAGATACATTTTTATCAAAGGCACTTACGCATCAAAACCAATCACAATTGCTAATGTGTACTGTCCAAATGACCACCAAGTAACTTTCTTCAGACGAATTTGTGACCTCCTCTCCACATTTCAAGAGGGTATTTTACTTCTTGGTGGTGATTTCAATGTCCCACTAAATCCAAATCTAGATTCCTCCACGGGAGCTTCTGCGCTCCCCTATCGGGCACTACGACAAATTAAACTCCAATTACAGAACTTGACACTCCACGACTCCTGGCGCACCATGCACCCGACTGACAAAGATTATACATTCTTCTCCTCCCCACACCAAAAATACTCGAGAATTGACTACATATTTTTATCCCAAACAGACTTAACACTTCTCTCCCACGCCACAATAGAACCTATGTTCCTATCAGACCATCACTCCATCACGATCACTCTAATGTTCCCAGACTACAGTACCAGAACCAAGACATGGAGACTTAACCCATCCCTCCTTAAAGACCCTGACGTAGTAAGACAAATAAACACCCGACTTCAACAATACTTTCAAGAAAATTCCTCCCCAGAGACAACCCCGGTCACGCTCTGGGAAGCTCACAAATGTGTCATAAGGGGGAAACTCATAGCCCTGGCAACAAAAGAGAAGAAAATCAGACAGGCCCATATTGCATCCCTCATCGAAACTATTAATAGACTCGAAAAAACACACAAGCAATCCACATCCCACTCCACACTACAGGACCTCCTTCACGCTAGAACCACTCTTCTGGAGGAACTAGGAAAACGCACGAGGCGTCAATATGTTCTCAGACAAAAAGTGTTCTACGAACACGGTAACAAAAGTGGGAGATTGCTTGCACGCACTATACAAGCGACCAAGACCTCTTCCATAATTCATCACCTTCGTACCGAGGGGGGTGCGGTGCTCTCTAAAAACGAGGACATTGCGGCCCATTTCGAAAGCTTTTACTCTAAACTATATAATCTGCCATCCCATAACACAGACTCACCCAACACCTCACCTCGCCAATCTCAAATTCATGACTTCCTAACCCAATACTGCCCTACACCGATAACCCCACAACAGGCCGCTACCCTGGAAGGTCACATGACCACAGAGGAGTTGGGTTTGGCAGTAAAACAAATGAAAGTAGGCAAGAGCCCAGGCCCAGACGGCCTACCACTAATTTATTACAAAAGCTTCCTAGAAACGCTCTCACTGCAAATGCTCAATGCCTTCAATTCCCTGTCGGTCCCTTCCACCTCACCAGGCAATCTGCTTGAAGCCCATATAGCAGTCATACCAAAAGCAGATAAGGATCCATCCCTGGCATCCAATTACAGACCCATCTCATTACTCAACGTGGATATTAAACTATATGCAAAAATGCTAGCAAATAGGTTATTGCCCCTGATTCCTGGCCTGGTCTCAGCAGACCAGGTGGGTTTTGTCCCGGGAAGGGAGGCCAGAGAGAACACCATCCGCACCTTAAACATACACCACTGGCTTACCTCCTCGGGAACAAAGGGATTCCTGCTGTCTCTCGATGCCGAGAAGGCGTTTGACAGGGTGGCTTGGGATTATATGCGGGCAGTGCTGAAGGGCATTGGTTTACCACCACACATGTGTAACTACATCAACGCTCTATATGACAATCCCTCGGCAAAAGTAAAAGCAAACGGCCTCCTGTCAAACGCCTTCCCAATAGCCAATGGTACCCGCCAGGGATGTCCTTTGTCCCCTCTCATTTTTATCTTATCTTTGGAACCCCTTTTAAATAGACTGCGTGCGAACACGGACATTCAAGGAATAACTATAAATCGGAGGGAATTTAAGGTGGCAGCTTTCGCAGACGATATTCTGCTAACACTCCAATCACCTCACATCACCCTACCTAACTTATTGAAAGACATCAACCATTTTGGGGTCTTATCGAATCTTAAGATAAACTATCCTAAATCACACGCTCTGAACATATCCCTTCCCCCACAGGTGGTCACTCACTGCCAAGACTCCTTTCCCTTCCAGTGGAAAAGCACCGCCATTACTTACCTAGGCATCCAAATTACCAAACAACTTACAGACCTATATGACCAGAATTTCCTTCATGCCCTCTCGAAAATTCAGACGGATCTAAAGGAGTGGGCCACACTCAACGTTTCATGGTTCGGACGCTCAGCTCTGATCAAAATGATTATCCTCCCTCGCCTCTTATATTTAATGCAGACCATCCCAATACATTTACCCCCTGCATTTTTTTGTTCCTATAAAAAGGCATGTACGACCTTTATCTGGAAGGGCAGCCCTCCAAGAATCAAATACTCTCGATTGACCTGTAGCAAGACCAAAGGTGGGATTGCACTTCCAGATCTCTACAAATATTACTTGGCCTACCATTTAACCAGAGTAGTGGACTGGTGTACTACCAGATCAGGGAAACCCTGGGTGACTCTGGAAAACTCCTTTGCACCTGGCCATTTACACGACCTCCCCTGGATCTCATCCAAACACTGGACACAACCAATTAAGAAACACCCTCTCATCTACCCATCACTACTCGCCCTTACCTCTGCCATGACAACCTCTCAATTATCCTCACGACCAGGGCCTTTGACCTCCCTGAGGGGAAATCCAGATTTCCCCCCAGGGACGTCAAACACATTCTTAAAACAAGAATGGCCACATGAAGAAGTCCAAGCTCACCATTTCTTCCACGCAGACCGGCTACGATCATATGATAATCTCAAATCCTTATCCCTTACAAAAAACTTTCCTTTTTGGACTTATAGACAGCTGACACACTTTCTCTCTTCTGCTACCTCCAATAACACATGGACGAGAAAACTAACCCCACTTGAAACATTATGCACCCAGAATACGTCTCAAAGACACCTTATATCCACCATCTATTCTCTCCTCCAAGAAACGCCACACCACTCTCAAACCGAATCTCTTCACTCATCCTGGAACAAAGATCTACACTTAGACCTCACTGAGGAAGATTGGGAAACCATCCATACTCATACCCACAAAGGCTCACTGAATGTTGCCATCCAAGAGAATGGGTACAAAATACTTACCAAATGGTACAGAACACCATCTCGCATACATAAATTCTCGCCCTCAATCCCAAATACATGCTGGAGGTGTAATAATGACGTGGGCTCTATGATCCACATATGGTGGGAATGCCCGATCCTTCAGGTTTTTTGGAGGGAGGTCCATGACATAATACAAAGAGTCACTACATACACCCTGGATTTCGTACCAGCACAATATCTCCTCCATCATACAACCTTACCTAAAAGATCTTACCACAGATCGCTGGCCATGCATATGGTAAATGCAGCCAGACTATGCATTCCTGTCAAATGGCGCTCAACCAGTCCCCCGACAATCAGAGAATGGTTGACAAAGATTGCTAAGATAGAGGAGATGGAGGAACTGATCTATATCTCACAAGACCGCATACAAAAATTCACCAACGTATGGGCCTGCTGGTCACATTTCAAAACCACTAATTGTTATAAGTCGTATTTCCCAATCTGATATTCTCCCTCTCTTGAGAGGCGAGAGGAGCCTCAGAAACCCCTAAACACGGGATGGGCTGGCCGGGGAGGGGGGGCGGCCCCTCTATCCCCTATCCTATCCCCCCTTTCTTACCCTAACACCGTATCTATATCCTTCCCCTATTCTCTTCCTCTTTTTCCCTCTCCTCCCTCTGTTTTTCCCTATCCTCACAGTTTCCCCTTCTAAACCCTTACATTACTCCCACCTCACCCAACGTATATTCCCCTCTTACCCATACCCTTACGTAACCTTTCCGCTATATCAGACTGTGATAACCCGACACAGTCTAGGACCTAATAGAGACAAACCTTCCCGCTTTAGTTCCACACAAGTCTCATACCCCCACTTACTATGTGACTGATTCAGGTGTACTTGGACCACGCAAAGTACTCATGATTCCTATAAGACTTGTATACAGATAATGTCTCGTAGTAAAGTATTTAGCGGGTTCTCCTTTTATGCACTCTTATTTTCCTATCATATGCCTGTATTCCCCATGACGTATGTGACAGCAATACTTTTTGTATCATTATTGTATAAAATGTCATGGAGCACCTGTCAAAATCTGTTCAACTGCCTATACATGTAATTGTGATAACTTCTCAATAAAATCTTTTTTGTGGAAAAAAAAAAAAAAATATTACCAAACCAAAAACATAACACTTTTGGTTGCCGACCCTTGGAGGCACTAAGTATCAAAAATGTTTCCTTGTATCTGCGTAACTACTTCCACGGTCCCTGCCGCACTGCACCAACTTGGGGACGAACCACATTCTGCAGATACCAACATTGTAACTACCAGTTAATCAACCATAACTGGCATTCCACCAGGGACCCATACCTTAGATGGGTCCCAAGAATCTAATCACAGCAGGTTATTTTAAAATGCTTCCAAAGACCCAACTGCCACAGCGCAAAGTGTGAAACCTCACACCTTTGTGCCCTGCCAAAAAGGTAATGCCCTCTGTACCCCGTCTTGCAAACCCAGGGACCGCAGATCTGTGCCCACCGCATTCAGATGAACGCCGTCACTGCAGAGATACCACCACGTATCCACCTCCAGTTCCCGATGCTGTACTTCGAAACCACTTCGTGCTATAAACCTCCCAACCTCCTTGTTAACTTTTACTCTGACCCTGTTTAATTTTGCCACTGACCTGGCAAAACGCCAAGTCGTGCGATCTACCATGTCGGATCAAACCACCACAGTATGAGGAAAGGCCAACAGCAGCCGGAGCATGTCAAACTTGACGTAGCGAATGAAGTATTGGCTTGACTGGACCCCCAGATCATTGCCTCCAGCATACAAGACCAACATGTTGGGGAGGCCTATCCCATCTTGAGATCCTATGCCTATACCTCCGGGACCACCCTGCTCAATAACAACCCCGGAGCGCCTATCCACCTGAAGCCTAGCTGACGACCATTAGGCCAGACATCAGCCCTCTTGGCACCCCAATGAACAAAGGAGTGTTCCAAAATCCACACAAGGCAAGCATGAGCTGAAAAAAATACACAAAACATAACCCATAACCCATAACATAGACTCAACAACACACAACTACACATGCAATAGGAATAACATCAAGGTGCCCCAGTGAACCTGGGGGTATTAAATCAAGTGGGGACGCACATAAAATTCAAACCTGTCTGACTCCCACCTGCCGATATGTTTTATAACAGCGTTATCCAATCCCCACTGAGCAGTCTCAGTGGCCGCCCCGATGCGGAAAGAATGAGAAGAATAGCTACATGCCTCCAGACCAGCAGCCGTGAGGCAGCGCCGCAGAATTGACACAAACTGAAAATTAGACAAAGCCGAACCATCCGAATGAATAAGAAAGGAACCAGTTACCACAGGGCGAAGCTGTAAGTACTCCACCACTGCAGAGTGTACTTTACTCACTGCGTTGTATACAACAGAAGAGCCATTGCAACAGATGTCTGCCGCCAACAAGCCCCTCTGGGCAGCCTTGGACGGACTGACCAACTCACCCACCCTGAGGGCTCCATAAAAAGCCAAAGCAAAGGCCGCCCGGAATAACAAAACTTTGAAACTGGATGAACACACCGCAGCTGTCTGCAGAAACAAGGATTGCAGGATGTCAAACGTTATAGGCCATCGGCCGTCCGGCACACCATTTCGATAACCTCTCAGGGCCTGTTTTACCAGAAAATCTTTGGTAAAATCGGGAATGCCCCACAATTTGAACAGGAAGGCCAGGCTGGCCAACTTCCGGTTCATAGCAGAAATGGACACGCCGGCAGTGAAACACAGACAAACTAAATAAATTACCAGATGTCTGACCTCAGAACTGACCATGTCAACCTCCGCCCTCTGTAGCAGCTCCCCCATTCCCTCCAGACCCTAGTGTAGAAAGACCACGTCGACTCACACAAGGAGCTTCGAATCAAACCGGAGGCAATTCCAACGCAATCCGCCACAGCCGAAGAGGACAAGGGGTTCCATTTTGCTCCGTGCCAGGTCCCAAATTCCCGGAACCTGTCCAACTGAAAGCGAGAGAGAGAGAACGTCAGCCAACATATTCTCCACTCCCGGAATATGCACGGCGTATAGAAACACATTTTGCAGAAGACAACACAAAATCAGATATTGCAAAAGACGTATAACCGGGGGGAGGACCCTGACAGAGAGTTGATAACCTGCACCACACCCAGGTTGTCACAGTGGAGACAAACCTTTTTGTTACGAAACGATTCCCCCCAAAGTGATATGGCGACCATGACTGGAAAAAGTTCCAGAAGCACCAAATTCTTTAGGAATTCCGACTCGCACTCCACCGACCCCCTAAGAATGCTGCATAGTCAGTAGAGCTGGCGGCACCCGTGAAATGCTTAAGGTCATAGTTGCTGACCGGCCCCTCCATCCAGATGGACCGACCATTGAAAGTGCCCAAAAATGTATACTACACCAGCAGGTTGGCCCTATGCTCCCTATTCAGCTGAACAAAATGCCTGGGTGAACTAACCCCAGAAGTGGTGGCCGATAGCCGCTGACAAAAAACTCTGCACATCGGCATGATACGGCATGCAAAATTAAGCTTATCGAGGAGCGACTATAGCTCTCGGAGCTGTATCTTGTGTTTGCCAGAGGCCAAACGAACCTCATCCCTAAGAGCATGTAACCTGTCTTTGGGCAGATGACACTCCATTGCCCGGGAATCAATCTCTATACCCAGGAACTTGATAGATGACATGGGACCCTCTGTTTTGTCCGCGAGAGGAGTGCTAAAACACTCCGCAAGTTGCTGAACCGTAGCCAGCAAAATACCACATAAATTCGAAGAGGGAGGGCCAACACACAGAAAGTCATACAAGTAATGAATAATTGAATTGACCCCCGCCACATCCTGCACTACCCATTCGAGAAAAGAGCTAAAGGTCTTGAAAAAGTCACGAGATGGAGCAGCCCATAGGCAGGCATCGATCCACATAAAAGGCGCCTAACCATCTGCAACCAAAAAGATGAAAGATGCGCAGGTGAACTGGTAGCAACCGAAAAGTAGACTTGATGTCGGTTTTAGCCATAAGGGCATCCTGACCGTAGTACCATACCCAAAACACGGCGGCATCAAACGAGGTATAAGACACTGCACATGCCTCAGGGTCAATAGCATCGTTAACTGAACCACCTTTTGTAAAGGAAAGATGGTGGATAAGGCAAAACTTATTGGGCTCTTTCTTTGGAACAACACCCAAAGGCGAGATCACCAAATTATCCAAGGGGGATGAGTAAAAGGGTCGCACATGCAGCCCCTTAAAAACGCCTCCTTAGCGAGCTTTTTGGAAACCACTTCGAAGTGTAAAAGAGCCAACCGTAAGTTGTCAGCCACGGGGGGGATCTGAGGAAGGGAACAAGGGAGGATCAAAAAGCCCTCCTCAAAACCCGCCTGCAACAACCAAGCTGCAGGGCAATCCAGATATCTACTTAGAAAGGTGGATATCCTGTCCACCTTCACTGGGGTTTTTGTCTTTACCCCGCAGTATCACCGGGATGGGCCCTGCCAGCCTTAAAACAGCGGGACAGGGGGTGGGCCCCCCCCGCAGTGAGAGCATTTGTGCTTGTATCGGCAGGCGGTGTCAAACCTACAAGAACCCTCATTGAACTGCCAACGCTGGTCCTGCCTTTTTGCGACCGGCTGTCCGGGAGCAGTCGGACATCTGGCCACCCGCTGGAAAAAACAAAGTAGAGGCCAGTGGAGAGGACATAAGTTTCATCCATAAACTGATGTCCTTATGATCCCAGCGTAACTAGGGCCGTATCACCTTACGTTGACGAAACTGTTTCGTCATACCTCAGCCAAGCCACGCCCCCATAAAACCTCTGGACCTCGCTAATGGAATCCAGATAACAAAAAAGAGGGGAACAATTCTCAGGGGATTTCTCCCCGATAACGCTTGCAAAGATGGTGAAGGCCTGGAGCCAATTGCTAAACGTCCACGGAATCAGGCGATAATGACGCTTTTCTTCGTCTTCCGTCCTGGACTCCTCCGGTTTTACCCTATCCAAGTTAAACTTTTCAAGGGGCAACAACGTGAAGATTTCCACACATTCCCCCCACCAAATTTTTTTCCCGCACCTCAGATTTGAGGTACGCACCCAACGGACCTTCAAAACAGATATACACCTCGCATTTTCGCCGAATCGGCCAAGGGAACCGAGTCCATATTTTTACTAGCGTCCCTCGGTGGGTCCACAGAGGCAGCGACACTTGTCCCAGAAGCCGCCGTATCCCCTGAACTCACTACAGCCACCTGCTCCTGACCAGGCACAGACACAGAAATAGCTGGAACCTGGGACACCGCCCTGCCCGCCCTCAGCGAGTCTGAAACCCAAACAGACACCGGCGTAGAATTCGCAGACGAACCCGCATCAAAGCTTTGCACCAAAGAACGCAGCCCAACTAAAAGGTCATAGACGGCTGCAGAATCTCCTGACATGGCAGGCCCTGGGCCCGCCGGCCGTGGGGGGGGAGAGGCCCTGCCCACTAGAGCTGTAGGGATACCAGAACCAACCCCGAGGCCCTGCCCACCCCTAACACCCGACACAGGGGACACAGAAAGCTGCAAAGAAGAGACAATGTTAGAAATGGACATACCGGACCGACAGGACCAGATCTGCCGTACTGGAATCCACTGATGACCTCAGCAAAGTGACCCCATCTTCCGTACTGGACAGGCCCCCTCAGAGCGCAAGGAATCCTGACAATCGTCTGGAGTCAGGACTGGCGAAGATACGCCGCCCGAAGATGGCCCCGGCAGTTCACTGTCTCTCCTGCGCCTCTGCCCTTCAGGACTGGCGTGCCTGGCCGTTGCTTTGTGGCTCCTCCTCACCCCCCCGCTGGTGGGAGGGGCCCTGCTGCTCTGACCTGTACTGGAGCTCTGTCGATCCTGCCCGGATCTGGGGGTGAGGGGTTCCCTGGCCACTCTGCGTGACTGGCCGTGATCCGTAAGGCGACTCCTCCCATGCTGAGCCACCACTCCCGTAGCGACCCTCGCCTGGGAGGTGGCCGCACTCTCACGTTTCTTCCGCCTCATCTGGACCGGGGACAGTGCAGGGCTGTGTCCCTGTCCGGCAGAGCTCTGCTCCCGACGGGGATTCATCCCAGCGCCCGCATCTGAGCTAGCCAGAGGAGGCTGAGCCAGCTGGACTGGAGGGTCTGAGTCTGAGTGGTGCTGAGCTTGCGGGGAATGTGAAGGGCTAAGACGCTCCGGGGGCTTGCCCGCCGAGCGTGTCTCACCTGTGTACCGGTGGGAGCTGTGGCAGACGTCCCCAGCATGGATGCGATCTGGCTCTGCAGCCAAACAGTCCCCATAGAATCCGCCAGCGGAGCTGTTCTGCCAGATGCCGGGATTCAGCCATGAGAGAGCCGCAGGGGAATGCTTCTCCTCCTCGTGTCCTACCCCGGATGTCTGGTTCCACTTGTCTCCCCCACTCCTAGCTTTGCAGTCCCTCCCCCACACTGGCTGCCCCCAATCCCCTGCAGCCCCAAGTTGCCTGACAAATGCCCGGCTTCCCTGTGCTCCTGTTCATGCTAGCCCTACGCTAATTTTTTATTTTTTTTGCTTCGGGCTGTACTTTTTTGGAACTGTAATGCCCCGTACACATGGTCGGACATTGATCGGACATTCCAACAACAAAATCCATGGATTTTTTCCGATGGATGTTGGCTCAAACTTGTCTTGCATACACACGGTCACACAAAGTTGTCGGAAAATCCGATTGTTCTGAACGTGGTGACGTAAAACACGTACGTCGGGACTATAAACGGGGCAGTAGCCAATAGCTTTTGTTTCTTAATTTATTCTGAGCATGTGTACACACTATCGGAATTTTCGACAACGGATTTTGTTGTCGGAAAATTTTATAGCAAACTCTCAAATTTTGTGTGTCGGAAATTCCTATGGAAAATGTGTGATGGAGCCTACACATGGTCGGAATTTCCGACAACAAGGTCCTATCACACATTTTCCATCGGAAAATCCTATCCTGTGTACAGGGCATAAGTGTTTGCGGATGGGCTGCTTTCCCACTGGGTTATGTGTGGATTGTCTGTATTATTTCAATACAAGTTCTTTTATTGCACTAAGACTGAGTGGATTATTGCTGCCACACTGCACTACACCCCACCTACATGTTTAATTCTTTCCTTGAGAAAGCTTATGGGATACGTATACAGTAGATATGCAATTGTTGCCAAGTTTGACCAAAAGAATATAGATATAACACAAATGAGGAATATGGCTACTGCCTAAAAATGTAACCCCAGTAGTAGATGCTTGGAGCATTTGGGGCAAAGGGAGCCCAGTCCAAAAATGATAAAGTGTTAAAAAAAATGAAGAATTGATTACCTGCTATATTCACCAGTTTTCCAAGTGTACCTGTTAATTTACTAGGCATTGATCCAACTGTCAAAACCAGCTTAGCTCTGGCTAGCCAAATATATAAAATCTACTCTCCTAGGACAGGTTAAGCACAAAATCATCTTCCAAGGAGGAAGATTAATCTATAAGTAACCTTGTCTTCCCATGCAGGCTGTGAAGTGACCTATTCACATAACCTGGTTACAACTTAAAAATGTTTGATTAATAGCCACGGCTGTTGAAGGGCATTAATAGGGGTCCTATAGGGTTTCACTGTAGGCCACACACAGCTGACCACCAGTGGCAATAGGCTTTAAATAGAGGTATGTCTTTAGTCAGGGTATACAGCCCAATTCAAGTTTATAAGAACTCAACTCACTGCATGGCCAGCACTGGAAAAGATTTCCAGATGGAGTATGTAAACATAGGGTGGGACCATAACTGTTATGCTAGTTAACTAAGCAGCTGGGGGAGCTGTTTTCAGGTTGGTTTAGGTTAGGGAGGGTGCAGTAGTACACTTTTTACTGAAAGCGCCCATGCCTATTAACCACATGCGACATTGTGTGCACGATGATGTACATCGGCACAATGGCACGGCTGGGCAAATGGGCGTACAGGTACGTCCCCTTTAAATCGCAGCATTGTGGGTGCGCCGCCATCGGGTCGTGTGCGCGCCTGCCATGTACTCCAAGACAGTGGCCGTGGGTCCTGCCGATTCGTGTCACGGAGCTGCAGAACGGGGAGAAGCCTATGTAAACAAGGCATTTCCCTGTTCTGCCTAGTGACATGACAGAGATCTGTCATCGGGAGCAGTGATCGGTGTCATGTCAGTGGTAGCCCATCCCTCCCACAGTTAGAATCACTCCCTAGGACACACTTAACCCCTTGATCTCCCCCTAGTGTTTAACCCCTTCCCTGCCAGTGTCATTTACACAGTAATCAGTGCCTTTTTATAGCACTGATCGCTGTATAAATGACAATGGTCCCAAAATAGTGTCAAAAGTGTCCCATGTGTCCGCTATAATGTTGCAATCATGAGAAAAATTGCAGATTGCCACCATTACTATTAAAAAAAATTATTATTAAAAATGCCATAAATCTATCCCCTATTTTGTAGACGCTATAACTTTAGCGCAAATCAATCAATATACGCTTATTGCGTTTTTTTTTGGGGTTTTTTTACCAAAAATATGTAGAAGAATAGATATCGGCCTAAACTGAGAAAGAAATTTGTTTTTTTATATATTTTTGGGGGACATTTATTATAGCAAAAAGTAACAAATATTGCTTTTTCTTTTAAATTGCCACCGTTTTTTGTTTATAGCGCAAAAAATAAAAACCACAGAGGTAATCAAATACCACTAAAAGAAAGCTCTACTTGTGGGAAAAAAAAAGGACCTCAATTTTGTTTGGGTGCAATGTCGCATGACTGCGCAATTGTCAGTTGAAGCGACGCATTGCCGTATCGCAAAAATTGCTCTGGTCAGGAAGGGGGTATATCCTTCCGGGGCTGAAGTGGTTAAAGGTTTGCACCCTAAAGGTGTGTTCCCTATTATGAACTGGGCCATTTTTGCGTGATTTTAGACTATTTGTAGATAGTAGAAACAATACCACCAACGTGTTTTGTGGGATTTGAATTTCTCCTTCTTCAGGGCACTTGGGAGGCTTTGTCTTGGACTTAGGTTGGACTTTCCAGGGTACCTGTGTTTACTTAAAACACTGAAGAAGGAAAAACACAAATCTCCTGAAACTAATTGGTTGTATTGGTTCTACGAATTACTTATAAATCCTGGAATCAAACTTTTATTGTGTATGTCATGAAGCGATACTAACGTTTTAGTACACACAAAAACAATTATTACTTAGTTAAGGAAACACTGTACAAGGACACATAACAAACAATTAAAGAGAACCCAGAGTTAAAAAGCCATGCCATATTGTCATTTATTCACATAATGGTTCTTTCTCTAGACTAATTGATCTAAATACAAGGTTAAGGGGGCTTTAACATCCCCCCAACATCACCAAACATGATGTTCAGTATATATATTGCTACAGAAAAGTGCTGTCAGAAACTACAGTTAAATACAGTAATGCCATGTACACACAACCGGACTTTTTGGAGGCTATACTCCGAAGGACTTTTCGACTGACTTTCGACGGAGTTTCGACGGAGTTCCGACGGAGTTCCGACGAAACCGACTTGCCTACACATGATCACACCAAAGTCTGATTGCCTACACATGATCACACCAACTGATTCGAAGGTGATGACGTATGACCGGACTAGAATAAGGAAGTTCATAGCCAGTAGCCAATAGCTGCCCTTGCGTCGTTTTTCGACCCTCGGACTAGCATACAGACGAACTGATTTTTCGACCGGACTCGAGTCCGTTGGAAAGATTTGAAACATGTTCTATTTCTAAAGTCTGTCTGATTTTTTGACAGCAAAGGTCCGATGAAGTCCACACATGATCGAATTGTCCGGCGGATTCGTTCCGTTTGACCTTTGCCGTCGAAAAGTCTGGTCGTGTGTACATGGCATAAGAAGCTATGGATGTGCTACAGTTGTGGTTTGAGTGGAGAGATGCTGTATAAGACAGTCAAAGAGTGAGGACATGTTACATGAGACTACTATCACTGTCACAACCTTTTATGAAATTAGCACTCCCACTGATGATTGCTGGGGTTCAAAGGCCTCATGGCAAGAACCAAAGGGCTTCCTGTGGCCCATAGGTTGCAAGTTAGGCACCAGGAGAAGTGCCCCTGGATGGTTGTTTTGTGCTTAAAGTTTGGAAAGTCTCATACTTCCGTAGATTGCTTAATAAATATATGATGTGCTAAGCTTAATGAAGATTATTATCACTATTGTTAATATATTGTGTCATAATTTTTCTTGTCCCTATTTAGACCTACTGGATAGTAATATCAATAATGATTTACAGTGCTTTAGTAGAGTTTTGCATGATCCTAATGGAATAACTGCTTGGTAAGTGATTGATATACAGATTAAATGTAATTTATATCTCTATCTATTTCTAAATGTTACATTTGAATTCTTTAGTTTTATCATAAAATATGGTTTTCACCTATTTCCCAGTGCTGCAGTTCTTCAAGGTTTTTTAAACCACGTTCTGTATATATGCAATCACTTCACATCATCTGGATATTGCTTTGGATAGTGACAACAGTGGACCATGTCTACACAGTGTGTGTCAGCATGGGCGACTGTTAGGGCTTTTTTCCTCAGAAAATACAGTCGCTGCGGGGACTCAACCACAACCTCCCAAAAACCCCCTCCCCACACACAAACCCTCCAAACTGCATCAAATAGTGAGTGTGGTCAAATTTCACAGTAGAAGGGTCTTAAAGGGGGATTAAATACCAGGAGTGCATTACATGCAGAGTGCAAAGTTTGGGGGGGGTTGCACACAGAGTGCAGAGTTTGTGGGTGCTCTATGTGCAGAGTCCAGGAGTGCACAGCACACAGGGTGCAAAGTTCAGGGGTGCACTACACAGAGTGCAGAGTTCAGCCTTCTTCCACAGCTGCTTACCTCTGCATCCCCTACCCACACCTCACTTTTACCCCTCTTCAGCTCTGATCTCTACATGCAACCCCCATGCACTGCCCCTATGTTAAACCTCTTGCCTTAAAAGCTCCACCATCTTCCACATGTCTTACTTGCATTGCTGTATTAGGCTCTAGTACCTCCCTGCACACTGTAGGTGGCTCTGCCTTTCTCACTTGCAGCGAGATCATCCAGTGGGGGTGTCCAAATCTGCATTGCCCCCCCAGGCATCTGCATCTCCCATGTTCCCACCCTGTACTCAGTGGGAGCTGCTCAAGAGATCTGATCTGTGGGAGCCATTGGGGACAAGCTGTCACTTGTAAACACAGAAGCTGCACTTCTGTGTTTACAAGTGATAGTGGTGAGCAGGAAGCAGAGAACCTGAGCCAGAGGTGGTGGAACTCATTTCCACCAAGTTCCAGCTAAAAAAAGCCCTGATGATTGTAGTCTCTACCAGGGGGACTTGTGACAAGGTAATAATGTACAACAGAAATTGGGAGACAGGGACAGACTGTTTCAACCTTGTAACAGGAAGTGCCTGTTTCTGATCCAAGACTTTTTATCATTTTATGGAAATATCACTCTGATATGTTACATTTTGTTTAGCTGTTTCTGATCCAAGACTTTTTATCATCTTATGGAAATATCACTCTGATATGTTACATTTTGATTAGCTGCTTCAAGCAGTTAAACTTTTTGCCTGAACAAACATTCCCTTTAATTGTATGCATAGTCAAATATTTTTTTTCTAGTTTTTAATAGAGGGGGAGGGTGAAAACCCATACCAAGGTTTTTTTTCTGCAGTTTATGCGCCACGGAAGAAATTTACCTCCACTTTCTGTCCCAGAGACACAACAAAAAGGAATATCATAAAAAGGGGGGAATTGGGGAATTTGGGACTTTGAATGAAGCCATGGCCGGGTATGGTCATGTGCCTCCATCCCTATCATTATGAGGAAAAGGAGCAAAAATGCAGCAGGAAAAGCAGCAAAGATGCAAGAAAAGGGTGGGACTTAATATGAAGCCTATGGTAACAGATTGAGCCAACGCGTTTTAGGGGAATTGCCTCACTCTTCTTCAGGGCTCCTGGTACACACTAATGGAGATAGGTAGGCTCCATAGTGGTACCTGAATTTCTTTTTTTTTTGGCGGAATTTTTTTTTTTTTTAATTTTAAATATTTTATTGGTTTTCAAAAGTATAACACGATATACCATTGCACGAGACAGAGCAAACAATAAAGAGAAAGGATTTACAACATTATAGTTTCATATAGCGAAGATCTGTAGACTAGAAATATGAGCCGACAAGGAGTATTACTGCGTTCTGGGAATGAGGTAAAAAAGCAACTTATAAGCCAAGGGCCTAGTGGAACTAGGTAAAAAGACTTGCTATCTCCTCTCCCCACACCCCAATAGGGATCAAGTTGTGTAGGGGAGGAATGAGCTAACCCTCGTACATCAGCTTTTTTGTCAGTTAAAATTTTTTTGAGAAATCTGCCAAACCTCTATATAACAAAACTAGTCGATATTGTCATATTGCAAACGTCCATACATGGCATAAAAGGGGGATATGTCCCACTATTAACTATAACAAAACTGGTGTCCATCTGCAAGACACTATAACAATGGGGCAAAGCCCAAAAATGAGGGATGTGTAAGGGAAAAAAAGGTGGGTAAGAGGGAAGAGAAAAGGTAGAGAGAAAAAGAGAAAGGGGATGTGCCATCTACCAGTCAGACCTTAAGTAGAAATGTTATGGTTGAAGTGAGCCCGAGAAGTTGCCCACTCCTATACAGGGCCGTTTTTAAGGCAGGGCAAAAGGGGCAGCTGCCCTGGGCCCTGTCATTGTTGTGGGGCCCAAAGCAGCTGCCTCATACTTGCCAACTATCCTGGTTTAAATTCCCTCGTCCCTTGAGGTTTTAGTCCTGTGCTGTGTCCCAATATCTCAGTGTGAAGTGCTGCTACTAATGCTGCCCAGCTCTGCCCTATTGTTGTGTACAAATGACTCACCTGCAAACCCTGTGTTTACATGTAAATTACCGGCATCCATATGTAAATAGCGGCAGCTGGTGGCATTGATATGTATATCATGCCCCCCTGAGGTCATATCCCCAGTAATCTCTAGCAACAAATCAACAAGCAGAAATCATGTGCTGTAACCTCTAGCAACTAATCAGTGAGCCGTAATGTGTGCTGTAACCTCTAGCAACCAGTCAGTGAGCGGTAATGATACACTGTAACCTCTGGTAACCAATCGCAATAGCCGCCTGATCTGATTCAGTAAACTGATTTTGAGTCTAGCTGCTATTTATTGTATGTCTCAGAGCAGGTGGAGAGCAAAACTGCATGGGGGAGGGGGCCCAAGAAAAGTTTTGCCCAGGGTCCAATCAATATTAAAGACGGCCCTGCTCCTATATATTTGGCCCAAGGTTCCCAAGTCTTCCTGAACTGGGCTGAACTGGGCTGAGTTGTCCAATATGATACTCACCATCTTCTCTTGGGACATTATCCAAGATATTTTGCGTTTAGCTGCTGCAATTGAGACCTTAGGAAGCTTCCAGGCTTTAGCTATGGTGAGTTTAGCGACTAGTAATATGAAAAATATTAGTTTTTGAGAGAATTTCGGGACCTTGCGAATTAGTTGGTTAAGAAGGGCTGTCAAGGGGAACTTGGGAAAGGAGCCGTGACTTTAGATATGATTTGGAAAATCTTGTTCCAGAAGCCTCTGATTTTGGGGCAATCCCACCATATGTGCATCATGGTACCCCTCATATGGCACCCTCGGAAGCACAAAGGGGAAACTGATGGAAACATGGAGGAGAGCCTGGAGGGGGTCATGTACCATCTGGTGATGACCTTCAGACTCGCTTCTATTAGTGAAATATTGAGGATACCCTTGAAGGATCTAAGGAATGCTCTGTGCCAGGAGTCCAGGTCCCAAGATTCCTGCGTGTCCTCCTCCCTTTTCCAGCATAAATGGTGCTTTCCGACCATACATAGCAAGCGACTAATAGATTATGGAGATCCCTCTCCTCTGCTCCAGTAGCTGTCCACACCATTGTTAGTAAGGGGTGAATTGAGGTGGCTCAGGTTTCGTAGTCCAGATTGAGTGTAGAAAATGTGACAGTTGCTGAAATCTAAACCTTTCTGAATTGGGAAGGTCTAGATTCGTAATACAGTGGGTAACGGAGACAGGTCCTGCAGAGGTAAAATAGTGCCCAATCCGGTACATCCCCTTATCCAGCCACAACCGAAATGCTCTGATGTCAATGCCTGGACGAAATTCCAGATTACCGAAAATGTGTGCTAAGGGTTTGCTTTGTGAGACTAATGAAAGGGAATTCCTGAGAGTATCCCATATCGCCAAGGCATGTGACAATGAAGGTGACAAGATGGGAGGCCTGGTCTTAGAAGGACACCAAAGAAGAAAGTCCAAGATGAAGGATGGGACTGCCTGCCTCTCCATATCTACCCAGTCAGGTCTGGCTGTTTTAGAGTATACTGTAAATAGCTGAGCAAGTCTAGCTGCCCCCTTATTCCTTAGTCTATATAGAGATTGTCCTGCCAGGCGATGGCCAAATTTACCCCCAAAAAATGTAATCACTTTGCTTTTGAACGACGAGAGATGATCCTTTCTTATATAAATCGGGAGTGAGCGAAAGATGTACTGGAGTCTAGGCAGTAGGGTCATTTTGATGGAGTTTATCCCGCCCAACCAGGAGAGTTGGTGTGGAGACCATTGTTTAAGATCTGATTCTAATTTTTTGTAGATGGGGGGGATAGCAAGCTTGGTATAGTTGTTCAAATTTGGGTGTAAGATTTATTCCGAGGTAACGTATAGAGGACTTACTCCACGAGAAGCGAAATGATTCCTTCAGCTGGGTCACCAGAGATGGTCGGAGAGAGACGTTAAGTGCTTGTGACTTAGTGTAGTTAATATGTAAGCCTGAGATCTTAGCAAAAACATCTAGGAGTTTACATAAAACTGGTAGGGATGCAGCTGGGGAGGTGATGTATAGGATGAGGTCATCAGCGAATAGGCCACACTTGTGAATTTTGGGCCCACATCTGACCCCCGCTATGTCTGGATTGGTGCGGATAGCAATTGCTAACGATTCGATTGCTATCGCGAAAATCAGCGGCGATAGCGGGCACCCCTGACGTGTTCCTCTCGCTATTTTGATGGGGTCAGAATACTGTCCTTGCAGTTTTATCCTAGCCTCAGGGTTAAAATAAAGTGACTTAAGTAGCCCAGAGAATCGGGGACCGAAGCCCCAAATTTCCAGAATGTAAAACAAGTAGGACCAAGAGACAGACTCGAAAGCCTTTTGGAGGTCTAACGACAGCAGCATACCAACTTGATCATGACCGCCATCCCACCCAGATTGTAAGATAGAAACTACGTCCACTGTTCTCCTGATTTGATCAGGGCCTTGCCGTCCGGGAATGAACCCTACTTGGTCTGTATGAATATAAGTTCCAATGAAGGACGCTAGGCGATCGGCCATAATTTTAGCCATTATTTTTAGATTGTTATTGATCAAGGATATGGGTCTATAAGTACTAACCTCACCTGGGTCCTTGTCTGGTTTTGGGATGACGGTTATGAATGCAGCATTCATCTGCGTGTTCAGGGGTTCCCCTTTGGTTTTGGAGTTAATAAATTTGGCCAAATAGGGTGCTGTGGTGTTTGCAAATGCTTTATAATAGGGTATAGAGAACCCATCTGGACCTGGGGCAGAGTTTTTCTTTAAGTTTTTAATCACCTCTAAGACTTCCTCTGTAGTGACTGGAGCTTTAAGCCTGTCCCTACGGTCCTTCGATAGGGTGGGTATCGGTAAATTTTCTAGAAATCTGGGCAGATCAGGGAGTCTTTTTACCCTGTGATCACTATATAGGTCAGAACTTATGAAAGGCTTCCATGATTTTGAGGGAGTTTGTCGTGGATGGTTGACCAGCTATTTTAATTCTAGGGAAGGTGTAAGAGTGGATATGTGGTGTAAGTTTGGAGGCCAAGAGACCCAGGTTTGTCCTTCTGATGGTAGTATTTTGCCCCTTGCCATAGAATACTTTTTTCTGCCTTAGCTGTTAGAGCTAGATTAAGTTTGAGGCGGGCTGTGTCCAGGCGGGACATGGGAATGGGTCTCTCCTGTGCTCCAGTGTCTGGAATTTCTTTTCCAGATTCTCAATGTCGACCTTTTGAGCTCTTTTAATTTGGGAAGCTATTTGAATTATTTTGCCTCTATTGGTCGCCTTATGTGCCGCCCATAAGGTCTCCGCCGAGATGTCATCAGTGTCACTCAGAAATGGCCTTTTCAATTTCTATTTTTCTAATAGGGTCTGAGAGAATCGTTTCATTCAATCTCCAGTAAGGAGATTTGGTTTGGGGGGCTCGGCTATTTATCGCTACACTCAACAAGGAATTATCAGACCAAATCGTGTCTGTGATCAGTGCTCTCTGGGCTGAGGGAATTAAGCTATTTGAGACCAATAGATGGTCTATTCTGGCGTAAGACTGATGCGCATGAGAGAAGTGCGTGTAATCCTTTTTGGTGGTGTTTAGCTCTCTCCAGATGTCTGTGAGGCCCTGCAGATAAATCAATTTAGCTAACTTGGAGCTACTCCTGGTTGGGCAAATGGTTTGGGCGTGGGGAGGTTTGGATCTGTCCAGGCCCTGATCAAAGGCTACATTTGAATCCCCTCTGAAAATCATGGAGCCCTCTAATAAGGGACCTAGTGTCTTGAACAGGTTACTGAAAAATCTTAGTTGTCCTGAGTTAGGGGCATAATAGCACACCAAGGAGTGGAGATGACCATCAATTGTGCCTTTTACTAGGACATATCTCCCCTCTGGGTCCTGCTGTTCCAGCTGCAGTGAAAATCTGCAGTTTTTTGAAATGAGAATAGCCACCCCTCTGGTTTTATCTTCTGCGTTAGCCAGAAAAAACGGGAAACTGGGCGTGCAGGAAAGTGGGTTTGTACCGGATCGGGAAGTGGGTTTCCTGAAGGAATAGGATATCTATTTTGCGTGATTTCATATAGTCCAGCACCTTCCTACGTTTAGAAGGTGAGTTTAAACCTTGGGCATTATGAGTTGCTACTCTTAACAGAGTAGATGGTGGTTCAGAGCCAGCCATGGAGCAGAGGGGTCTGGAGCAATACCAATCCACCGTCACCTACCTGGCCAAGGCAGCTATGGGGATCTGAAGACTTAGCAGGGATGGAGATCTGTCGCTTTCCGCGTGAAGAAGGTTCGTCGACTGACCGACGGCTTACTGCAAGAAAAAGAATTGTTAGAGTAGAAAGAAGAAGGGGGGAGGGAGGGGAAAGGGAAGAAGGGGGATCCAAGCCCTTAAGGGGCTTGAGTGAGCAGCGAGTGGATTGGAACCCACTGCTCAACATTATAGGAAGTACGTCCAATCTCTGCTGACACCTGCTGGTAAACACCTAACCCAGGGAGGAGGTGTGACCTAATCCGTGGGGTTGGGGGAGGCATGGTATCACTGCCCCAACCTCGGCACACCTTTGAGCTAACTGCAAAACAAAGTATTATCCTGATTTGGGGGTTCAGGAGACCCCGGTAGCCCATCCCCCATCAGCCCGCTCCCCCTCCCAAGAAAAAAATCAGGAGGGAGGCTCGGGCACCCCAGGAACCCGCCCCGGGGAGATAGGGCCAGAACCGTGTACAGAGCAAATAAACAATAAGGGTGAGAGAGCAATAGAGCCCAAACATTAGCCTCTGTAGACTTAAACTTGGACCCGGAAGAAAGAACATTGAAAAGCGAGAAACTAAAAATGAAAATTAACCAGTCCCAAGTAGGCTTTAAATTGCTGCTATAACCGTGCTAATAGAACCTAGCAGAGAGGCAAACATAGGATTTATAGGGGAGATTGCAACAAAATGAAAAATAGAACAATCAAAAAAAGATCTGGAAAATTGAGTGAAATGTTTAGGAAAAAGTAAGGGGTTGTCCACCCCAATCTCTCCTGGAACTCGGTAAAGAGACTAAGGAGTAGGGATGAGCCGAACACCTCCCTCTTCGGTTCGCACCAGAACATGCGAACAGGCAAAAAATTTGTTCGAACACGCGAACACCGTTAAAGTCTATGGGACTCGAACATGAATAATCAAAAGTGCTAATTTTAAAGGCTTATATGCAAGTTATTGTCATAAAAAGTGTTTGGGGACCTGGGTCCTGCCCCAGGGGACATGGATCAATGCAAAAAAAAGTTTTAAAAACGGCCGTTTTTTCGGGAGCAGTGATTTTAATAATGCTTAAAGTGAAAGAATAAAAGTGTAATATTCCTTTAAATTTCGTACCTGGGGGTTGTCTATAGTATGTCTGTAAAGGGGCACATGTTTCCCGTGTTTTGAACAGTCTGACAGCAAAATGACATTTCAAAGGAAAAAAAGTCATTTAAAAGTACTCGCGGCTATATGAATTGTTGGTCCGACATATAAGTTCATTGATAAAAACGGCATAGGATTTCCCCACAGGGAAACCCCGAACCAAAATTTTTTAAAAAAATGACGTGGGGGTCCCCCTAAATTCCATACTAGGGCCTTCAGGTCTGATATGGATATTAAGGGGAACACCGCGCCAAAATAAAAAAAAAAGGCGTGGGGGTCCCCCTCAAAATCCATACCAGACCTGAAGGGTCTGGTATGGATTTTAAGGGGAACCCCGCGCCAAAATTGTTTAAAAAATAGCGTTGGGTCGCCCCAAAAATCCATACCAGACCCTTATCCGAGCACCCAACCTGGCAGGCCACAGGAAAAGGGGGGGGTGATCAGAGAGTGCCCCCCCTGAACCGTACCAGGTCATATGCCCTCAACATTGGAAGGGTGCTTTGGGGTCCCCCCCAAAGCACCTTGTCCCCATGTTGATGAGGACAAGGGCCTAATCCCCACAACCCTTGCCCAGTGGTTGTGGGGGTCTGCAGGCGGGGGGCTTATCAGAATCTGGAAGCCCCCTTTAACAAGGAGACCCCCAGATCCCTCCCCCCCTGTGTGAAATGGTAAGGGGGTACAAAAGTACCCCTACCATTTCACAAAAAAAGTGTTAAAAATGACAAGAGACAGGTTTTTGACAATTCCTTTATTTAAAACAGGGGTCTCAAACTGGTGGCCCTCCAGCTGTTACGAAATTACAAGTCCCATCATGCCTCTGCCTGTGGGAGTCATGCTTGTAACTGTCAGCCTTGCAATGCCTCATGGGACTTGTAGTTTCGCAACAGCTGGAGGGCCGCCAGTTTGAGACCCCTGATTTAAATGCTTCTTCTTTCTATCTTCTTTCTTCTATCTTCTTTCTTCTATCTTTGGTTTCTTCCTCCATCTTCTTCTTCTTCTGGTTCTTCCTCCAATCCTCTGCTTCTTGCTCCGGTGTTCTAGTCCGGCATCTTTCTCGGCGGCATCTTCTTCTCTTCTTCGTTCTCGGGCCGCTCCGCATCCATGATGGGAGGCTCCCGCTGTGTAAAGCTTTTCGTCTTCTGACAGTTCCTAAATAACGGAGGGCGGGGCCACCCGGTGACCCCGCCCCCTCTCACGCACGGGGACTTGACGGGGACTTTCCTGAGGCTTTCCCCGTGACGTCAGAGGGGGGCGGGGTCACCCGTTACGTAATGGGTGACCCCGCTACGTAACAGGGTTGATCCTGCAGAGGAATTAGTAAGGTCCATCGCTGCTTCTTGTGAGATGAGGCAAAGATCTAGTAGGATGCGTTCACCTTCTTGGAAGCTGTGGAAGGAAGGCGTCTTGCCTTTATAGTCGAACTTCAGTGCAAAGGGGAAGGCCCACCTATACTTGATGTCACGTTAAGACAAAATGGTAAGTAAGGGTTTCAGGGATCTCCTTTTTTGTATCGTGGTCGGTGAAATGTCTACGAACACTTGAATGGCGTGCCCTCGGCACGTGAGGGGGTGTTGATATCTGCACTTTTTCATTATCTCTTCCTTCACCGAGAAGTAGAGGAGTTTAACCACGATATCCCTGGGTGTGCCGTCTTTCCTAGGGGGTCCTAAAGTTCTGTGGGCTCGATCAATCTCCAACTTGTGCGATGAAATGTCAGGGATTATCTGTCTGAGAAAATCTTGCACTACAGATGTGGTATCAGTGATTGATTCCGGGAGCCCCCTGATTCTGATGTTCTCCCTTCTGGATCTATTCTCCAGGTCATCGATACGGGATAGTGCAGTATCCAATTGATCTTGTAGCACCTGGATGTGGTCAGAGTTCTGTCTGGTTTTCGAAATCGTTTGGTCGAGTTTATTTTCAATAGCTTCCATCCTTGAGCCTAGGATTTGGAAGTCCTCACTGATATCTCCCGTAATTTTGGCTGCAGTCTGAGCTAAGCCTTTATCCAATAGGGCTGACAGTTGGGAAAAGAGATCAGGGGCTGAGAGTATTGTGTGGGGAGTCATGTCTGTCTGATTGCAGTGTGAGGTGATGCAGGCCTCATGGGAGAGTGCAGGAGTTCCTCCATTGATTGCTCAATAAGAGATTCTGTGGATGCAGGGGAGTGAGCCATGGGCACAAGGATACTCACAGGGGTCCCAGGAGGGTGGATGCGGGTTACTGCGGCATAGGATAGCCTGTCTCCAGGGATCTCCTCAGCGTTCTACATGTGAGGCTGCATGGCGCCCGCCATCTTGGATTCAGCCCGCTCCGCTATGGCCCTGAACTGCGGCTCCAGGTCTCTCCTAAATGTTCCCACAGACATGGGCTTGTGCCCCAGCTATTCCACCAGCGGATGTGGTAGGTAATACGGCCTCCAGGGCCCCGGATCCCCCGCTAGGTGCGCCGGGTGGCTAAGGCAGCGCGGAGCTCCTGGCTTAAGCAGCCATCTTGGAGCGGTCCGCGCATGCACCCCCGGTACCTTAATTTTTTAGCAGTGTCAAATTTTATTTTAAGATCTGCACATGGGCTTAAGATTGGAGTAGATAATTCTGTTGTGGTGGCCCCTCATAGACAGCTGAAATTTAACACATACAAGTGGTGTTAATGATTTTATAATCATGACCTGATACATGAGGTGTACATTAAATAAATGTTAATGTTGTATTGTTTCACATCAATGTCTTTTATTGTGATGCTTGTCTTAAATTATGTTTATATAATTCATAGATCCTACCTTCAGTAGTGGACCCTCGGTTCATTAAACACATAGAGAATTACCTATTTCCCATCCTCAATTTATGTGGCAAAATTATATAGATATTTAGTATCTAATATGATGACAATTTTATATTTCTATATTTTTCGAGTGCAAAATCTGATGTAGCTGTGCATGGCAGCCAATCAGCTTCCAATTTCAGCTTGTTCAATTAAGCTTTGACAAATTAAAAACAAAATGGAAGCTGATTGGTTTCTATGCAGAGCTCCACCAGATTCTACACTCTCACGTTTTTAACCCAAAGGCTCAAATAATAAAATTCCTACCATACTAGAGCTGAAGACAAGAAATGGGATTTTTAATGTTACTTTAAGCTACAAAACACTCAGATGTAAATTAGGTCTAAGGAGGTTTTGCATTCACACACAAAGCCTATGGGAGAGCGGCTAATCAAGCACAGATGATGCTTAATCAGCTGCTTTTCCAGCTACAGCTGGAGAAGGGAATGCAGCTTGGTGCCATTGCAGATCATGTAATCTGTGCTCCTTTACAATAAATAAATACAAGGATGCAAATCTCAGGGAGGAATCTTAAACTTTTTCCTAGAAAAGAAATCTGCTGGGGCAGAATTATGCTGGTGAAACAACTGAGCCCTGATAAAGGGGTAATGAGTTTTGCCCCCAAAGTTGTTGGCTGTTTTGCATATGGTTAAAGCTGTTTTGGACCCCTGATATCTCCCCTCAACTCCACTGGAGCTAATAGAGTGCAGATCACTCTCCATTAGTTTGTCCTCTGGCTACAGTAGCCGGGGAAGTAACAACAGAAACAGATTTTGTTGCTCCAAGGCTCTTATTAGTTAAAGGAGATCAACAAACAAATGTTAAAGATCAAGTGTAGATCAAGTGTAGTATCTGTTCTCATCAATTGCCAGAGGAGGCACTATGCTACTTCCAAATGGGGAGGGCAGTTGCAAATCCGATGGTGTAATTGTACCTGGACGGTCTGCTTCGGTAGGGGCCACGTTGGCGTTATTTGGTCATAGAGGCTGATGATTGGTTGTGTCTGAGCAGGCCAGAAGGGTGCTCCTGGTGAGGATGGGTGCTGCACCGGTCTGGCCGAAGGGTCGGGTCCCTGGCCCCTAGATTGGTGTGGTCCTTGCCACTGTCAGTTTTTTGGGAAAGAACACTGGCCCCCCTTTCCCAACAGGGGGGCAGTTAGTATTTCCTGAATGTAAATTGGTACGAGCGATGGGAGTGGTGGCTGAGCCCTTGCGTCCAGGGCTCTCCCTATCTCTCAGAGCTCCAGGCCTTCCTGGTAGGGGTGGGAGCTGTGCCGGTCTGGCTGTGGGCCAGGGTTGGAAAAAAGCCCATAGTGTATGTGCCCCTGGAGTGGCAGTCCAGGGGTGCCGTAAAGTTACTGTGAGTGAGGGTCCCTTTGATTTATGGCACCACGGTCGCTGCACCATGCCACACTTTTTTCTCACCTGCGTCCTGGGCCGGGCCTTTTTGTTACACACAATGACCACTTTTCACTCTCCTCTCCACTTCCTTCTCCCCCTTGTTTTTGCACGTGTGACTGGTACCCTGTTTCCCCTAAAATAAGACCTAGCGTGATTGTCGGTGATGGCTTCAATATAAGCCCTACCCCCCAAATAAGCCCTAGTTAAAGTCCTTGTAGGTCTTATTTTCAGGGTAGGGCTTATTTTCGGAGAAACAGGGTAGGGCTTATTTGGAGGGTAGGGCTTATATTGCAGCCATCACCGACAATCACGCTAGGTCTTATTTTAGGGGAAACAGGGTAGGGTGTAGGTCCTCGGGCCTGCCCTGAAAGTCTTGGGAGGGGGTGGACATGGCCTTCTGGCTCAGTTCGCCCTCTCTCATGGGGTCTCCCTTCGGGGGAGCCCCACCAAGTACTTGGGTGGGTCTGTTTCGGCAGACCCTCCAGAGAAAGGGGTCGTCTGGTTTCGGCCAGATGGACCAAGTGTAAAGTACCCCAGTCCCCGTCTGGAGCCTCACTCCCCGGGGGATCAGGGCAAGGCCCTCTGATTTTAGAGGGCTTGTGTACACCCGTTGCACGTTTTTGTGTTTCACTCTTTATGTGTGTGCACATTTTTTTGGCACCGGGTGAAGTTTTTGAGTGTGTTTCACATGCCATGGGCTTTCAAACAAAAAAACAAAAACAAACAAACAAAAAAAAAATGTTTGTTGGTCTTTCTCCCCCTCTGCCCTTCAACACAAACCATGTGGTGGCATGGCACAGCCTAGGAAAAATGGAGAGGGAAAGTCGTGCATGAGAAGTGAAGAGTGCTGACATTTTTCCTTTGCAAAAGTTTTTAAAAACATGTTATTTTTTATTTTGAGTATTGTGTGCTCTTTTTTTTTTTTTTTTTTTTTTAATAATTAATTTGATATTTCACTTTTTTATTTACAGGCCTGTTTGGACAGAAAAATGCGAAGGACAGGATTTAAGTAAATATACCGAAGGCTGCAATAAAAAGGAGTGCCAGACCAAAACAGTTTCATGATTCATAAAACTGCCAGCGCCTTTTGGTCCCCTATGTAAAATAAGTAAAGTTAGGTGAAAAAAAGTGTAACAAATGAACGGGACACCCAAGCACTTAACCCCCAATCGGGTACTTGGGCTTCCACTCCCACTTCTGGCTTAGTTTGGTCCCCTGCAGTCTTCTGGGATACATCACAGGTCCCAGAAGACTACGAGTCACAGCGCAGAGAAAGGGGTAAACACTTGCAGACATTACTGAGTCCTGATGAAGGGGGGGATGTGTTTTGCCCCAAAACCCACTGGATATTTTGTGAATCATTAAAGCTGTTTTGGACATTCTTACGAATGTGGACTGGGGCTTCTTCATTTGGTTAAAGCTCTGAGTGACGTTCCTGGGTGCCCACTGGAGGGGATTCCTGGTTGCATGTGAGCCGCCTAGCCAGAACCAGCAAGATTCTCTAATTATTTTCTTCTTCCCCTTTACTATTCTGTATTAATAAGCATTATGTCCGTGTCAACAAATAAAAAAACAATGCAAAGTGTTAAATTTGTGTCATTTCTGTTACTCTTTAAATACATGCACTGTATGCAGTAATTTTGTCATGTCTTGTAAAATATATATATTTGAAATAAAATTCCTTCCAGGGCTTTTTTTTTTTTCTCAAAGAATAGGTGCAGGAACTCCCCCCACCACCGGGTCACCCTTGTCTCTGCTCCCTACCCACCTCCCAGCACTGCCTCTTGTCTCTTCCCCTGCACACCTCCCAGCACCGTCCCTTTATAACAATAAATCTTCCAGCAGCAACAATATATCCCCCAGCAGCAACAACACAGAATGAGGCAGTGTGGAATGAAGAACGTACAGCATGTCATATAGAGTGAGGTGGCATGTAATATGGAACGTACAGCATGGCATATAAAATGAGATGGTGTGGACTAGGGAACAGGGAGCATGGCATATGGAATGAGGCTCTCGGGAATATGGAACATAGAGCATGGCATATGGAATGAGGCGGTATGCAATAGGCAACTTACAATATGGCATACGAAAAGAGACGGCAATGTACAGCATGGCATATGAAATAAGGCAGTGTGGAATGGGAACATTGAGCATGACATATGTCAAGAGGCAAAGTGGAATAAGGAACATGAAGCATGGCATATGGAATGAGGCAGTGTGTTATAGGAAACATACATCCTGGCATATAAAATGAGGCAGTGTGGAATAAGGAATGTACATAATAGCATATGGAAGGATTCAGTGTGGAATAGGGAACATACAACATATAGAATAAGGCGGCGTGGAATAGAACATTAATAAGCACTTGAATGGATCGTGGTCGGTCTAACAACTAACAGGTGGAGGAAAGGGGGGAGACCTCAGCTATAAGAGTATAAAGTATTTATGATTAAGTGGAGGGTAGGATGTCCATTAGAATATCATTGGTTAACAGTCTGGTTTGATACCATTGGGTGTATTGGAAATGTAACGGTACCCCTGTAGGGGTTGCTGAGTGATGTGGCCCACCTGCCACCCTGCCCAGTTTGACATTCACTTCCAGACACTCCAGGACAACAAAAAGTCCACCAGCTTTGTTTTTTGTATTTTATGGAGGGATTAGAACTTGGATGGGTTTAAGGAATTCATGGGATGCTAGAAAAGTTTCCTACATGGCTTGGGACGATTTAGATACCATCTCTTGCACAACACTTGCTGCAGACTGTCTCTCCTTTTCCCTCTAGCACAGTTCTTCAGGCGCAGCTAGCACATGGTTTGGCCTGACACTGGTTTCAGCCAGATCTTAGCAACAGTCCCTTATTACAGGGGCAGGGACCGTGGGCCCCTATGGTGTAGCAAAGAAAGTTCAAGTGCCAGCTTCCCTCTTTGGTGGACTACTGCTCCCAGTCAGTCCTCTTCGGACCCTGACAGCCCTCCTGGCTGCAGCTGCCTGTCTCCGCTGCCCATGACACCACAGTCCCTCCTGTTAGCTCTACATCCATCTCTGACTGCACACTCCCAGTCCGCTCCGGCATGCCTCTCAACTCTCCCGACTGTGCCTGCCACTCACCGACACCTGGTGGATCCATCCTGGAGACTTGCCTGGCAGTATTCCTTGCTGTCCTCTCCTGCTTCTTTTTAGGACACCCCTTGGGTTGTGTGGGGTTCCTGTTCAGCTCCGAGCCCCTTAGCCCAAGGTCCCCCCCCCCCCCCCAGAGTAGCAGCTTCCTCAATGTCCCCAACAGCCTAATACTCCATCTCCAGTTCTTCCACCCGAACAACTCCTCCTCAGCTGGACTGACACTAGGCATTCGGGAAGGTCTGCCCCCTGCCAATCCAGGTTGGGGAATGGTCAGGGCTCCTTAGAACACCCCAGACAGCTCCACCTTTCTTCCCCACCTTCCTTCTAGAACCTCTAGAAGCAGAAGGGAGGAAACCGAAAGATGAAACTAGCTGTGAGTCACCAGCCTACTCTAAGCCACTCCCACCCCACAGATCTAAACAAACAGGCCTAGCTTTTATCTAGGGCTGTCTAAATTTACCTGTTCTACAAAAAAACTCACTCTAGCACCTACACTAGGCAGAGGGAGCTACAGAAACATTGTACTATGGATTGTAGGGTATCTAACGGCAAGATTTGAACAAAAGATTCTCAGACATTAAAGAATTTTTGGACTCGCTCCAAGTGCACTCATATGAAGTGGTTCACCCTACATATAAATACCTTCACCAAGATGGCTGCCTAATTCTCAAGGGATTTTAGTATCCAATCAGATACTGTAACAGAGGCGGCTCTAGGCTTTGTGAGGCCTTAGGCAAAACTTACACATGAGGCCCCAATCACGCCCATAATGGGAAAAAAATTCAAGCAATAAAAATTGCTGCAAAAAGATGGACAGATCTAGCACACAGTTCATCAGCACCACTTCCAGGGCACCCTACTCACCCATCAGACTTATGCCCCGTACACACGGTCGGACTTTGTTCGGACATTCCGACAACAAAATCCTAGGATTTTTTCCGACGGATGTTGGCTTAAACTTGTCTTGCATACACACGGTCACACAAAGTTGTCGGAAAATCCGATCGTTCTGAACGCGGTGACGTAAAACACGTACGTCGGGACTATAAACCGGGCAGTGGCCAATAGCTTTCATCTCTTTATTTATTCTGAGCATGCGTGGCACTTTGTCCATCGGATTTGTGTACACACGATCGGAATTTCCGACAACGGATTTTGTTGTCGGAAAATTTTATCTCCTGCTCTCCAACTTTGTGTGTCGGAAAATCCGATGGAAAATGTCCGATGGAGCCCACACACAGTCGGAATTTCCGACAACACGCTCCGATCGGACATTTTCCATTGGAAAATCCGACCGTGTGTACGGGGCAATATGCCGCCAATAAAACATCTGGGGCCCAGCCAGGTGGCAACCCCTCTAAGAATTTCCTGTGTCTTGGGAGAATGGGGAGGGGATGTCACTGAGTCATTCCACATCCACAGACGAAGTAGAGTGGGGGGATCCCAGCACAGCACAGGGGGAAAGAGAGAGGGGGGAGGGAGAGAAAGGAGGGGAGAGGGGAGGGGGAGGGGGAGGGAAAGCGAGTGAGAAAGAGAGCAAGATAAAGAGGGGAAGAAGGGGGGAGGGGGAGAGAGAGAGAAAAAGGGGGAGAGAGAGGGGGAGCAAAAGATTGTGAGAGAGGGGGAGTGTGGGTGAGAGCGAGGGTGAGAAAGAGGAAAAGGTGAGCGAGAGGGTGGTGAGAGAGGGGGGTAGAGAAAGAGTGCGCAAAAGGGGGAGAGAGAGGTGGGGAGAGAGAGGGAGAGAGGGAGGGGAGAGAGAGAGGGGGGGAGGGGAGAGAGAGAGGGAGGGGAGAGAGAGAGAGGGAGGGGAGAGAGAGAGAGAGGGAGGGTAGGGAGAGAGAGGGAGGGGAAAGGAGGGAGGGGAGGGGGGAGAGAGAGGGGGAGGGGGGAGAGAGAGAAAGAGAGGGAGTGGGTGAGAGAGAGGAGTGTGGTGAGAAAGAGGAGGGAGGGAGAGAGAGAAAGAGAATGGGGGTAAGAGAAAGAGGGAGTAAGGGGAGTGACAGGGGTTGAGAGAAAGAAGGGGAGGTGAGAAAGAGGGGGGTGAGGGAAAGGGGGTGAGAGAGATCTCTAGCCCTGTCCCTGTCTGCAGCCCCCCCTGTGCCCCATGTCCCAGTCTGTGAAAGCACTGGGGGAGGCAAGGAGCAGGAAGGAGCTGGAGAGTGCTGGGGTGGAGAGTGCTGGAGGGTGGGGAGTGAAGAGTGCTGGGGCGGAGAGTGCTGGAGGGTGGGGAGTGAAGAGTGCTGGCGGCGGAGAGTGCTGGGGGCCAGAGAGTGCCGGGGTCCAGGGAGTGCTGGGGGGTGGGGGCCAGAGAGTGCTGGAGGGTGGGGGCCAGAGAGTGCTGGAGGGTGGGGGCCGGAGAGTGCTGGAGGGTGGGGGCCGGAGAGCGCTGGGGGTGAGCTTGAGAGGGGGAGAAAGAATTGGAGTGGAGAGCAGGGGGGCTGCTGATAAAATGGGGGCAGAGCCAGGGAGGACAAGGATGGGCTGGAGAGCAGGAGGGGTGGAGCCAGGGGGCACAAGGAGGGTCTGGAGAGCAGGAGAGGAGGAGCCAGGGAGCACACGGAGGGGCTGGAGAGCAGGAGGGGTGGAGCCAGGAAGAACATGGAGGGGCCAGGGAGCAGGAAGGGTGGAGAGCACGGGGATGCAGAAAAAGTTAAATAGGAGGAGTGGTGGGGAGACTGCACATAGTGGAATTGATTTTTCCATATTACTCCATGCAGCCGCTGAATGATCACTTCTCCTCCTCTCCTTCCTGCAGACATTCAGCGGCTGCATGGAGTAATATGGAAAAATCAATTCCACTATGTGCAGTCTCCCCACCGCTCCTCCTATTCAGACACACAGAGAGGCTGCACGGACACTCACCTTCTCTCCGGTCAGCCAGGCAGCATAAGAGCTCTTTCCTCTTCACAATCATGGGGCACTGCAGCTCAGCTGGATAGCTTCAGCGCCCCCCCGTCCCGACTGCAGAACCAAATAGGAGGCAGGTGCGGAGAGGTCGGGTGAGCGGCACAAGCAGAAGGAGCAGCTCAGCTGCGGGTCCCACATGAACATGCCGCCAGCATGCCTTGGAGCCATGTGCTGTCATCCAGCCGCTGCCGGCACTGCCACCTAGAGGCCTCTATTGTCCCGCTCCCCATACTTGCTACCACCGAACCGGGATGAGACCTTGACAACATCAGTGATTGATCACAGGCAAATTAGGCGGCCGCGAGGCCCCTGTGACTGCGGGGCCTTAGGCGATCGCCTAATTAGAGAGCCGCCTCTGCTGTAACTGTCTTCCCTGAGAAGACTGACAGCTTCATAAGGGGACAATTCCCTTAAAACACTCTTCTCCACCTGTAACAAGGACACAATGACACATACAGGTTGGAGGATGTCTGTTACTGTGAATGCCCACTGACCAGTGGTCTGAAAGGATTAAATGAGGGAAAACATCATCACTGTTCCTGAGTGGCATAGCTGCCCCCTGCCAGGACTTGTGCCTGCAGGCCAGAGGTGCCAGTACTATCAGCATGTTCCAACTTAAAAATAGCCATGATTAGTTCTAACATAATGTAAATTGTTCGGGGTAATTAGACTCTAATGGTGCATGTGATTTCAGGAACACGTGTCAGTCCAGACTGCATTTTAAGCACATGGCAGCCCACTTTTATTTAAAGAGGAACTGCAGTCTGCTCACATAATTTGTCATAAAAATATCTTTGCCATTCTAAAGCTTCCCTTCAACCACTTTGCATATTATTTTATATATACTGTGATTCTGTACTTGCCAAATATGCTGCAGAAATCTTCCACTAAGACTGGCTGCAACCAATTTAACTGTGGGCAGCTGAAGCGGCTGCCTGTTCACTTCCTGGATTTACACAGACACACAGAGGCACACCTCCAGCTCTGCAGCTCTCATTGGCCCTATTATGATTCATCCCCCTCCCTTCCTGGCAAACTCTCACGAGAGTGAGAGAGAGAGCTGTGCATGATGTCATAAGCCTAGGCTAATGACCAGCCTAGAATTAGGAAGTGGGCTGCATAAGGTATTTACTGGCAGGAAAAAAAAAGTTTTACTATTTAAAGTTAAAACAACAAAGGCAGAGGATTTATTAGATGGAAAGTTGAAAAATTGACTGAAGTTCCGCTTTAACCACTTAAGGACCGGAAGGATTTGCCCCCTTAATGACCACACCATTATTTGCGATAGGGCACTGCGTCGCTTTAACTGATAATTGCGCGGTCCTGCTGTTTGCAAACAAAATGTATGTCTTTTTTCCCTACAAATAGAGCTTTTTTTTGGTGGTATTTGATCACCTCTGCAGGGGTTTCGTTTTTTAGCTATAAATAATAAAAGACGGACATTTTGAAAAAAAAAACTGATATTTTTTACTTTTTGCTATAATAAATATCCCCCCCAAGAAAGTAAAAAAACGAATTTCTTCATCAGTTTACACCGATATGTATTCTTCTACATATTTTTGGTAAAAAAAAACAAAAAACGTAATAAGCATATATTGATTTGTTTGCACAAAAGTTATAGCGTCTATGAAATAGGTGATTTATGGCATTTTTATTATTTTTTTTTTACTAGTAATCGCGGTAATCTGTGATTTTTAGTGGGATTGCGGCGGACAGATCGGACACGTTTGACACTTTTTTGGGACCAGTGACATTTATACAGCAATCAGTCCTAAAAATAGCCACTGATTACTGTATAAATGTCACTGGCAGGGAAGGGGTCAACACTAGGGGCAATCAAGGGGTTAAGTGTTCCCTAGGGAGTTGTTTCTAACTGTGGGGGGGAGTGGAGTGACTGGAGGAGGAGACAGATCGCTGTTGCTAATTACCAGGAACAACAGATCTGTCTCTCCTCCCCTAACAGAATGGGGATCTGTCTGTTTACATTGACAGATCCCCATTTTGTCTCTCTCAGGAGCGATCGCGGGTGGCCGGGGGACATCGAGGTCGCCGGCCATGAGCATCAGCGTCAAGCCGCCATGCATGCGACCCCGGCGCGTGCCCCCTAGTGGCCGATGTACATATACGGGGATTTGCCCAGGAGAGCCAACCTGCCGCAGTACAACTGCGACGGCTGGTATTTAAGTGGTTGAAGGGAAAACAACTGTATTGTTCTTTCATTTAGCCTTCTGGCTTACTCACTTGCAGCACCGATGCTTCAGGCCTTACGTCTAGGCCTTAGGATAGCTCCTCACACTCATACACAGACCTCGTCTCTGTAGGGCAGAGTCCTCCTGACTCCTCAGCCAGACTTCCTGTCTGCCTGGGTGGAGCTGTCTCCAAATGGGAGCTCTGAGCTCTATCACTGGGATAAATAAGGACCCTTTCCACAGGTGTGCAAACAGCATGCCTGTCTTTGCAAAACCAAGGCTGAAAGAGCTAATATTCTCCACAATAAGAAAATGCATTTAAAAAAAAATATTTAATGCTAGAGGCACCTGTTCAGTGACAAAGGAAAAGAAACACAGCGCCTCTAAGTGCAGTATTGGTAAACCATTTAATAAGTCAAAAGTAAAACTACTCACAAAAGGAGCATAAACACAAGCATGATAGTAATCCTGCAGCAAAATCCAGAGGTGGTTTTTCTCCTAAACGTCCGTGTCTCTGAAGTGCAGCTGACAGCTCGTGCAGGTGGATTCCAGCATTCGCAGCCTATGAGAACAGCAGGGAACACAGGGACGTCACTTCCGGGTGCAGGGTGAGAGCAGGGGCGGATCCGGGGGGGGGCAACAGGGCAATTGCCCCCCCCCTGAAATAATAGCACTGTCTGAAATTGTCTCCTGCCGCTGCCGGCCCGAGTCTCTCTCTCACATGTGCCGATCAGCGGCGCCGAGAGAGAGACTCGCGTCTATGTGTGTGGTACGGGCGGCGGCAGTCACTTACACTGAACAAAGGATACCAGGAGGGGGTGGGTGGAGCCTCTTCTCTGCACTCGTTGCTAGATGCCAGGCGGCCCAGGCGTTAGCAACGAGTGACGTCAGTCACAGTGAGTGAGTCACCGTCATGTCGGAGCGGAGGTCGGACTTGTGTCTCAGTCTCCACCGCGGCTGACAGTGTGGGCGGCTCCACAGTGCGGACGGCTCGACCGTGGCTGACAGTGCGGGCAGCCCTGCAGGTGACAGTGCGGGCGGCTCCACAGTGCGGGCGGCTCGGTCAGTGAGTGAGTCGGTGAGTAGGCGGGTGAGGAGGGGTAACTGGGCGGCTCCATGTGACTGTGAGTGGTCTGCTGGCCAATCAGGGAGCCAGCGGGCACGGGAGCAGAGAGATGACATCTCTCACCACCCTGCACCCGCCCTGCATCCCTGCAGTTCCGCCCTCACTGTGAAGGCAGCTGTGGGCAGCAGAGAGATTTCATCATCTCTCTGCTGCCTGACTCTGGGACATAGCAAGAGACCACCTTAGCAGGAAAGTGTGACACGGCAGGTGACAATCCGCATCTGGTGACAGGCGACGTGGCAAGTGACAATCCGCAACGTGTGGCAGGTGACATGGCAAGTGACAATCCACAGCATGTGGCAGGTGACGTGGCAAGTGACAATCCACAACGTGTGGCAGGTGACATGGCAAGTAACAATCCACAACGTGTGGCAGGTGACGTGGCAAGTGACAATTCACGTGTGGCAGGTGACGTGGCAAGTGACAATCCACAATGTGTGGCAGGTGACGTGGCAAGTGACAATCCACAACGTGTGGCAGGAGACGTGGCAAGTGACAATTCACAACGTGTGGCAGGTGACGTGGCAAGTGACAATTCACAACGTGTGGCAGGTGACGTGGCAAGTGCCATTCCACAACGTGTGGCAGGTGACGTGGCAAGTGACAATCCACAACGTGTGGCAGGAGACGTGGCAAGTGACAATTCACAACCAGTGGCAGGTGATGTGGCAAGTGACAATCCGCATCTGGTGACAGGTGACGTTGGAAGTGACAATCCGCATTTGGTGGCAGGCGACGTGGAAAGTGACACACTCAGGGCTCCCACTGATTCTGCATTATGGTGAGTTGAACTATTTCATTTTATATTACAATGTAAGAATAGAAATAATGCGCTTCAATCATCCTGACACCATAATAACCATGGTGCCGTGATGATTGAAGCGCCAACACCAGCTGTTTCCCCGATAAATTGCCCGCAAAAAAAAGGTATTTTCTGGCAGTGCCCCTCCCGAGATTAGACTCTGGATCCGCCCCTGGGTGAGAGGAGGTGGCTTCGCGTTCGGAGCATGCTTGCTCCTTCCTCAGGCCATATTTTTTGTCTGTTTGCACCTGTTCAGTGAACCATCTTATATTGGGCCCTACTGTACAGCCAGCTAAAAAGGATTGCTGAACAGTGGTTTCTGTGGATAATTTAACTTCTTGCTGACCACCCCACGTACATTTACTGCGGGGTGGCAGCTCCTGTGTACAGAATCACGTACAGGTATGCGATTCTGCTCTTCTGGGTCTGGGGCGCGCACGCACGCCACCGGCGACCCGCTCCCTCTGTGATTGGACACAGTGGGAGCCAATCAGCGGGACCGGCGGACCCGATGTCCGCCGGGACCCGCTGATCATTCTCGAGGGAGGCAGAACACCAGTCTGCCATGTAAACAAGGCAGTTCCCTTTACTGTTAGTACGGAAGACAGAGATCTTGTGTTTCTGCTAAGCAGGAACACAGATCTCTGTTTTCCCACAGTTAAAGAACCCCCCCGACACACAGTTAGCAAGCACACCCAGGTGACACATTTAACCCTTTGATCACCTCTGATGTTAACCCCTTCCCTTCCAGTGTCATTACTACAGTGACAGTGCATATTTTTAGCACTGATCACTGTATTGGTGTCACTGGTCCCCAAAAAAGTATAAAAAGTGTCACCTAGTGTCCGATTTGTCAGCCGCAAAATGTCGCAGTCTTGTTATAAGTCGCTGATCGCTGCCATTGCTAATAAAAAAAGAAAAAATATCCCATAGTTTGTAGATGCTATAACATTTGCGCAAGCCAATCAACATACGCTTATTGGGATTTTTTACCAAAAATATGTAGCAGAATACATATTAGCCAAAATTTATACAGAAATTAAATTTTTTTTTTAAATGTTATTGGATGTGTTTTATAGCAGAATTTTTTTTTTTTTTTTTTTTTCAAAATTGTCAGTTTTTTTTGTTTATAGCACAAAAAATAAAAAACGCAGAGGTGATCAAATACCACCAAAAGAAAGCTCTATTTGTAGGAAAAAAAGGACATCAATTTTATTTTGGGTACAGCATTGCACGACAGCTAAAGTAACGCAGTGTCCTGTCGCAAAAAATGGCCTGGTCATGAAGGCGGGTAAACCTTCCGGAGCTGAAGTGGTTAAAGTGGTATGTCTTGCTATTTGAATAAGCTCAATACAGAACACAATCAGGAATTAAAATTGAATATACAATATTTAAATTGACAAAAATATTCCCAGTTATTCCTACTTATTTGATAGGACATACCTGCATTCTATGCATTAAGATAAAAATCCTTCAGTGTGCAGCAGCCACCCTCAGCTCCACTAATACTTACCTGAGCCCAATCTCTATCCAGCGATGTCCATGAGTCCTTCGGCCGTCTGGGACTCTCCCTGATAATTGGCTGAGACAAAGCTGTGGCGCCATTGGCTCCCGCTGCTGTCAGTCAAAGTCAGTTAGCCAATCAGGAGATAGAGGGGGCAGGGCCGAACTGCAGCTCCGAACAGAGCAAGAAAGCTGCTTGCTGTGGGGGCACTCGACAGGAGGAATAATGGGATAATAATGAAGATGCTTTACTGGTGATACTGATGGAGTTATTGCAAACTTTTTTTACAAAAGGCTTTTATTTTCTAGTGATATCAAGAATAATAGTATTATGCTTTTTTTTTGTTTTGAGCAAGTTACCACAACACCATTATCCTGTAGTTTTTAAGATCAAAGATACAACTATGTTGGTGTCCCTTGTTAATTTTGCATTGTATTTTTTTAAATGTAACTGCCTACTCCCAAACTGTCATTTGAAGTAAAACACATAGCCAAGTATTATTCTCCACAATTTTTTTATTGTGCATTAAAAAATAAAATTAGACATGCTATCTGCCAATAGAAATTACCTAGGAACCCCAAACTTGGTGTGCAAACCCAGTGGAACTAGCACTATAATATATCCAAAGCTGGTGTTTATAGCACCAGGTGGCCCCGAGATATGGGCTCCCAAAGTCGGTTTGGAAAATGTCATTCTCTGCTGCAGAAAAGTGCTTGACATTTTCCAAACTGATTTTGGGGCCCCGAATCTTGGGGCCACTTGGTGCTAGGAACCCCAAATTTGGTCTGAAAACCCAGTGGAAGTTGCACTACAACACATCGAAAACTGGGGGTCCTAGCACCAAGTGGCCCCGAGATATGGGGCCCCAAATCGGTTCGGAAAATGTAATTCTCTGCTGCAGAAAAATGCTTGACATTTTCCGAACCAACATTGGGGCCCCATATCTTGGGGCCACTTGGTGCTAGGAACCCCAACTTTGGATATGTTTTAGTGCTGATTCCACAGGGTTTGCAGACCAAATTTGATGTTCCTAGCAGCAAGTGGCCCCGGGATATGGGGCCCCAAATTCGGTCAACTGTGTCCATCTGCAGCAATGTCATTTCGGGACCCTTTGGGTCCAGAGACCCCAAATTTTGGATGCAGCTAGGGGGCATCTAGGAACCCTTAGCTACTGAGTTTGAAGTTCGGGGGACCTATGGCTGCAAATGGGCACAGTGAGGCTGCAAATGGGCACTGTTGACCCTCTTTTCCACTTACAGTAGCTGCGCATTTCTCACCCTAGGCTTATACTTGAGTCAATAAGTTTTCCCAGTTTTTTGTGGTAAAGTTAGGTGCCTCGGCTTATATTCGGTTAGACTTATACTCGAGTATATACGGTAACCAAAAAGTGCATTCTATGCATCCAAAAGTATAGAAAATATACCAAATCAAATCATTATTCAACCAAAAAATAAAATAAAAGCCTCATGAATGTGTCCTGCGTCTTAATATAGGGGGTCAACAATGCCAAGAGTTGGTGAAAGCAGGGGTCTGTCATCCGGAGATAATTCCGAAAATCATCCGGTTTATTCTCCTGGAGCTCCCACAGCAAAGGCATAGGACACAATTGGTCACGATTAATAAAGCAACCAATTTTTGGTCCAATAAATCCTCCTCCTCCTGTTCCTGGACTGGACTTGGATCAAAGCAATAACTCCAAAGCCAATAATAAATAACACGTTATCTCCTCCAATTCTGCAACACGTCTGGTAGAAATTGATCTTTCCAAGCCTGTAGACTTTAACTTACACATTAGCCGTGTGTGGGGAACTATATTGAACGCTTTTGCACAATCCAGGTATACCACGTCCACAGCCACCCCTCTGTCCAATGTTTTACTTACCTTACCAGGCAAATTTCTTATCAGGACTCAAAAAATTGCAAATGCGTAATCAAAGCATTATTAGTTGCCATGTCCACAATGTGTAGCAGTGTGCAATACATAAGCAAAGCATACAAAATACAATACAGTTTCCTATTTTCAGTATAAAAGAATTGCATACCTCCCAGCTTTTTTAGATGGGAATGAGGGACGCCTATTATCAAAAGTGTGTAGGCATAGGACATACCCCCTGCCATGCCCCCTTAAAGGAAAATTATACAAAAAAAAAAGATTAGTTAAACCCACAAGTTATTTATTTTTTTTTTTTTTTACCACTACTATTCCTTTACTAGCTTTTGAAATTTACAAATGCAGCCATTTAGAATTTCTAGCACTTTCTTAGCACTGGGAAATACTTTTTTGAAACATAAAAAGTGCATTTTATATGCAACTATTTGAATCAGATCAAAATGAGGGACCAGAGGCACTTTGTTCCAAATCAGGGACAGTTGGGAGCTATGAAATTGGGGAGCTGTGAAGCAACCTAATTACTACTAAATCACTTCTGCAAATTGCATATCCCTGACACACATGCACAAAGTGATTGGGCTTACACGACCCCTTTATAAACCTAGCTGGGGGGAGACAGTTGCCCACTAGTACAGGGTGCAAAGCATGGGAGATTGGTGAACATCATCTCTTTTGCTTAGGCTGAACTTAAAAGCCTCATCTTAAAGCCTTTTCTCGTTCAGGGCTTCAGTATCCTGGTGGCAACTAATGGTCAAAGTGTAGGACTGTGATGCTGTGTTCCTGATGGGCGAACGGTTCGGTCCGAACATAAGTTCGGGCGGAACTTTCGCTGTTCGGACGTTCGGCGAGTAGCCGAACAAACGGGTCATTCGACAATTCATTGCGGCGCTGAAGCAGTGAAAGCTTCAGCCAATCAGGGCACAGTGCACTGTCAGAGTCATGATTGGACACTGTCATGATGAATTTATCCAATCATGGCTCATTCCCGCCCCTCAGTATAAAAGTATTCTTTCAATGGCAGCCATTTTCAGTGTGATTTTGGCGTGGAGGGAGATAGAACGGGGCTCTGTTCAGTGCTATTAGTTAGTTAGTGTGCTATACTGTGCTATTTTGCTTCAATTGTCAGTGTAGAATATTAGTTTAGTGTCAGTCTAGGGATAGTGTGAGTGTAGTGAGGAGGACAATCATTCAGCTTTGCATAGTGTGCAGCTAGAGTAGGGACAGCTCAGATAGTTTCACTGTAGTGTAGTGAGACCGTGTCATTCATACATACATTAGTGTAGAGTAGGGACAGTTCAGATAGCGTCAGTGTAGTGACGGTTGAACACCGTCTATTTGCTTGCGTTACTACCAGTTTAACACAATTTACTTCTGTGTGTGTTACTGCCAGTTTAACTCCATTTACTTCTGTGTGCGTTACTGCCAGTTTAACTCCATATAGTTTTGTGTGCGTTACTGCCAGTTTAACGTCATAAAGTTCTATGTGCGTTACTGCCAGTTTAACGCCATATAGTTCTGTGTGCGTTACTGCCAGTTTAACGCCATAGAGTTTTGTGCGTTACTGCAAGTTTAACGCCATTTATTTATGTGTGCATTACTGCCAGTTTAACACCATTTACTTCTGTGTGCGTTGCTGCAAGTTTAATGCCATATAGTTCTGTGTGTCACTGTACGTTTGGCGCATTATATTGCAGTATATTATAGTGTATCCATGGAGTGTGTATGTGTAGTGTGAGTACTCAAATTAAAGTGCACCAAACACCACCTTACATTGATTAATGGGCATCAACGTACAGATTTTCACTTCTTCTTTACATTTGCTTATAAACACCGCACCCTCCTTCCCAATAATGTCTGGGAGGACAACAAGGAGAGACATTCCCTTGGCACTGTAAGCTGACAAGCAACATATGTGTCCACAGGCAAAGGTGAACATGGTGGTCAGTCCTCAGGCAGGGCATAATTTCCTCTGTTTAGTGAGTTTGCCTGTGCTATTCAACCACAGCATGCAGAGGAGGTGGTGGACTGGCTTACTTAAACTTCTTCATCCTCCTCATCCTCCTCATCCTCTGTCACGCAAGCAGAGACAAGTGTGCAATCTCCTGCAGTTGCCAGAGTGGATAAACCTGCCTCCCTGTCCATATCTATTCCTGCCATAGCCCCAGCATCAGCCATGGATTAGTCAGCTGAGTTATTTGACCACAGCATCAGCCACTTGCTCCTTGATGATGCCATTACTGAATTCAGATGTTGGTTCTGAGGTTGAGGATGACAGGAACATGAGCCTGGAGAGAGGGGAGAACACTGGTAGACAAATTGGCATTCATGTTTCCCCAGCTGCAGCGTATTGCCAAGTTGTCTCTTGTTTTCATCAAGATTACCTCTATAGGGTTATCGTGGGAAAGCGCTACCGACACCCAAACACCAATTTTGCTGCACCTGTTTGACAGGTGCATATCATTGCAATTTTTTTCAGCAAGGCCAATTCTTGCTTTCATCAAGATTACCTCTATAGGGTTACGGTGGGAAGGCGCCACAGACACCCAAAGATCAATTTTTATGCACCCGTTACTTTTATCTTGTTCCCAGTGCACTACATTGTGGCCTCATCATACACACTGGCTCCCCAGCTGTTGCTGAGCAAAATAAAGGCAGCTTGCAGGGAAATGTCATTTTTGGCTTACAAATACAATTTTTGCTGCAGCAGATTCTAGACATGGTACAGATCTGTCAATTTACAGGTAAACGAAGGGGACTTCCAGGCACTATATTGGAAGGATTTTTTTTATTTTTATGCTTTCACTTTAAAAATCAAAAAATCACTGACGTTTTTCACAAACTTTTTTTTTATTGATACATGTCCCCCAGGGCAGGACCTGGACCCCTATAACCATTGTATGCCCAATTACTTGCATATAAGCCTTCAAAATAAGCACTTTTTATTTTTGACGTTTGGGTTCCATTGACTTTAATGGGGTTCGGGATGAACTTTTGCGGTGTTCGAAAGTTCTGGTGCAAACCGAACAGGGGTCCGTTCGGCCCATCCTTACTCCTGATCTGTCTGTAATAGAATAAGAGGCATCAGAGGTACAATTATAGCTGTAATGGATGACAATCTCACATCTATTGGCACCAGCAGACCTCTAGCCAACAGATCCGAAATGTAAAGATCCGACAAATAAGAAAACATTTTGTATCCAAAGGGGAAATTGAATCAAATGACAAAATAATTTTAATTATAAAGGCAGATGATTTGTCTGTATGCAGCACCCCCTTACCCCTAGAGGCTCTTGGGGACCCCTAGTCATAGACGTGCACACCCTAATCACCCTGTGTGGTACAGATTCCCCCTGCTAAAAGAGTTGCATTATCTTTGTTTTGTTGGTGACTGGGAGAAGCCTTTCAACTGTGAGTTAGGGACCTGAAATGTTTAGTTTAGTGCCTGGATTTATTTTTTTTTTTGTTTATTTGATTTTCATGCAACTTTTTAAAGAAAATTGGCTACAAGCCAGATTTTAAGAAAACCTGCCGTTTGGACTACATTTTTTCCCAGGGAAGGTGATCCCCATTGAGCTAACCCCATAATATATATATATATATATATATATATATATATATATATATATATATATATATATACACACACACACACACACACACACACACACACTCGTGTGTTTTAGTTATGGGGGGCACTGTCTCAGCCATTGAGGTGGGAGTGTCCCTGTGCACACTGCTTAAACGCGATGGGGCTCAGGGGAGTATTAGCAGGGGCTGGGGGGCTGCTGTGGGCTGGGAGGCTGCTACACACCCAAGGATTTTTACATTCATGCCGAGAATGCAGATTACAGCCGAACTGACAGCATCTGTCTTGAGGGGTGGAATGCGGCCTGGCTGATCCGTGCCCAAGTGGGGAGGCTTCTAGGGAGGGTGAAGGGTCCCCAGGCTTTCCATGCTTGTCTGGAACCTTTCCCTGCTGCTATTACTGTCCCTGACAGGTGGGTGACCTATCCCTACACTGCTCACACATGGCAGACTCAGGAGCCAGGGTCTTAAATAGGCTCTGCCTGACCCAAGATAGCTGCCAGAGTCACATGGGCTGTCAGCATCCAACCACTGCCCCAGTGACCCAGGAAACCATAGAGGAACCAAATTCTTCCTGGCTTAGTCTCCCTCTGCACTGCCACTGTGGTTGAGCGCCACCTGCAGTGGAGAAAATAGACTGCACCTGCCTACAGACTGTGTTCATGACTATTTGCAGAACCATGTCACATGTAGACTTGGTACAGAGAGGCACCATCTTACTCACTGTGTTGTGTCCAGAGAAAGCTAAAAGGAAGCAGCTGTCTGGGGATTTGTGAGTAGTTCACCTTAAGTTGATTCCTGAGACTGTGTGCTAGACACTGCACTGGGTACCAATAGTTGCGCACTAGATAACCAGTTTCGGAACCAGATACCCAAAAACTTGCCCCGTTTTCTTTACATGTTGGGCTTGGACTGTTCACCACTAGCTACTACCGCTGCTACTACTACTTGAAAGGACTGTCTTCTGGCTTTTAACTGTCACTGAGCATTTTTTGGAGTATCCCATGCCAAGTTACCCTCCCCAGTTAAAGTTTTGCAAGCAATAAACCTTTAAAAATACATTCCCCTAAACTGTGTATTGGAGCCAGAGCAAATAGACTGTTGCTTGGGTTTTAGATGGCCTCTGTACTGTTTGGGAAAGAACCTGTTAATCTCAGCTGCCCCTGCAGGGAAATCTCTACAAAAATAAATAAATATACAATAATGATGATTATAATTGGTATTATTTTTCTATTTAAAAAAACAAAACAAAAATGTAAGGAAGTCATCACAGAAGTATCTTTAGAAGTGACTGCAAAGGGTTGCAGGAGATCGGCAGTGCTGATATGCAACAAAAAATAAAAAGGAGGAAAAACTTTTTTCTTTGGCCAACCAAATGTCATTTAGTTAGGATTAATGAAAACATAAACCTTGGTGAAAACTGTCACACCCAAACAGGTAGTTTTAGTTCCCTTGCAAAACTCCCAATTATATACTGTAACTTGCTTGCTTGTGACAAGAAATGGTACAACCCATCATTTCTGTATGTTCTCTACCTAGTGTTGCACAATGGTAACCCAATATTATCCCCAGGAATCAGCTCAATTAGACCACATAATGGCAGTAGAGAAAAGAGGATGATGGCGCAAGAAGCAACTGGATAGTAACTATAAAAAAGTAAATTACAGTAAATATAAAAGGAAATAAAAGCAAACAAAAGCTACTGGCAACAGGAAAGTGATAGGTATATAAGTAAAGGGTCCCGGGATCAGGGTCACTGTGCGGTCCGAGATGCTGTCCGTGTAGTGAAGAGCTGGCTAGGTCAAAGTAATTGTGGATGGTATGCTGCTAAGAGATGGAGCAGCGGTGAGGCCTCTGTGGATGTCCGGGAGGCTTGAAAAACCAGCATGCTGAAGTTCTCTATGACAAACGGCAACCGGAACCCGGAACCGGAAGTGCGTGTCAGCGTGGAATGCAAGCTACGAGGACCGGAAGTGACGTCTTTGGGCAGCCAATCAGATGACGCGTTTCACAGCCTCCGCTGTTTCTTCAAATCTAGCTAACTAACAAGGAAGTCTGGTATATATAGAGAGAAGGGGGAGAGGGAACAGGGGGACATCCATAACGAACGTGAAGCTGTATTCATACATATGCATCGGACTATACTGATTTACATAGACAAGGGACCACCATACATAAAAACAGAACAGATAAAACAGAATAGCACAATAAGATAAATACTATAGCGATATTAATTCATTCTTGGAGAATATCGGTATATCACATCTTTTTAAAGATTTATTGTAAATATAAACAGAAAAAACATTCTTACTGATATACCATGGGAAGTGACAATTAATGTGGTTGGTTCAATATATAACTGGAGGAATCATAAATTATCCTAAAAATCATCGTAGGAAATATTATAAGAGTATTATGGGAAATATATTATAAAATAATACATATTATAAAAAAACCATCATCTAAGAGAACACATCTAAAATGGACATTCATTTAGTTCATCATAACAAATTGCTTAAAAAATACCTAAGGGGCGACGTCAGGTTTGACGAAACGGCGTAGGGAGAGCGGCGTGCTGACGCCACCTGGATACTAACACGCAGTCCCGGAAGCTACGAGCGTTTGTTTTTGAGAGAGCCGGCCGGCTCGAATACCAGTTGATGTTATGTGGGCAGGTCTCTATTTGAGACCATCTCTGGATTGGCTATCAAAACCTGAAGTCCATATATATACCCATGATCAAACTTTAGTCATTCAGCTATGAATAAGCGACATGATGGGGCGTGAAACATGTTAGCTATCTTTCCTGTTCCTCCCTGTACATGAGGTGACTGCATTTGGATTTTATTTCTTCATATCAATAAAGATGTCTTCTATGGTGTGCGGCCGTCCAGGATATTTTTCTCTTTCCTCAAGCTTGTGCAGAGCCAGCACCTGTGAGTTCCATTAGGGCGGTTGTCTTGATACGGATTTGAGAGATTGGAGCGGCAATCTTTTGCTTATTATGGGAAATATATTATAAAATAATACATATTATAAAAAAACCATCATCTAAGAGAACACATCTAAAATGGACATTCATTTAGTTCATCATAACAAATTGCTTAAAAAATACCTAAGGGGCGACGTCAGGTTTGACGAAACGGCGTAGGGAGAGCGGCGTGCTGACGCCACCTGGATACTAACACGCAGTCCCGGAAGCTACGAGCGTTTGTTTTTGAGAGAGCCGGCCGGCTCGAATACCAGTTGATGTTATACCTATTTGGATCTATGTAAGTGCAATACGTTGTTTTTAATAATAAATGTTTAAAACTTTTTTACACTATGGGAGCCCTTCTTTCTTTTATGTGACTGGCTATTTGAGATACTACCTGTGGGACAATTAAGGAGGACTCGAGTTGATGGTATATCCATTTTATCCTGAGACTGTGGCTGGGTTATAAGCCAAAAGGCGCTTATGATCTCCTGACCAGAGATCAAGGGAGCTGGTAAGAGGCAGTTGTTTTAAAGGTGAAGGACTGTCCTATCCTTTACACTGACTTCTGTGGTGGTTTGAGTGTGATGTCACCTTTTCTTGGGATGAAGTTTCATGGTATATGGGGATCCCTTATTGAGGGATAATCAACATCTGTTCAATTAACTACAGTTAATCTATTTTGATTGATTTGGTGATTTTCTATTGTTGCTGATAAAATCAGATACCTACCCTCCTCATCCACTTCACAATGATGAAGTGTAAATGAGACAGATGAACTTATCGCGATCATAACGCCCCTTTTTTTGTTGGGTGCATTGGCAAAGAAGCAATGTGGGAATCGCTTGTGTGAACAGGAGGGAGGTTTAGTTTTAGAAAAATGTGTTTCTTGAACACAGAGTATGTCTGCATGTTGGGTCAGTGCTTCTCTTCATAATAGATTACGTTTGAATGGGGAGTTTAGGCCTTTAGCATTGATTGTCGTGAGGGATATCACCATGCTGCTTCAAATTACCCCGTAGGCTTAAGCTTGAGGAACGAGAGTACACTTGAAACGATCAACAGTCAAGTAAAAAGAAGATGGTAGATCAGCTATAAAATTATGGAATGATGATCAGCATGCGATATGACACTTATATAATGAATGAAAAGAGATATTACTTATCTATTTAGGTAATATAAGGTATTTCTGATCAGTGTTATCAACAAGTTTAAACAACAAATTTGAACACAATAGTGTGCTTAGTACACTGTAACCTGAGGGTGTGGAACAAGGTAGTAATGTCACCCACGTTATATCCTATTCATGCTGGAACACGTGGCAGCAGTAGCTTTAAGCCTCAGTCTTTGTCAGGCGCAAACGGACGGTGTTCGGTGTGGGTTGGTCAGGATCCCCAATTTCCTGGATTATTGGCATGGAGGGAAAGTAACCCCCAATTGGTTAGTTTTTTGTACCCATCCTTAGGGTTCAGGATAGGAATCAGTTGTTGTTTGTAGGTAACCAATAATTTAGCGGGAAAACCCCATCTGTATATGATTTTATGCTCCTGGAGTATTGATGTAACTGGGGCGATGGCTCTACGCATCTCCATGGGGCGGCACAGTGGTGTAGTGGGTAGCACTTTTGCCTAGCAGTAAGAAGGGTCGCTGGTTCGAATCCCAACCACGACACTACCTGCCTGGAGTTTGCATGTTCTCCCTGTGCCTGCATGGGTTTCCTCCGGGTACACCGGTTTCCTCCCACACTCCAAAGACATGTTGGTAGGTTAATTGGATCCTGTCTAAAAATTGTCCCTAGTATGTATGAATGTGAGTTAGGGACCTTAGATTGTAAGCTCCTTGAGGGTAGGGACTGATGTGAATGTACAATGTATATGTAAAGCGCTGCGTAAATTGATGGCGCTATATAAGTAACTGAAATAAATAAATAAATAAAATAAATCTCCATTGTTGCAGGGGAGAGATCTGTAAACATTAATATATTAGAGTAAGGCGGTGGTAGCGGTTTAGTGTTTTTGGCGGCAGAGAGGATTTGTTCTTTTACGTGATAGTAGTGTATCTGTGCCAGAACGTCCCTAGGTACCTCAGCGGGTAGGTGGGCGGGCTTAGCAATCATATGAGCCCAATCAATAATTAGGTCTTGTGCATTTAAACGTGGGAGCAACTTTGAAAAGAGATGCTGCAGGTATTGAGTGAGCTCGTTCAGTTTGATCGATTCTGGTACGCCTCTAAACTTAATATTGTTTTGTCTAGAGCGGTCATCTAAGTCAACCAGTTTCACTTTGATGCGCTGGATTTCAGTTTGATGATGGTCATGGGCGTCCAGGAGCTCATTATGAGCCTTTGAGTATTCCTGCATGGTCTCCTCTAACGTATTAGCCCTTTCTTCTAGGCAGTCTACCCTGTCATGCATTTGAGAGATAGACAGCTGCAACTCTCTGTGTAAATCCCTTTGCAGGTTAAAAGCATGGTTTTAAGCATAGTCTCTGTGACAGTATTATCTGAAACTGGCATGGCTGCTAGGGATGTAGTAACTCCTGTATTGTTATCCCCTTCTGCTGCATTAGCCCATAATTGTTTTTTAGCTAGGGGCTCTTTACATGGCGATGGAGCAGGGGAGGACGCCAGTCTGCCGTCTGCAAGCTGGAGGGAGGGTCTGGTGGAGGTACAGTATCCATGTCCTCTCTGGGAAGATTAGCGGCCGCGTTCCCATTAGATTGGGGATTGCTTGTAGTAAAGCCTGGCTGAGCAGCAGCGTGTGGGTTTCTCCCTCTGGAGCCGGCGCCATCTTTGTCTGACTGCATGGCCGCGGTGCAGTAGTAGTCGGTGAGGCGGCATGGTGCAGGCGGTTTGAACCGGCCCCTTGTCATGCCCGAGTGTTCTCTTGTCCTCCCCCCCGCGATTGAGCTCTATCGCGGGTCTCTGGGTCTCTGTATGTTAAGGAGGATCCAAACGGTGGAGCAGAGCTCAGGACTTATGTCTCCATCTCAGTCTGCAGCAGGCCACGCCCCCATTTATAACATTTTTACTTACCACCCACACTAGTGGTATATATGTGTGGAACATCATAGGAAACAAAATGGATGGAGAAATAGAAAAAAGAAACCTAAAATAATCCAAGTGGAAAATAGAGAATTAAAACAACATATATAAATGCAATAGACAATATTCTAAACATTTATATTATTGTGTTAATTTCAATTTCCTCGTTCAGGCCATGAGGTGACATGCTAATTATAGAGAATAAATCCAATAAGTCTCTTGTTTACATAAACATGAGAATTTCTTGGCTGGGGCATATTTATCAGATATAGATTCGATGACCCATACTTGGAGATCAGCAATTTTTTTTGGCGGTGAGCAGCGAAATGGCGCGCAGCACTGTATGTAGGGTTACCGGCCTGGACAGCTCGACGGTGCTCTCCAAATCTGGCACATAGGGCCCTAATTGTCCTACCAATATATAAGAGTCCACAAGGGCAAGATATACCGTAAACTACATGTGTAGTGGAACAGTTATAGAAGGAACTTAAAGTGAAAATCTTGCCATTAGTCATCAAAGATTTTTTGCCATGTGTGACATGTGAGCACGTGAGGCATAATGCTTTTTTACAGCGAAACATCCTTATTATTGGGATTAAAGTTAATTGTCTGAGCATGTGGTGTTTATTGTTTCCCTGGGATTTGTTTTTGCTAGGAGTAATTTTACTCTTAATGTTCGGTGTCCTTCGGTAAGCAAATTTAGGTTTGTCGGGTAAAGCCATAAATAGATGAGGGTCTTGAGTCAGAATGGACCAGTGTTTTTGGAAAATGCTCTCCATGTTTTTGTGACTGGCATGATACTGTGTAATGTATCGAGTTGCTGGTTCTGAAATTGTTTTTTTGGAGATGGGCAGGCTTTCGGTTTGATAAGAGGTACAAGCCTCTTCAATGAGGTTGTTAGGGTAGCCTTTATCAAGGAACTTTTTCTTAAGTGCAATACTCTGGGATGCGTAATCATCCAGCCTCGTGCAGTTACGTCTTAAGTGATGGAATTGGCTTTTGGGCACATTAGTTACCTAGCAGCATCTTGGACCGTAGAATGACCCTGATCCCCGGACCCTTTACTTATATGCCTGATATCACTTTCCTGTTGTGAGTAGCCATTTGGCTTGTTCTTTCTTATTAAATGAATACTTAAATACTCAGGCCGGATTTACTCCCCTTGCCACCCCAAGGAAGGGTCCTTCAATGCTGCCCCCCCACCACACACACACACACACACCACCATTCTCATCCTTTATCAATGACTGCTACAATAGATCGATTAAAAACATATCTCCCCACACGAGAACACTAAAAATAACTGGCTTTAATTGTACAGACTGAAAATACTCTGTAATGCAGAAAATGCCTTTTAAAGATAATAGCAGTAAAAAACTCCCTACAATTTTTTAGTTCTAACTTTTCTTTTGGCAAACTCATTAATAATATCTTCGTAGGACAAAGTATTTAAAAGTTCTGACTCAATGACAAGTAATTACAAAAATGGAAAGGCAATCAGCGCAAAAAATTCACAAATAAATGGACTATGCAAGCTGAACACTAAAGGATTCACCAACCCAAAATAATATAATATGAAAGACAAGTGCAGCGCAATAAAAATGTATACATGAAATTAAAATCAGATATTTATACAATGAATGAAGATAAAGTCCTTAATGACTCATAAATGGAATGGAACTCCCACTCTCGATCGAAACAGGATAAATACAATCTTCTCTGATACTCTTGCAAATACAATCTGTAGGCAAATGCGCTTACCAGAAATGTTGGACCTCTAAATTATAGGAGGTCATACGGGCCTGATAACCAGAATCAACAGCAGAACGGCTTGGATACTTATCCACATCCACCAATGGCTCTTATAGGCTGGAGACCGTGCGATTCTTAATATGTATTAAGAATCGCACGGTCTCCAGCCTATAAGAGCCATTGGTGGATGTGGATAAGTATCCAAGTCGTTCTGCTGTTGATTCTGGTTATCAGGCCCGTATGACCTCCTATAATTTAGAGGTCCAACATTTCTGGTAAGCGCATTTGCCTACAGATTGTATTTGCAAGAGTATCATAGAAGATTGTATTTATCCTGTTTCGATCGAGTGTGGGAGTTCCATTCCATTTATGAGTCATTAAGGACTTTATCTTCATTCATTGTATAAATATCTGATTTTAATTTCATGTATACATTTTTATTGCGCTGCACTTGTCTTTCATATTATATTTCAATGACAAGTAAAGCTAAACTGTTCAGTCTTTCTTGACCCAAAGATGATCGTAAATAGTTCTTTACTCATTTCAGACATGAAAAAGATCGTTCTGCTGAACAGTTAGTAACCGGATGCAAAGATAAATACGTATTGCTATATCAATATTAGGGTAAATAACCTGCAATTTTTCTGCTTTGAATGTTTTGTAGAGCTCTGAAATTGAAGCTTCACCTTTATCAATATTTTTCAAGTAAGAACAAAGGTGCAGACATTCATCAGGAAGTGACGTTTCCAAATCATCAGCATAGCTGTTACATAGGTTGGAAGTCTAAGATTGTATATCACTGCTTGCTAGTGCAGTAAGCTTTTCAATAAAATGAAACTTGTTGTAGACTTGTTCATAAGCCTCAGATCTTCTTTGCAGCTCATTGTTTAATTTGTCAAGAATTGCAAAAGAACGTGTTTACCCTGAAATGGTCTGAAGCATTTAACTGTACGTCTCCTTCTTGACTGACATCAAATGAAATTTTTTTTTTTTATATAGCTCTAGTGCAGGTGGTTTTGAAATGGTCAAGGCCAGAGAGTTCTTTGGCTTCTGATTCAAACCTTTCAAACTCATTTCTATAGCTTTGCATGAGGTGAAGTGCCCCATAGAGATTCACAACTGCTGAAATGTCTACATCTGCACTCTGCAATCGTTTGTTTGTTGCATTAAAAGGTTAATACTGTCATGAAGGCGGTCTCCAGACAATTCAGACTTCTTAGAAGTGCTGCAGCCTCACTTCTTGTCACTGGCCTTTGAGAGTCATCATCCTCTATTGCTTCCAGGACTTCAATAATGTCTGTCCATGATTTCCTCAGAGTACGATATGCATCACTGCGTGCTAACCATCTTGTGACAGACATATTTTTAACCGTGGACTTGGCATTTAAATGAGAAGTTAAGACTTCCCACCTACTGGTAGAGCCAGAAAAAAATTTTATAAAGCTGTTGGATGACTCAAAGAATGATACTGCTTCTACACAGCTTTCTGCAGCACATGTTTCTACAAAGTTCAGTGAATGTGCAGAGCATGGTATATATAACTAGTGGATTTCGTTCTTTAAAACAAGCCTGAAGTCCAGAATATGGGCCAGCCATATTGCTAGCATTATTGTATGGCTGACCTCTACAATTCTGAAGTTCAAGTTGGTGAAATTCTAATGTATCACTTACAGCTTTAAATAAACTTTGAGCTTTTTGGTCAATATGTGGTATTAACTTCATAAATCGTTCCACTGGCACACCCTCGTCATTCACATATCGTATAATGAAAGCTAGCTGATCCACGTGAGAAAAATCTGGGATTGAATCCACACTTATCGAGTAATATTTAGCATCCTTCACCTCGACAATAATTGCATCTAACAGTCTGACTGCCAATATTTCAATGAATTCATAGCAAACAGTTTTGGACAGATAGGATGCTGTGCCAGAGCCAGCATTGCCATAGCGCTTAATGTGCTCATCCATGAAGGGATCAAACTCAGCAATGAGTTCAAGTAACATTAGATAGTTACCATTTGTATGAGAGCCAAAACTTTCATCTGTGCCTCTAAATGCCAATACACGAGAAGATAAAGCCTTCACAACCGCAACAACACGCCTGAGGACATTTCTCCAGTATTCTCTTTCTTTGTTTTGTTGCAAAATTAGCATGTTATCCATTTTGCCACATGCAGCGTTCCTGTTTTTTAATCTCATAAAACATGTTTTATGTTGCTCAGAGTCTTCGTGTTCTCTTAGGCGAACAGAAGCATTCTTCCAATCACTAAATCCTTCTTGAGCCCAGTGGCGTCACTAGGGTTGGTGTCACCTGGTGCGGTAAAACATGGTGTTACCCCCCTCCTGCCTAGGCTGCCCAGCACCCTGCATGTAGCGCACGGTCATGGGATGCACCCCAAACCGGCCCCTGTAAATTATAGTGTAGGGTGATATAGTGGCAGGTTAGGGTAGTATAGGGTGGTATAGTGGCAGGTTGGGGTGGTATAGGGCAGGTTGTGGTGGTATATTGGAAGGTATGGGTGGTATATTGGCAGATTGGGGTGGTACAGGGCAGGTTGCGGTGGTACAGGGCAGGTTGGAGTGGTAAAAGGCAAGTTGGGGTGGTACAGGGGGGGTTGGTGTGGTAAAAGGCAAGTTGGGGTGGTACAGGGCAGGTTGGGATGGCACAGGGCAGGTTGGAGCAGCACAGGGCAGGTTGGAGTGGCATAGGGCAGGTTGGGGTGGCTCAGGGCAGGTTGGAGTGGCACAGGACAAGTTGGGGTGGTACAGGGCAGGTTAGGGTGGCACAGGGCAGGTTGGAGTGGTATAGGGCAGGTTGGGGTGGTATAGGGCAGGTTGGGGTGGTACAAGGCAGGTTGGGGTGTTATAGGGCAGGTTGGGGTGTCACAGGACAAGTTGGGGTGGTACAGGGCAGGTTGGAGTGGTATAGGGCAGGTTGAAGTGGTATAGGGCAGGTTGAAGTGGCACAGGGCAGGTTGGGTTTGTACAGGGCAGGTTGAAGTGGTATAGGGCAGGTTGGGGTGGCACAGGGCAGGTTGGGGTGGTATAGGGCAGGTTGGGGTGGCACAGGGCAGGTTGGGGTGGTACAGGGCAGGTTGAAGTGGTATAGGGCAGGTTGGGGTGGCACAGGGCAGGTTGGGGTGGCACAGGGCAGGTTGAAGTGGTATAGGGCAGATAGGGTGGCACAGGGCAGGTTGAAGTGGTATAGGGCAGGTTGGGGTGGCACAGGGCAGGTTGAAGTGGTATAGGGCTGGTTGGGGTGGCACAGGGCAGGTTGAAATGGCACAGGACAAGTTGGGGTGGTACAGGGCAGGTTAGGGTGGCACAGGGCAAGTTGGAGTGGTATAGGGCAGGTTGTGGTGGTATACTGGAAGGTTAGGGTGGTATATTGGCAGATTGGGGTGGTACAGGGCAGGTTGCGGTGGTACAGGGCAGGTTGGAGTGGTAAAAGGCAAGTTGGGGTGGTACAGGGCAGGTTGGAGTGGTAAAAGGCAAGTTGGGGTGGTACAGGGCAGGTTGGGATGGGACAGGGCAGGTTGGAGCGGCACAGGGCAGGTTGGAGTGGCATAGGGCAGGTTGGGGTGGCTCAGGGCAGGTTGGAGTGGCACAGGACAAGTTGGGGTGGTACAGGGCAGGTTAGGGTGGCACAGGGCAGGTTGGAGTGGTATAGGGCAGGTTGGGGTGGTATAGTGCAGGTTGTGGTGGTATATTGGAAGGTATGGGTGGTATATTGGCAGATTGGGGTGGTACAGGGCAGGTTGCGGTGGTACAGGGCAGGTTGGAGTGGTAAAAGGCAAGTTGGGGTGGTACAGGGGGGGTTGGTGTGGTAAAAGGCAAGTTGGGGTGGTACAGGGCAGGTTGGGATGGCACAGGGCAGGTTGGAGCAGCACAGGGCAGGTTGGAGTGGCATAGGGCAGGTTGGGGTGGCTCAGTGCAGGTTGGAGTGGCACAGGACAAGTTGGGGTGGTACAGGGCAGGTTAGGGTGGCACAGGGCAGGTTGGAGTGGTATAGGGCAGGTTGGGGTGGTATAGGGCAGGTTGGGGTGGTACAAGGCAGGTTGGGGTGCTATAGGGCAGGTTGGGGTGTCACAGGACAAGTTGGGGTGGTACAGGGCAGGTTGGAGTGGTATAGGGCAGGTTGAAGTGGTATAGGGCAGGTTGAAGTGGCACAGGGCAGGTTGGGTTTGTACAGGGCAGGTTGAAGTGGTATAGGGCAGGTTGGGGTGGCACAGGGCAGGTTGGGGTGGTATAGGGCAGGTTGGGGTGGCACAGGGCAGGTTGGGGTGGTACAGGGCAGGTTGAAGTGGTATAGGGCAGGTTGGGGTGGCACAGGGCAGGTTGAAGTGGTATAGGGCAGATAGGGTGGCACAGGGCAGGTTGAAGTGGTATAGGGCAGGTTGGGGTGGCACAGGGCAGGTTGAAGTGGTATAGGGCAGGTTGGGGTGGCACAGGGCAGGTTGAAATGGCACAGGACAAGTTGGGGTGGTACAGGGCAGGTTAGGGTGGCACAGGGCAAGTTGGAGTGGTATAGGGCAGGTTGTGGTGGTATATTGGAATGTTAGGGTGGTATATTGGCAGATTGGGGTGGTACAGGACAGGTTGCGGTGGTACAGGGCAGGTTGGAGTGGTAAAAGGCAAGTTGGGGTGGTACAGGGCAGGTTGGAGTGGTAAAAGGCAAGTTGGGGTGGTACAGGGCAGGTTGGGATGGCACAGGGCAGGTTGGAGCGGCACAGGGCAGGTTGGAGTGGCATAGGGCAGGTTGGGGTGGCTCAGGGCAGGTTGGAGTGGCACAGGACAAGTTGGGGTGGTACAGGGCAGGTTAGGGTGGCACAGGGCAGGTTTGAGTGGTATAGGGCAGGTTGGGGTGGTATAGGGCAGGTTGGGGTGGTACAAGGCAGGTTGGGGTGGTATAGGGCAGGTTGGAGTGGCACAGGACAAGTTGGGGTGGTACAGGGCAGGTTGGAGTGGTATAGGGCAGGTTGAAGTGGTATAGGGCAGGTTGAAGTGGCACAGGGCAGGTTGGGGTGGTACAGGGCAGGTTGAAGTGGTATAGGGCAGGTTGGGGTGGCACAGGGCAGGTTGGGATGGTACAGGGCAGGTTGAAGTGGTATAGGGCAGGTTGGGGTGGCACAGGGCAAGTTGAAGTGGTATAGGGCAGGTTGGGGTGGCACAGGGCAGGTTGGGGTGGTATAGGGCAGATGGGGTGGCACAGGGCAGGTTGAAGTGGTATAGGGCAGATGGGGTGGCACAGGGCAGGTTGAAGTGGTATAGGGCAGGTTGGGGTGGCACAGGGCAGGTTGAAATGGCACAGGACAAGTTGGGGTGGTACAGAGCAGGTTAGGGTGGCACAGGGCAGGTTGGAGTGCTATAGGGCAGGTTGGGGTGGCACAGGGCAGGTTGGGGTGGTATAGGGCAGGTGTGGGTAACACAGGTCAGGTTGGGGTGGTATAGAGCAGGTTTGGATGACTGGCGCAGGGCAGGTTAGGGTAGTATAGAGCAGGTTGGGGTGTCACAGGGCAGGTTAGGACTCTATGCAGTGAGAGTGTGCTGTGCAGTAACTTACAGCATGCCTCATTCCTGCAGATGAACTTGGGGGGGTCTGCTGTGTCCTGGCCTCTATCTCCTTCTGCTTCGGGATCAGCCAGTGTGAAGGGGTCTGTGGAAGGAGTGGAGGAGGTGGTGCGGCCACACCCACAGCTCCGCCCACTATCTCCTTCAGCTGCGGGATCAGCCAGTGTGAAGGGGTCTATGGGAGGAGTGGAGGGAGTGGAGGAGGCGGCGGGGCCACACCCCTAGCTCCGCCCACTATCTCCTTCAGCTGCGGGATCAGCCAGTGTGAAGGAGTCTGTGGGAGGAGTGGAGGAGGCGGCGCAGCCACACCCCCAGCTCCGCCCACCAACTCCGGCTGCCTCGGAGATATTGGAGATCTCCGAGTGACAGCTTAACCTGAAGGGGGAGTGTTATAGACAGCTTCCCCCGCACTGCTGGATGCCCTGCTCGCACCGCTCCGAGGCAATCTATAGTAGTGTTTAGCGGCGGCCCCGGTGTCACCCCTCTGGTGGGTGTCACCAGGTGCGGGCCACACCCCCCGCACGCCCATAGCAACGCCACTGCTTGAGCCAGCTGACATTTAGCAGATGAACTACCAAAAAGATGACAAGGGGCACAAAAATCAGCTTTTGCTTTCTCAGAGTATACCAGGCAGGTTCTCTCATACAGTTCTTCATTCTGCAGTTTGCGTTTTAACCACCTCAATACAGGGCACTTTCACCCCCTTCCTGCCCAAGCCATTTTTCAGTTTTCAGCGCTCCGCACTTTGAATTACAATTGCGCGGTCATGTTACACTGTACCCTAATGAAATTTTTATCATTTTTTCCCCACAAATAGAGCTTTCTTTTGGTGGTATTTGATCACCTCTGCGGTTTTTACTTTTTGCGCTATAAACAAAAGAACAGGGACAATTTTGAAAAAACACAATATTTTTTACTTTTTGCTATAATAAATATCCAATTTTTTTTTTTTTAAACAAATTTTTTACTCAGTTTAGGCCATTATGTATTCTTCTACATATTTTTGGTAAAAAAAAATTGCAATAAGCGTATATTAATTGGTTTGCGCAAAAGTTATAGCGTCTACAAAATAGGGGATAGATTTATAGCATTTTTATTATTTATTTATTTTTTACTAGTAATGGCGGCGATCTGCGATTTTTATTGTGACTGCGATATTGCGGCGGACACATCGGACACTTTTGACACATTTTTGGGACCATTCATATTTATACAGCGATCAATGCTATAAAATTGCATTGATTACTGTGTAAATGTGACTGGCAGGGAAGGGGTTAACACTAGGGGGCGATCGAGGGGTTAATGTATGACCTAAGGAGGTGATTCTAATTGTGGGGGGAGGGGACTGACTGGGGGAGGTGACCGATCGGTGTCCCTATGTACAAGGGACACGCCATCGGTCTCCTCTCCTCTCTGACAGGACGTGGATCTGTGTTTACATGCACAGATCCACAGTCCTGCTCTGTTACCCGGCAATCGCGGGTGCCCGGCGGACATCGCGGCCGCCGGGCACACGCACCGGGTCCCGTACGACGCAGCGGGCACCCCCTAGTGGCTCGGGAGGGCGAGGACGTCATATGACGCCTGCCCAGAACAACAGAAGCCTCGTCCAGCCGTCATATGACGGTGGGCGGTGGCTTAGTGGTTAAACAAGAAATTGGAGAATGACCGGGTCCGATCAGACTATTTGCGAGCCGATAAGGAAAAGTCAACATTTTTATTTTGAGTTATGCCATTTATAGCGAAATAGTCCTTCAGCTTTTCACTATTCCTATCCGAATCCGCAGGATCAGAAGAAAATACCAAATCAATATTGGCTTCTTCATTAGCATAAATTATTTCAGAAGTTGCAACAGGCTCAGTGGTATTGTCTTCTATGTATTGCTGCCCTTCTGCCGCCTGTTCAGTCTCCACAGGTACAGAACCTCCAGCAGTGCCCCTGTTAGAGAAATAACTTTGTATTTTTGGCATGTGCTTGAGCTATTCTTTTATACGTTCAGCTTTCTCCTTTGCTTTTTGGCGGTAGCCACGACCACTCGATTTTTGTCTTTTCTCTGACATATTAGAGTTTTTTCTAAACCAAGAAAATAGTCTTTTGTTAATGACACCTAATCTTTCTCTCACTGTGGCATTTAAAAATGTTCTCACTATTTAAATAACAGCCTCTAAGTTTCTAACATACAATATACAAAAGGGGCAGATCCTTGGCCAGTGAAGGGACATGTGATCAATACAGTTGGGCTTTTTTTCACCTTAATGCATCCAATGCATTAAGGTGAAAAAACTAGGGATGCACCGAATGGGTTTTTTGGTGCCGAAACCGATACCGAAAATGAAGAATACAAGATGCCGAAAACCGAAACAGCACTGATACTGAAAGTGACCGTTTTTAAAAAATATTTTTACACAGGAGATGGTCAGAGACTGGGGACACATTACAGGAGATGGTCAGAGACTGGGGACATGGTACAGGAGATTGTCAGAGACTATCCATTGGACACTCATACATATATGGCTGTGTGTGTAAAGGTCCCAGGTAATCAGGAGTATACAGTATAACTTCACAGAAAAATGAAGATGCTTTTACTAACCTACTAGATTCCAGGTTGTTACACCTACCATGTGTATGTATAAATGTGAGTTAGGGACTTTAGATTGTAAGCTCCTTGAGGGCGGCCTCTGATGTGAATGTACAATGCGGGGCTAAAAATTTCAAGTACTGAGCCACTAGCCATGCCTTAAGAGTTACTAGCCACCACTTGGCCCACCCAACCCCTACCATACCCTGCCCTGCCCCTCCCCTAAACACACCTCACACCTAAACATATTTCATGAAATGACACTGTTAAATGTTTTTTGCAGAATTAAGTTCCAAAAATAAATATCAACAACAACTTTAACAATATCAACATAAAGCATATCATTACCCATCAGTGCAGCCTCATCAGTGCCCATCAGTACAGCCTCATCAGTGCCCATCAGTGCAGCTTATCAGTGCAGCCCTATCAGTGCAGCATAAGATTTCCAGCTTATCTGTGCCTAACAGTGCAGCCTTATCAATGCCCATCAGTGTATTCTGATCAGGGGCTACCAGTGCAGCCTATCAGTGGCCATCAGTGCGTCCTCATCAGCCTCATCAGTGCCGCCTCATCTGTGCCCAACAGTGCAGCCTTATCAGTGCCCATCAGTACAGTCCCATCAGTGCTGCCTTTATCAGTGTCCACCAGTGCCGCCTACCAGTGCCCATCAGTGTAGCCTACCAGTGCTCATCAGTGCCGCCTATCAGTGCTCATCAGTGCAGCCTACCAGTGCCGCCTATCAGTGCCCATCAGTGCCGCCTATCAGTGCTCATTAGTGCAGCCTCTCAGTGCAACCTACCAGTGCCCATCAGTGCAGCCTATCAATGCCCATCAGTGCTCATTAGTGAAGCCTATCAGTGCTGCCTACCAGTGCCCATCAGTGCTGCCTACCAGTGCCCATCAGTGCAGCTCACCAGTGCCGCCTATCAGTGCCCATCAGTGCCGCCTATCAGTGCTCATCAGTGCAGTCTACCACTGCCCATCAGTGGCCATCAGTGCCGCCTATCAGTGCCCATCAGTGCCGCCTATCAGTGCTCACCAGTGCAGCCTACCACTGCTCATCAGTGGCCATCAGTGCCGCCTATCAGTGCATATCAGTGCAGCCTACCAATGCCGCCTATCAGTGCCGCCTAGAAGTAACGCCTCATAAGTGGCAATCAGTGCAGCCTTGTCAGTTTCAAAATATCACAGCTTACTAGTGTATATTAATTGTGTTTTGATTATAGCATGGAGCACTTTGCAGTGCATGAATTTTCACTGAATGTGGATTGTTTAATGGGTTTGCATTGATTTCAGCATGGAGCACTTTGCATATGCTGGAATCTATGCAAATTTATTAGGCAGTCCACATTCAGTGAAAGCTTGTGTACTGCAAAGTGCTCCATGCATGCTGGAACTTATGCTAACTTATTAAACAGTCCACATTCAGTGAAAGTTCATGTACTGCAAGGTTTGCAGTACATGAAATTTCACTGAATGTGGACTGTTTAATGAGTTTGAGCATGCATGGAGCACGTTATTGCAATATGCTCTGAAAATTTGCATTCAATCCATGCTGAGCACTACCTCTTTATATGGATGATGATGAATAAATGCAACTTACCTGCTGTCCTGGCCACCACTTGCAGGGGTTCCCGTCATCCTCCTCTCTCTTTTCCTCCTACAGTCACAGTGAGACCCCGCCCCCCCGGGCCAAGGAGAAGATGCATAGGGATGTCGCACGGTGGAGGGTAGGCGGAGCATCAGGCTCCGCCTCTGTCACTGGAATGACAGTCTGGCCAGTCACCGGGCGTTTAATGGAGGCGTCATTTGCTCCCTCCCCCTGGCCAAGTATGCCCCGTACTTAGTTTAGCAAGTGCCACGCTACAGAGGGCTATATTTGTGCAAAAGCCGGAAGGCGGCCGCGGGAGGCAGCCATGGGAGCCGGGACTTGTGGGGACAGATGGGGGGGTTTCATGCGGGGGCGGCTTCGGCGCCGCCCCTGCACCACTGCCGCCCCGAGGCCTGGCCTTGGTGGCCTTGTGGGAAATCTTTGCCTTCATACACACGAAAGGCATTCACATATCCGGTGGCACTTTCACAGAGCTTGTTGAGCTTCAAGCCGTACCTCGCCCTCTTACTGGGAATATACTGCTTGACTCCCAGCCGGCCTGTGAAATGGACCAGGGATTCGTCCACAGAGATGTTCTAGTCAGGGATTTAAAGTTCGGCAAACCTCTCATTAAAAAAATCAATTAGGGGCGAATTTTATACAATTTATCAAAGTCCGGATGATTTCGGGGGGAGGCACTGCGAGCTATCACTGAAATGCAGGAACCGCATGATCATGTCATAGCGGGACCTGGACATCACAGCTGAAAAAATTGGCATATGGTGGATGGACTTGGTAGACCAATATGAATGCAGTTCATTTTTTTTGTAAGCTCCATGTTGAGCGTAAGGCCTAAAAACAATCTAAGCTCCTCCACTGTTAGGGGTCTCCATTCAAAAGGGTGGGCATAGCATGAGTTGGGGTTGTTTTGTATGTAATGATGGGCAAAAAGATTTGTTTGGTCCATGATGCTTTGAAGTAACTCGCCAGGGAAAAATACATTTAAAAAATCGATTTCAGAGAAACCTTCGGTGTTGGCTTGCACACCTGGCTGTGTTGTGAAAGGGGGGATTGTGGCTGGCCCTGTGCTAGAAGGCAGCCACAATGGGTTGGTCAAGGCATCTGGAAGATGGGTTTGGGCCCTACTTCTTTGGCGTGGAATTCCAGAGCTTGTACTGGGCCTCTCCTCCTGGGGTCTAGTGCCGTTAGCATTTGCTACTTCGCCATTGGGGTGTCTGGTGCCGCTGGTAGCTGCCTGGCGTTCAGACCGTCTTCTTTTTGGACGGACTTCTTCCATCTCCGATTCGGATGTACTGCCTTCGGGGGGCTCGTATTGCGAACCAGAATCTGAACCGGAATCAGAACTGTACTGGGGCGGTGAGAGCTCCCCTCTGCTCTCATCGGTCAGGCTTAGCACTTGGTATGCCTCTTCTGGGGTGTATACTCTTCCTGACATGGTGGCTGTATGACAGTGCTGCATGACAAGGACTAATGGGCTGTACGTCAGCTAGAAATTGGCTGCATGTCAGACACTGCTGGGCTCACGGGACAGGTACTCAGACAAGGTGACAGGAAATTCCTGATGGGGGAGACAGGTATTCCTGAGGGAGGTGACAGGTACTCCTGATGGAGGTGACAGCTATAATTTTTTTTTGTGTCTGTCAAGTTTCCGCAACAACATTATTATCTTGTATTTTTAAAGCTCAAGGAGGTTGGTTGGTGTCCCTTGTTAATTTGACATTGTATTTTTGAAATGTACCTGCCTACTCCCAAACACACTGTCCTATTTGAAGAAAAACACATAGGCAAGTATTTTCATATAAAGAAATATCTGCATTTATTCTGGCTCATAACAAAATAAAGAGGAAGGCAACGCTGGAGAAACTGCTTGAATTTGCGTAGCCTTTGTACCCCAGGGCACACATCAACTCTTTGTAAATAAAAATTGGTACCCTGAGAAGTCCATATAATAGGGAGCACAATCTGGTCCAGGACTCCCAGAGATCAGGAACAGCAGCAGATGACATATATGTCCCCAGGCTGTGGTACTACAACAGCTTGCATTTTCTGTCAGACCAGACTGAACCCAGGCCATCACTTTCATGTCTTCCTTGCAACCTTCCCTCCACGCTTCCCTGCAGCCTTCCTTGAAGGCTGTGGCTCTGGAGGTGGACTTGTGGCAGGAGGAGGAGGAGGATGGGCGAGCGCACATAAGTGCATGTTATCAGTCATTTGGCCCCTGAACACCTTATGAAGGGCCTGAAAAATAATCTTCTCACAGATGAGGCATTGGCCCTCCTCCATTTGCTGCAATTTTGCAGATACATAGCAGCCATAGGCCTCTTCAGCATCAGGGGGTGTTTTCAGGGCCACATTAGCCTCCTTAATGAGGCGCAGTGCTGCCTCCTCAATGTTACTCCCCTTCCTGGCCCTTCTTGTTGTAAGGCGGTGGGGAGGCACCTGGGATTGGGTGAGGCTACTGGGCCTGGCCACCTCCTGGCTGACACTTACCCCCACCTCCTGGCTGACACTTACCCCCTCCTCCTTCTGTCTGCCACATTCCAGAGCCTTGTCCTGGCTGAGGTCTTCCTGTGTATGAAAAAGGGACATAGTTTTAGTTTTTGGTTCATCAATCAAACAATTTTCAGCTCATGACTGTTGCAAATTGAATGTTAATAATTAGAAAAGACTATCATTCTGAGCCCAGCATTTTTCATTCTTGTCACAATCATTTTTGGCCCCTACTGTCTATTGATATGTAAAACACTTTTGTTAAATCATTCATTTGTTAGCAATAATAACATGTAGTTAACAACAATAATTTTCGGACAATAAATATGTTAAAGAATACTATACCTGGCTCCAGCTGGGCTCCTCAACTTCTTCCAGGATGGAAGGCCCAGTTTGATCCTTGGAAGCCTCAGCTGGGGTTGAGGGAAAGGTGGATGGAAGTGTAGAAAGTGATTCCCTTGCTTCAATCTGGTCTTCCAGAAACCGCATCCTAAGTAGTACCACAGACTGGGTACATACACATCCTTTGCTGCTGCTCCTGATTTCATGGAAGCCTGGACCCTCTTTAGGCTCCTTCCTATACATGCTTCTCAAGCTACCAATTTTCTTATCCACAAAATCGATGTCTGTGTCAAGGACCTGCGTCTTCACAAATTGCAGCAGTTTCTCCAACGATGACTTCCTAGCTGGTTTATTACGATATAAGGGGTTTTTAACCTCCCACAAATTTCTCATATTCCTGTATCTGTCTATGAACTGGCCCATGAATTCAGGTTCTTTGAATTGTTTCAATTTGCTGCAAGACAAAACACAAGACAAAAACACTAATATCAGGCTAAACTCTCCTAATCTTATCCCAATATAGGCCTCAATCTCGAATCAGTATAGGCCACTGATTTCCCAAGTTAAAATGTTACCTTCGTTAGAACGTTCATCGCTTCTGGTCCTCCTTCCTCCGCACACAGAACGTAGGTACAACACACGCGTGTTAGCTTTCTATACACTGCGCATGCGTGAAACTCCACCTGCGTTGCCCGCCCCTGACATTCTTTCTTGAATATTCCCCGCCCCTCCTCTTTTGTCGCAGTGGGAGAGGAACATGGCGGAGAACATGTTGTGTGTCCCTATTATTATTATTACTTGCATGCTGCTCCATGTGCTTTTCTTTACTGTTGTACAGTTTTAAATGGCTATTTTCATGTTCGTGGGCACAGTTATCAGTCGCAGTAAACATCGTTCGTTTGCCAACTGAATACAATGTTTTTGGCAGATACAGGGTTAACTACATTTGGTCATGCTAATTTGTATTAAAAGAAGTTTAGGACATTGTTATCTAGATGTGTTTGAAACTAGAATGAATTGCAAACTTGATTCAGTGTAATGTAAGGACAGGACAGTCAGCAGCTGTTTACACATCTGGACTCAGGATCACTAGTGTGGGACACCAGAACAAACTTTTTAGGGTGTCCCACACTCCATGTGTGAAACTTGTCCAAAAAAGGTAAGTATTCCAGCTTTGGTAAGGGAAAAAAATCATGTCTTCAGCTTGGAACTGTGCCAAAACAGACAATTGTACCCCACTTCCAAGCAATGTTTCATATTCCTATATCTGGCCTCAAATATCGGTGTGCTAAGTATACCTTTTGTTTCATTCTCATAGGGGAGAAAAACTTGGGACGTCTGAGGACACCAAGAACCCCCCACCTCCTGAAGAAGGGGAACAGAGGACACCACAACCTCAGGATGTGGAGGGAGGAGAGGTGGATGAGGTGGTTGAAATTGTCTCCGCAACAGGTGCGTGTCTGACACCACAGATTCAGGCAATAGCGGTATGCCTGCATATTTATAATACATGGTGTGTATTTTTTCTTTTAGGTGATGTGCATGTTGTGGAACAACCAGCTAGAAATCACCAGTGCAAGTGCACAAATACTAATCCAGAAGATAATGGTGTGTATTCAGGATTTAGACATCATAAAGCAAAAAACAAATGAGGTTGAACAAAAACTGAAGAACATGATTGATGTATTAGGGAGAATCTAAATAACAAGAAAATGCCACCATTTTAGATTTTTTTGAAAATTTTTTTAAAATTTTGTGTCGCATTTTAAAAGCCAAATTTTGAAGATGCACACAGTGTGTCAACATGTGCTATCTGCCATCAGGGGATATCAATGTACGCGTTTTGTGGGTGCAAAGCCTTCCTCGCAACTCAAGTAGGTGAGAGGAAGTGGCTGAACCCCCAAAACACGTCCATTGATCCCCCATGATGGGAGATAGCACATGTTGACATTAGGCACGGGATCAGGAGGGAAATCCCCAGTTTGACACCCAATTTGTGTGCATCTTTAAAATTTGGCTTTTACAGGGGTTACATCACCCCATCCGATGAAGGCAAGATCAACACATTTTTTACACTATAATGCCTGATATTGCCTTTAGTTTTTCAATGTTGAACTTAGTAAGTTCCTGAGTTGTGTATGTTATGTTTTGAAACGTGCCTGTTTATGTTTAAAAAAAAAATTCAAGGTAAAACTTTATAAAATCAAGATGTTGTTTTTTTACACAAAAATGTTTTATAACGCACATGTGCATGTGCACGGAGTAAAAGGTTTAATACTCAACAATGTGTGGCTTTTTCTTTCAATGCTCAATACCAGTTTTTGTATTAAGTTTGTGTTTACAGTGACAATGGGAGTTATTTAATAATGGAAAAAACAATTGACACTACAAGTGCACTAGGAGAACCGAGGAGACAGCTAAAAGAAACACAAGCAGTAAATCAAAATCAAGATTTTATCAGATAACATTTTTTTTTCAAATAGAAAATATTTACAAATTTGCTGGCATAGCAATGGCCCCCCTACCCGTAAAATAATCAACATATTTATGCTGCACTTCACGGGCGCTTTGGGGGGGCAAGCCAGGACGGCCAGCTTCCAGGGCCGTCCGTGTATTTTCAGGAAGTCTGGCCTCAGGCCCAACTGAGGCAACATAATTAGGAGCATTTCTCTTTAAAAAGTTGTGAAGTATGCAGCATGCTAGAATGTGGTTCAGTTTGTAATCCGCCATATTAATTGCCGTAAGAAATAGGCGGAACCGGCTCGCCATTATCCTAAAGGCATTCTCCCCGACTCTTCTGGCTATGACCAGCCGGTAATTAAAAACCCTCTTCTCCGGGGTGAGGGTCCTCTGGGGGAATGGCCTCATCAGGTGATCACCCAGACCAAATGCTTCATCAGCGATAAAAACAAATGGGAGTCCTTGCACGTTCTCTTATCCAGGTAACAATCCTAAGCCACCAGACGTCGGTAGAACTCGGTCTGGGCAAAGACTCCACCATTCGACATCTGGCCATTCTTCCCCACATCCACATATAAAAATTCATATGTCACCGACACCACCGACATCAACGCGATACTATTGAAACCCTTATAATTAAAATAGTATGACCCCGAGTAAGGTGGTGGTACGATGTGGACATGTTTCCCATGGATTGCCCCTTCGTAGTTAGGAAAGTCCCACCGTTGGGCAAACTGGGAGGCCACAGTCTGCCATTCCTGTGGCATTGAAGGAAACTGTTGTCAGAGAGGTTACCTTGGTGGACATGGTGTTGCTCGCCGTGGTGTGCACCGGGGTGCGCTCGCGTTCCTGTTCGCGCTGGTGTGCGTGCTCCTGTGGGCTCTGGTGTGCACGATCCAGTTGGCCCTGGTGCGCGCGCCGGTGTTCCTATGGACACTGGTTCGCATCTTCCTGTGGGTGCTGGTGTGCGTGCTGGTGTGCGTGCTGGTGTGCGTGCGGGGGTGCACGTGCCTGTGCACGTCAGTGCGCGTGCGCTCGCGCTGTTTGGCGCCAATCTGCCTATTTAGGTTAGCTGCACACTCTGCTCGGTGCTGCCTGATCAGCAGCTCCTCCGTGCCTTGTTACTGTTTCCTGCATCTGTGTTCTGATCTCCTGACAAACCGGCTTGTTTCTTGGACTTCTCTTTCTTCCGCCCACACCAGATCTTTGGCTTGTTTGACTCTGCTTCTGCCTGCTCCACTGTACCCCGTTGCCCGCCTGTTGCCGAACCCTGCCAGTATCTTGACCATCCCGCTCTGCTCCTGCTCAGCACCTGCTTGCCTGTGCTCCAGCTTACACCTTTGCTGCTGAAGGACTGCCTACCTACCAGCATCTGGATTCTACTACCAGGCTCCCATACCACGTGCCTCCTGTATACTCTACCAGGGGCCGTGAGTCGGACGCATAAGGGAGTCTACCCTCTGCCCAAGTAGACTCGTTGGTCAGGTACGTAGAAGTCTGATAACTGTGGAGTCAAAAAAGACAAAAAATATTAGTACTTTTGCTCATAACATTGCAAGCAGATTAGACACAAACATTCTTGGCCAACATCAGTATAACATTTATTTTAGGAGTATTTAAAGACAAAAAGATAAGGTCCACTTATCAGATTCCTCACCCCCTCTGAAGGCCCATTGGAAAAATTTTAGGGGGGGTTATAAATGAGTTTGGGACCCCCAAAAAAAGCCTCTGGCACTCTGCCTGAATTTAAGGACAACAATAACATTTGGACACATTTTAGGAGGTGTTTAGGGTAAAGCACTACAATGGAGCTGACAAAATACATTGTTAAATGACTAGGCTAGGTGTGTATGGGTCCAGGATAGCATGCTGGGGAGGTTACTGAAGGCAAATATGCATGTAGGCCAAAAAAGGAGCATTAAAAGCTTACAGCCTGCATGGGCACAAAGGGGACATTCACAGCTTATTACAATCATGGTAATTAGGGAATGATGTAAGAAATAAAAAACATTAGCATACATGAAATACATAGAATGTGATGTTAAAAAAGAAAAATTACCCTAATATAGTCCTTCTGCTGGACATGAATGATGGCAGAACAGGTCTCTGGAATAATGATCCCCAGAGCCTGGGGGGAGGTGCCTGTCGAGAACTTGAGGTCCTGTAGTCTGCTCCCTGTCGCCAAGTACCACAACGTGGCGACTAGCCTCTGCTCGGGAGTGATGACTTGCAGCATGCAGGTATCCTACTTCGTAATATAAGGGGACAGCAAAGCCAACAGATGGTGCAAAACGGGGTCCGTCATCCGGAGAAAATTCTTGAAATCATCAGGGTTATTCTCCTGGATCTCCCGCAACAAAGGCATATGACAGAATTGGTCACGCTGGAGCAACCAATTCCTGGTCCATGAACTCCTCCCCGCCCTGTTCATGGACTGGGCTTGGGTCAAAGAACCCCAACACCGAGCCCCCACACAGCACGAGCTCTACGACGAGTACGTAACCGCAACATGGCTACAAAACGATTGGCTGGTCAGCAGGGCCGGTACAAGGCAGGGGCGGAAGGGGCGGATGCCCTGGGCGGGACAATTTACTACAGGAAGGGGGGCGCAGGTGAAGTGGCTGGACTGTACACACAGGCTAGAATACTGCACAGCCAGTCAGAGCTGCTAAGATGTCTGTGCCATGCGCTCTTGCACAAGTGAGGACGAGCCCTTCACTTCCCTGTCAGGCGGAGCAATCTCCGCCCGACTACCATTGTTCTGACAAGAACATTCCCCCTCCATGGGATAGTGTTTGGCTGTCCGCCCTGTACTGCGCAGGCGCATCGCTGTTCTGACGAGAAAGGTCCGCCCTGAACAGCCGTTCATCTTCGGAGACTTTCGGCGTCTCCTTGCTGCGCCTGCGCAGTACAGTGTGGACACTATCAGATAGGGAACGTTTTTTGACAGGAGCGAGTGTGATCTAGAGGAGGAGGAACCAAGCAATAGTAAGTAAGCCATCTGCAGATGAATTTGTTAACTCCTTTTTTGAGGGGCGGTTAATATATTACCAATGGTATTTTTTAAATATGCATGAAGAGTAGTTAATGTGTATTATCAATGCTGCATTAGTTACAAGTGGCAGTTATTTAACCCCTTTGGGCTGCATTAGTGGCACCAGTGTCAGTGTTAATTAACCCCTGCATGCTGCAGCAGTTAATTAACACTGATGCCACTAATGCAACACAAAGGGGTTAATTAACTGCCACTTTTAACTAATGCAGCACTGAAAATACACATTAACCCCTTCATGCTTCATATTACAAATACCATTGGTAATTAACCACTTGCCAACCCGTCGCAGTACATATACTGCGATGGGGTGGCAGCTACAAGCACCGCAACATACCCATCACTGCCTGTTTCAGCCTAGGGTCACACTGTAGCGAACACAGATATCACATATGATTCGCACTCACACTGCCGATCACATGCGATGTCTGTGCAATGCGAGTTCAGCCATACAGTTGTATGGCTGAACTCGCATTGGATTTGCACAAAAAAGATGCAGGGATTTTTTTTTCCCCCGCACTAGAATCAGATCGCATGTTCACGTGTTCTCACCCATGCGATCCGATTCCGGTCCGAATCCACAGTTCGCACTGCAATCTGCAAACCGATCTGGGGGTGTCATTAACATTCTATTGATACCCGCAGCGGTTCGCAGAGGGCAGCGTGAACTGCCTGCGGGAGAGATGCGATGTGGGAACCGGCGCTGGAATCGCACTGGTTCTCACATTGCTACAGTGTGAACCTAGGCTTTCGGGTGCATGCCCCTGCCCGCCTACTCCCCTGTGATTTGACACAGTGGGAGTCTGTCAGCAGATCCCAACCAGTGATTCATGGCCGGGACCTATTGACTGGCTGTGTCCAATCACAGCCCAGAGCCCTGTGTTGACAATCAACACAGGGCTCTATACAAAGGAAATGTTTGCTTGCAAAGCAGGGAAAATAAACAAGCCAGTCAATGGTAAAAATCAGTACACACATTACACATTGTTGGGCACATAATTAACCCCTTGGATGCTCCTAGATATTAACCCCTTCTCAGCCGTTGTTATTAGTACAGTGTCAGTGCATATTATTAGCACTGATCAGTGTATAAAGCTACATTCATGACCTAGGCATTACAGAGCTTCTTTTGGGCAACAGGCGTCCCGCAATTTTGTCGCAATTTGGTGAGGGACAATTGCCACAAAATCGCAAAGCGATTGGGGTGCCATTGAAAGTAATGGGATCGCAAGGGTGTCTGTGCATCAATTTGGGAATTGCAGGCAGAATCACAGCAATTCCACCCGCAATCCGGAACGCCTAGGTGTGAACTGAGCCTTAGTGTCACTGGGTCCCACTATAAGTCACTCCTTCTTTACAACTGGGGGGGGGTCACAGTTTGCCATCTTCGCCCTGGGCACCAGATGACCTTGTCCCAACAGAAAGGCCTGTGAAGAGCGAGATGAAAATCAGAAAGGAGCAGACAAGAATGCACTGAAAAACAGATATAAACTGACTACATGCACTGAAAACCAGATACAAACCCACAAACACAAACTTAAGAGCAGTAACGATCTGAAATGCACGAGGCTGAAAAGCGCGAATCGTTTCTCACCAAACTTCTACTAACATGAGATAAACACGAAATTAGCAGAAGGAGCCCAAAGGGTGGCGCATTGGGTATTGAACTTCCCTTTTATAGTGCCGTCGTACGTCACCGCTTTCTTGACAGTCAGAATTTGGTGTGACCGTGTGTATGCAAGACAAGCTTGAGTGGAATTCCATCGGAAAAACCATCCAAGGCTTTTCCGATGAAAATTCTGATCGTGTGTACACGGCATTAGTGATGAGGAGCAGGGGCAAGCTTTGAAAAATGTATTTAATGTATTCTTATCCTCCTTACAGTGCTTGACTTTATCATTCATAGAACCCATTATACCCCTTTAAAACTGTACTCTTGGGGGAAAGCAACTACATCAAATTGTCCAAGATACACTACTTGTACAGGTACACTTATGCATATGCTGTGGCGATCTCCCAAACTGCATCGCTACTAGGAATGTGTATTTGATACTTTAAAGCGGGGGTCCACCTACATCATCTAAAAAAAAAAAATTAAAAGCCAGCAGCTACAAATACTGCAGCTGCTGACTTTTAATACATGGCCACTTAACTGTCCCAGAGTCCAGCGATGTCGGCAGGGGACGCCGAGAACCCGCTCGGTTCTCGGCAGCTGCCGCCGCCATCCTAGGTGAGGGAATCAGGAAGTGAAGCGTTGCGGCTTCACTTCCCGGTTCCCTACTGCGCATGCGTGAGTCGCGCTGCGCGTCCCAAGTGGTCCCCGCTCTCTCCTGGGAGCTGTGTGTTTCCCAGGAGACAGCGCGGAGGGACAGGAAGAGGCATAGACTCCCATGGGAGTCTATGCCGGAAGTGGGTGCAAATACCTGTCTTAGACAGGTATCTGCACCCCCCTCCCCCCTGAAAGGTGCCAAATGTGACACCGGAGGGGGGGAGGGTTCCGAAAAGTGGAAGTTCTATTTTTGTGTGGAACTCCGCTTTAAATTCCTTGTGTTTTACACAAGTACAGCTCCCAGTTGAAATGCATGTGATGTGGTTGAGAACTATGTATATGGCTCGCAAACTTATATGACATAAATGGATATAAAACTACCCACCAACAATAGATCAATGGATCAAAGCAATTAATCTTAATTTAAGATGAGAGGAACTGACATATAAAGAAGGTGTCCTAAAAAATTTGGGAAAATATGGCAATGGCAATGGTGGTTAATCTCTAGCCTGTTTGAGCAGTTAGCTGAGTATATTAATGATACTATGATACAGAATCTTGAAAGGAAATAACTATCTTGAAAGGGGCCTGAGTAGCGATTGAAACATAGTTTGGTGAGTGCAAACATGAAGGGTTGTTTTCTTTTTTTCCTGGTATTGATGTTGGTTGGGGCTATGTGAGGGAAATGTTTAATGTGTTTTTTGTTGTATAATGAAAACATTTAAACACCTCCGGCAGCAGGTCATCGGATGGAGTAGGGAAGCTGCTGGTCATGTGAGTTGCTTAAATTTTGAGTAATACATTTTGTAGAGTGTCTACACTTAGAGGCACTTCTCTAATCTTCTTTTTTTCCAAGCTGGCAGGAGACACATTTTTCTAATCTGGCAAATATAGGCCATCTGGCCTGGAATTGATTGCCTACATTTTTTGGGGTACAGTTGAAGCAATCACTTGTGATCATTATAACGCACCAATGTGATCCTTGATCCTCATCTAGCAACCCCCAAGCGGAGGGTGTTTCATAAATGAAAACATAGATGGCCTGAGAAAGGAGCAGGAAGTTCTGAAACATGTAGCCATACCCTTTCAGCGCCAGGACCATCCGCAGCTGATGCCACTTCTGCTTCTAAGTGTAGACACGCTATAAAATGTATTGCTCAAAAAGTTTCACATCAATGTGATCCTTAATCTTCGTCTTGCCACTATTTGATGTCCAAGCGGAGGGTGTTCCATACATGGAAACATGCGTGGCCTGAGAAAGGAGCAGGAAGCTCTGAAACATGTAGCCACACCCCTCCTGCGCCAGGACTGTCCGCAGCTGACCTCACTTCCTCTTCTGTGACACGCTATAAAATGTATTGCTCAAAAAGGAAACAACCCTCACGAGAGCAGGGTATACAGAGACATCTAAACACTGCCGGCAACAGGCCATAGGGTGGAATATGGACGCTGCTGGTCACTGCTGCCGCTCTATCTGAACCAGAGAGCCAGCTGAAACATGTCTATATCCCAGTATAGTTACTGACATCTCCCAGCTGGCTTCCTGGTTCAGATAGAATGGCAGTGGTGACCCCAGTGGCGTCCCTCCTCCATGCGATGACCTGTTGCCAGCTGTTTTAGATGTACCTGTATACCCTGTTCTCATGTGAGTCGCTTACATTTTGAGTAATACATTTTATAGTGTCTACACTTAGAGACACTTCTCTCTTCTTTTTTTCCAAGCTGGCAGGTGACATATTTTTCTAATCTGGCAGATATGGGCCATCTGGACTGGATTTGAATGCGTACATTTTTTGAAGGACAGTTGGAACAATCACTTGTGATCATCATAATGCACCAATGTGATCTTTGATCCTCGTCTTGCCACTGTTTGATGCCCACGCAGAGGGTGTTCAATACATGGAAACATAGATGGTCTGAGAAAGGAGCAGAAAGCTCTGAAACATGTAGCCACACCCTTTCAGCGCCAGGACCCTTCCGCAGCTGATGTGACTTCTGCTTCTAAGTGTAGACACTCTATAAAATGTATTGTTCAAAAGTAATGTACCAATGTGATCCTTGATCCTTGTCCTGCCACTATTTGAAGTCCAAGCGGAAGGTGTTCCATACATGGAGACATGGATGGCCTGAGAAAGGAGCAGGAAGCTCTGAAACTTGTAGCCACGCCCCTTTAGCAGGAAGACTGTCCACAGCTGAGGTCATGTCCGCTTCTAAGTGTAGACACTCTATAAAATGTACTGCTCAAAAAGTAATGCACCAATGTGATCCTTGATCCTCATCTTGCCATTATTTGATTTCCAAGCTGAAAGTGTTCCATACATGGAAACATGCATGGCCTGAGAAAGGAGCAGAAAGCACTGAAATTTGTAGCCACACCCATTCAGTGCCAGGACCGTCCGCATGTGACATCACTTCCACATTTGCACCCTCAGTGCTTTTCAGGGTGAAAATTTATAAAAATAGAGTAGCGCTGCTGAAAAATGTATACAATATCAACTGTGTTCAAATCAGTGATACCAATATGTTAAAAATATATAATGCAATCTTTCAATACTGTGCAAAAAAAATAGGAAATAAATGTCCATCAAATCAGTTCTCAGTCTATAAAAATCTTTTATTTTTTTCAGAATGAAGATATTAATCATTCTTCATAATGTGAATATCCCACTTCCAAAACTCACCTCCACTCTGGAGAAAAGGAGCCTTTACTGATATACTGTACTCCTTTATTTGTGGAAACACAAATTGGTGTATGAGCGGTAGCTACATTCAATTTCATACAATATTTATGGAACTTTATGTTGCACTTTGCTACTTTGTAAGGTGAGCACAAAAAATGTTTTTTTTTTTTTTTGTTTTTTTTTAGAGGTAGCACAAGGGATAGACATTATGCTTTTAAGGGTGGCTCTGGACGTTTCCTTGTTCACAAGCTAGCGTTGCCTACACAGAGCTGCAGTCGTTGTTACAGCGGGAGATACAGTCATTAAGGATCTGTGCGGATACTTCTATGTGACATGCAAGCATGTACCTATGTTCAGTGAAGTTGCCAATTGTCTTTTACAACAAATAGGTGTATTTTAATGCTACACTTAGTTGGCACCCTCTTTTTACCATTACAGAGACTGCTTCTACATCGTTGGGTAAGCTTCCTTAAGTGTTTTGGACACCATACACATAAACTTTTTTTGGAATGTCCTATATTTACTGTATATGCTTTGCACATGTTTTTTGGATATTTCATCTATTGTGTTGCCTGGATTACATCATGATAATTAGGAAGGGGTCGGGTGGTTTTAACTTTAAGGCTCCATTTATCATTTACTATGGCAAGATAGAAATACTTGGCTATTAGGGAGGTACCATATCCATGTCAGCTACTATACAGTTTGGACTTTACTGGTACCAGGGAGGGATAACCACACCAAATTATAAAAAGTTCAATTTTATTACAAATCATTAAAGAACACTGAAAAACAATCTCTATTATGTGATGTCTGCCAATATCGTTAGGACTTTGCTATAAAATCCAAGAGGTCAACATGTTTCATCTACATACTTGCTCAGGACCTTTTTATCTTGGCAGCAAAGAAAATTAACCTAACTGAAGAAAGACACACAAAATAAGTATATGACATTATTACCATCATTTATTCATTCACAGTTATGCATGGAAACTTCATTATTCTGAATAAATATTAACCTTATATATACTTTAGGTTTTTTTTAGTTTTTTTGTTAAATGTAAAGGCTTATCAGCAAGACTCACTCAATGCCAAATCAGTCTTATTAAAAGGCTTAAAGCAGAGTTCAACCCAAAAGTGGAAGCTCCGCTTCTTCGCACCCTCCCCTCCTCCGCTTCCACATTTGGCACCTTTGTGGGGGAGCGGATATCTGTCAGAACCAGGTATCTGCTCCCACTTCCATGTAAAATTGCTGCATCGTTGTGCAGCAATCTGTAAAACATCCGGTCCCACCTCCTCCCCCCGATGCCTTCTGGGAGACACACAGGTCCCAGAAGATAGTGGGACCATTCAGAAAGCGCAGCATGACTCACGCATGTGCAGTGGAAAACAGGCTGTGAAGCCGCAAGCCTTCACTTCCTGTTTCCCTTAGTAAGGATGCCAGCACCTGCACCCGGAGTCGATGGATGGGTCGGCTTCGGGTGCCGACATTGCGGGCTCCTTGGACAGGTAAGTGTCCTTATATTAAAAGTCAGCAGCTACAGTATTTTTAGCTGCTGACTTTGCTTTAAATAGATCCATTTATTTAATCATATTAAATCAAATTATATATTACATCCCTTGATCAGCAACCATCCATTAAAAAAAAATCAAATAAAAAATTAGTGTCTTGTGTAACAGCTCAGCCAGTTCTTGAAGTAAAGAAGTGCAAGTTTAGTATTCCGTTGCTGTGCAGTGTTTTGCCGGAATGAGTCGTATTTTTGTGACTCTTTAAGTAGGTTTTCATCTTTTGGTTTTTCTTTTTTCTGGTGTCCAACAGTGACATGGCTACAAGAACCCACTCTCAGGCGCCCCAAACCATCAATGAAGAATTCTGGAATTAAAAAGAAAAAAACAAACCTTTTTAATATTTTCTTTAAGTACAACTAAAGACTCCTGTAAGACTGGCTAAGCAAGCTATGGAAGTGCAGCCTTCAGGCTTCAGGCTGAAACATAAGCATCAGCAGTTTCCAGAAGTGTCAAGATGGCTGGAGCTCCAAACAGCACCTCTCTCAGCTGGGTGATGACAGAAAGTGGAGGGGATGTGGCTACATGGAGATAGAAAAAGAAAAGCTGCGCTATATAACATTAAACCAGCAATGACTAGTATATAAAGATGTATGCATTAATAAAGTCCATAAAAGACACCCAGGTGAGCTTGATCAAACTTAAGTGCTGCCACCTAATAAAAAACTTGCTTACCAGATGGCAAGCAAAAGCATGCAATTGGCTATAGCCCAGCCACGGCCTTTGCTTAGTAAGAAACGTCCAGACTGATGTACCAGATGATTCGTCTGGCGGCACTTAAGTTTGATCAAGCTCACCTGGGTGTCTTTTATGAACTTTATTAATGTATACATCTTTATATACTAGTCATTGCTGGTTTAATTTTATATAGAGCAGCTTTTCTTTTTCTATCTGATCCTTTTGTGTTATCTTGCAATTTAGCTGCTGCTTTTGAGCTCTACTTAATCAATTTTAAATTTTCTAATCAATATTGTTGTTTGATCTAGCGCGTTTTTTTTCTTACAGGATGTGGCTACATGTTTTAGGGCAGACAGAAGGGCCCCTTTATTAAACCATCGGATGTTTTGATAAAGGTTTGATAAAAGGGTCCTCCTGTTTGCCATGAAACATTTAGCCACATCCCCTCAGCTATCTGTCATCACCCGGCTGAGAGAGGTTTGGAGCCGCAGCCATCTTGCCACTTCTGGAAGCTGCTGATGCTTATGTTCCAGCCTGAAGCCTGACAGCTGCACTATCAAGAACTCTGCTTCAACCAACCACATGCCTGCTGAGCTCTGCAGCCTCACGGTGATCCTAAGGAGGTCTATATAAGAGTAAGAGGACTAAATAGTATCAAAAAAATATGGACCACTTAAAAAAGGACAAAGCAAGTGAGGGCAAGTAACAAAATATAATTCATATTTGTTTGATACTATTTAGTCCTCTTACTCTTATCTGGCATCTATACAGGAATACTCCTTGGATTGGTGGACCCAACCCGGCCCCTTTCTTGTGTATAGCAGATTTTCTTGTGTATAGCAGATTTTTTACATGTACTCCCCTTTCTCTTATTGAATCCTAACTGATTTGTGCATACAATTTTATTAATCAAATACCCTCTTCTGTTTAAATATCTAGACACCAGAGTGCTTTTTGACTGGGCGGTGATATTTGGGATCCTTGCTGGTGTTACTGGGGAGTTGGGCCTTGGAGAAATCCTTCTTTTTTCCAACTAGTTCAGCTATTTTTTCCATGGTCATGTGAGATATCAAGGTGGTTTTATACGATGTAAGCGATTTTGCTTGAAGTTTTTTTTTACTGCTGAGACATTTTTTCATTACAAATCAATATGTTTATTAACTATACACTAATATTTGTGATATATGTTTTCTTAGATATATGACTCTATATGCTTGAATAAAACCCCTGAAGAAGGGCATTCAGCCAGAAACGTTGGGTCAAGTGAGGAGTTGTTCAAAAAAATATATCTACATCCACCCACTATCTATGGATTTGTATATTTATGTGATTGTATTTTTATCTCAGAATTTGTGTCATTGTTGTTGTTAATATTTAATAAAGATATTTATATATTTTTAATATTTTTACGTTTACAGTCACTCCTTAAAGTCCCATACCTTAGGGGGTCTTCTTTTTTGTCTATTGTCACTGGTGGGGATCTGATATTATGTGAGGGTCTATTGTTGCTGATGGGGAATCTATTATTGCTGGGGGGGTCTTATGTTGCTGGAAGGGATCTACTGTTGAGGGAGAGGTCTATTTTTACTGGATGCTGGAGGATCTATTGAGGCTGGCTGCTGGGAGATCTGTTGTTGCTGCTGGGGAGGGTCTAATGTTGCTTGGGTGGATATTTTGTTACTGGGTGTGATATTTTGTTGGGGCGGTTCACTGTTGCTGCAGGGAATCTATTGTTGTTGGGGTGGAGTCCATTGTTGCTGGGGGAGTCTATTGTTGTGTGGGGATCTATTGCTGGGATTCTATTGTTCCTGGCTGCAGGGAGTCTATTTTAATGCTTTTCTTTTATCGTTAATATGTTCCATACATATGATTTAGCACCACAAAATGATACTTGGTTCTGTATTCTCTAAAAGGGGCAGTAATGGTAGGTGGGTAGGAGGTGGAATCAAGGGACGGTGGTCAGAGGTGGGTAGGGGGCAGAGACAAGGGGTAACTCAGACAGGGGGAAGTTCCTGCACCTATTCTCTGAGAAATAAAGCCCTGGAAGTTACTATTAACAGAATACACAGCCTGCCAAAACCATCTTACCTCCCTGAAAAAATCCCCAGAGACATGATTCTGCGCCTACGCTTCTATCACGTTAAAGAACAATTGATGCTAGTGATGCGCAAACAGGACCTAATCCCATCCCAATATCAAAATCTGCAATTTTATGCAGATCTTTCTCAGCATACTCTGAAAAAGAGAAGAAACCTAAACACAATCACTAAAGTCCCCAGGAACCATAACATACCTTACAGATGGGGCTACCCTACCAAAATCACCATCACTAAACATGACGTTGTGGACTCTCTGGAAAAAGGTATCTCCTTACTGACAGACTGGAAAATCCTTCCTGACCCCAGTGATTACAACAATGCTACCACTAATAGGCGTGTGCCCGCTCCTGATTGGAAAGCAGTTACGCAAAGGAACACTAAAACACATATATAAACACAACTATTGAACAGGAGTTAGTATGTGTGTGTCCTTCACGTGGTAAACCGGAACAGCCATTAGGCTTGAACTCACCCCTCAATCCACTTGAGCATCAGATAGCTGCACACGGGTATAACTCATTGATCCCACTTGGAGGAGTTTCTCCATATGGAACGTATTATTATGGTTAACAAAACGTTGAAAATTACCTAATAATCTATGTTTTTGGATTCTTTTTCTCTCTTCTTCTTATTTCTGGAATTACACAGACAAGTATCAAACTTCAAGTACACATTATCGCAGATTCTACAAAGCGCGAAAACCAGGAGGAGCTGAGATCTGGAGAAAAGAGTGCCCATCCAGATGTAGGTTCAGGGTCACAGTGAGTAATTATAACACACAAATTAAACTGCCATCCTCACATCGGCCACAAGAGGGAGCTCTCGACATAACTACGGTATGTTCATACTAAGCCTATCACTATCACATCTACAACTCCTATTACCATCAACTTTTTGTCTATAAACATCAAGGAAACTTAATCACCCTGTAAAAAGGAAATCCTTATGGAAGGAGGCCCTGACCAATAGAAGTGATATCCTGTGTGCTCAGGAAACACACTTCTGCAATGTGTCTCCCCCGTCCTGTACACATAGGAGTTTTCCCTACACTTTTACCGCCAACGCAGATTCTAAAACTAAAGGAGTACTAACCGCAATACGAGAAACTGTGGCGTTTGTTCTACATACAGAAATCAAAGACCCTCAGGGCCGCTACCTGATCCTGGTGTGTGATATCAACTTGGTAACATATACCATTGTGAATGTATACGCCCCAAACACGCACCAGATTCGCTTCTTTCACAAACGTTTGAAAAAAATAAGTGCTCACAGAAACTAACTAACCTGAACTAACCCTCAAACTTCCATCCAACTACCTTGGAGAATAACATTATACCTTACCAAACACTATACTAATATCAAAGAAATATCCTTATTCTACAACACCCTAAATAAAAAATGAATCTTCCTCTCTAACATCAATGCCTAGGAACTGGGAGCTTCCTACACACCAGAACAATGGCAAAAAGCACTCCAAACAACATACTCCGCTACCAAAAGTATCAATCTTTGGGAATTAATTCAAAAAATACTTTTACGTTGGTATCTAACCCCATTTAGAATATCTAAATTTGACACCCACGCTTCTCCACTTTGCTGGACGAGTTGTGGGTGTGTAGGTACCTTATACCACATACTGTGGGAATGTCCACACATTCGCACGCTTAGGGACAAAGTATTTGACCTGATGGCACAAATACTAAAACTACAAATCTCCAAGTCCCCAGGATTAGCTATTTAATCTTTAAGTATAGACTCACTACCAAAAGCCACTACGAGTTATGCCCTGTACACACGGTCGGACATTAATCGGACATTCCGACAACAAAATCCATAGATTTTGATAAAATGATATCATATATATTACCCTTACATTTACTCCCTTATCATCTGTTTAGACGTTCAGTACTTTTGCGGCCTTACATGTACCCTCCCCAGTCGCCGCGGGAGACTCTGTCCGGTTCGGCTTGAACACTGTAGGCACCTTAGCATAGGTAAGCAGCCCCTTATACCTGGTTAATAATTTTGTGTTTACCTTTTCCCCCCCTTCTTATGTTTCGGTATTATTCCTTACATCCCCCCCATTCGTTGAAAAAATATGTATACCTTATTGTATTGTATTTTATTCACAGGCATATTTCCTGATGAAGCGGGTTCCCAGCGAAACTAGTCTAAATTCCATGTTACCTGTGCTCATTTTAACATTGTGTATATCAATTTTGATTACTGTATAAATAAATTTTGTTTTTTATATATATTTGTTGTATTTTGCTATATATCCCTTTTTCATCTGTACCGAGATAGTCCGCTTGCACTTTACCTTTGGTGAGTTTGGGGTTGGGGTCCTCACTCCCAAATTTTCTTTTCAACTAAATTCGGATGATGGTACAAATTTTATTTATCCTATTCTGATGTGTGAGGCCAACACACTTTTTTTTCTTCACCTTCTTGCTCATAGCAATGACACAAATCCTAAATGTGATGTGAAATTCAGTGTACACTATAGAATGCCTGAAGCTGGTAACTCTGTAATAAAGAGGGATATAGAACCTCCCCACTCAAGACACAGTATGATCCCAGTTGGGGTGTCAGGGGGGGGGGGGGTTACCCTTTTACCAAAAGGACAGTGGAAATTATTATAGAACATATTTGACAAGAAGCTCATCATTATACATAAAGTAATAAGTACCTACAAAATGCTTAGAGTAAAGAAGTAGAAACTGTTACTTTGTTACTTTATTACTGTTTTATATTATAACTACTGTTTACTATGTACCATTACCTGAAAAATTCAATAAAAAGCCATTGAAGTTAAAATACACAATTCCATTAATTAACATGCCTGAGGGAATCCTTGCATCACTTTTAAATGACAAACGGCTGGTCTGCTTTTGGTATCCACACCATCTACTGGATAAGCGTCTGGTATGGATTTTGAGGCGTACCCCACACTTTTTTTTCTTAAAGAGACAGTACTTTATGAAAAATATATAAACAACATTTTGGGACCCCCCTCCCCGCCACATACCAGACCCGTATCTAGGCATGCAGCCAATATGATGTAGATCCATCTTCAATCATGATGGACAATGCCCAAGGACACAATGACCCCTGCCACAACGATCCCCTCCTGCCACAGTCCCATTGCAAATAACAGCTCCCCGTTGGCTGCTAAATATCAACAACTGGCTGATGTCACTAACCAAAATATACGCAGTCAATGACATCACTGCCGGCTTGTTTACAATTTTAAGCAAGACCAGCAGGTGGATGAAAACTTTAATTTAATGGCGATACTGATACCACCACCAAAATGGTTAACTGGCTTCTGGCTGCAGCAGTCTGAGGTTCAGGCAAGCAGGCAAACTGGCCAAATCTGCCCATTTAGTCCACCCATTCTGTGAACAGTTTAGGATTGGGGTGAACTCATAGCTGACCCAAACCCAAAGCTCATTTCTGTGACTCCCCACTGGTGATATCTCCCTTCCTTATTCTTATGACAGGAGGTCAGAGGGATTAGAAGTATAAGGAAATCCCTCCAAAGGGGACAGAGGTATAAAAAAAATACTATATGGCAAATAAGACTGCCAGAACTTCTAACCCTTCCCCTATTACATTCTAAATAAATGCAAAAAGAAGTGGCTAAAGTATGGAAATAACATGGATTGCATTGTCTGTTTGGGTTTTGTCCTGTTAATATTACTTTCTCTTGTGGTGACTTTTATAGCTTGGCAGAACAATTGATAAGTAAAAGAATTCAGATTTATAGGAGCTGTATGAGTATCTGTATCTAGTACCTGGTTGTATGGGGTTTGATAGATACAGGGGGCACCACTCAATGTCATTATATTCTATTCACTAGGCTAGTTTTGAAAATTATGATGTTATCCATTCTTTTGGCCCTTCCTTGTCCTTTATGTAATTCTATATGTAGCACCCTTGTCCTAAACAGGGCTGCTAGGAAATTTAGTTGTGCTAGGTGGTAACTAGCCTGGCTAATTTGTAGTCTTGATCAACTGTTTTTTCTCCTAAGCTTGAGTTTAATCGTAGTCTCTCTCTTCTGTCAATAGGTGGCAATGTTGCCTTGGCATTAGGATCATAGATTACAATGAATTCAGTTTATGAGTAAATATGTTGTCTCAGGCAATTAGCAGGAGTTTCCTTTGGCCACTTTGCATGCTGGGATAAGCTATTTATTTGGAAGAAGTCAGGTAATAGGGGTTCTTTCCACCCGGGCTGCGGCCTGGGTGGGAGTGTGTGGAGCAGCAGAAGAGGTGTAGGCCTGAAACCTGGGGCCAAACCACGTGTAAAGAGGCTTGGCCTGAGGGGAGCCTGATCGCTGCCAGGAGGCAAAAGAGAAGGTGTTGCCAGAGGGACGACCACTTCTGTTGCCGGAAGCAAGCGTAGAAGGGATTGAGTTCTGAAGGAGTACAAGAGCAGATGCTTCACTAGCTGGGGACAGTGAAGTAAGTGGTAAAGCTTCAGTATAGACTCATCCAGAAATACAACGGGTAGCTGTAAGTAGAGCTTGAAGAGAAGTACAGCTGGTAGCTGTGAGTCAGGCCTGAGGGATCCAGCGGTAGCTGAGAGTCCAGGAACCCAGCGGGTAGCATGGGTGAAGCTTGAAGAATACAGTGGGTAGCTGTGAGTTGAGCTCAAGGAATCCAGCAGTTAGCTGGGAGTCCAAAAAATCCAGTGGGCTACTGCGAGCTGAGCTTGAGGATCTACAGTGGGATACTGTGAGTGAAGTTATTGCCATAGGAGACAGCAGTTGCTAAAATATACAGATCGCTGCATTCAGCTTAAAGACCCTTTTTCTGTATTGCTGTCGGCCTAGTTCTATTTTGGTCTGCGGATTTTCCTAATTGCTATTGCATTTGCCTAATTGCCTAATTGCTATTGCATTTGCTATTGTATTTGCCTAAGACTGTCCTGTGCCCTAACCCTCTCTCCCCTGTTCCTGTTAAGAGAAATAAAACCTCTTTGTTAGTAACCTGCGCCCTAAAGAGGAATGTCAGCTCTCCCTGACTCTTAGAGGCTCTTAGAGGTCAGGGAGATTGCAACATTTTGGCGCCCAACGTGGGGCATGACGTAATTTTTGCTGTGGTCACCCCTGGCAATGGACAGCAACTAGCAAGTTTCTAAAATACAATTAACAGAACTGCAGAAGTTTCATCTGGCTCTGTGGGAAAGTGGCAACTAACATCTTTATTCATCAGAGACTGTGTTATCCTTGTGAACTGTGTGGGGAAGAACCTAAGTGTCTTTTTGCTCTTGGGAGAGTGTCATCCTGGTCTTATGTCACTTTACACCAGTGCTACAGAGGTTAAGGCAGACTCCATGATAGTTTTGGTACGCTGCTGGAGAAAATAGGCGCTGAAGTTCCCGAAGAGCATGTGAACCAATACCTTGGCAGGGGGAGGAGTTGTCGCTCTGCAGAGGAGGAGAAGGAGACACTACTGTAACCATTGCCATTACCAGTACACGTGTTGAGATACTGTTACCTAGAAGAGAGCATGGAGCAATTAGAGTCTCAATGTCTGATCAGAAAGTCTATGTATCGGGCATGAGTCCTGGTCCGGGTGGGCTGAAAGAGGTCCTTACCGATACCGGAGTGCAGTATGTACTGAAAGGTGTGCCACCATCCATCTCATCATTTGGCTTTTCTGTTCAGAGCGGTGTGATTTTGTGTTTCATGTACTGAAAGGTAGCCTGGCGCTTTATACAGTGGGAGGCTATGAAGCAATTGGATTGTTGTGTGGCAAGTGTTCCGGCCTAGCTACGAATGTTCACCCCTGGATTACCTGCGGGCATTGCAGGGAACCACTACTAGAGGCAGTTTTGCTAGCCCTACCCCCACGGGTGCTACAAGTGAATTTGGACAAGTGTGTCACCATTCCAGCTCCAGAACCAGTTTCTGAGAACACTGCTTCTGTCACCCTGCATGCTGAAGTAGCTACTCCTTTGGCTATCATAACCGCAGCCGTGCATCCCAGTGATCTCTCGGGGCTGGGGCTGGGCACACCTGCGTTCCTTGATGATGGAACTCCCCTAGAGAGAAGACAACTGAGCCAGGTAAGCCTGATGGGAGTGAGGGTGATGAGAGTGAAGGCAATGTGCCTGTGGGGACTGGTAAACCTGTAGCCACTAAGGGAGCAGAGTTCATAGTTGCCAATAGTGTAAAAAAAAATTTAGGGACACTTTTTTGGCTGTAGGCAGAGTCTCATTATAATTGGAGGGGGGCATGCTTTTGTTGGCGTAGGACAGGGAGAAAGTAAAAATGCGGCGTGCGAAGTGCGCCATGGCAAAAAATGGGCATGGTTTATGCAAAATAGTGGGCGTGTCTTAAATGGGCGTGGCTCAAAGGGGTGGTTAGAGTCTGAGATGAATGAGGGATGGAGAGGGAAAGGGAAGGAGAGGGATGGAGGGACAGCAGCCCCAGATCCTACACAACATTGGAAATATGTGAATCCTAGAAAGTTTAACAATCAGCAGATAAAGATACTCCAAACACCTGGTGTTAGCACTTCAATAATCCCGGCGCCATGGTTGTGTTAGTGTCAGGATGATTGAAGTGCATTATTTCTATTATTACATTGTAATATAAAATGAAATCATTCAACTCATCATAATGCCGAATCAGTGGGATCCCTGAGCGTGTCACCTACCACGTCACCTGCCACCAGCCGTCCGTCCTTGCATCAGGTGCCCCCAGCAGAGTCCATCCTTGCATCAGGTGTCCCAGCAGAGTCTGTCCTTGCATCAGATGTCCCCAGCGGAGCCCCCCTTATATCAGATGTCCCCAGCGGAGCCCCCTTTACATCAGGTGTCCCCAGCAGAGCCCCCCCTTACATTAGGTGTCCCCAGTGGAGCCCCCCTTTACATCAGGTGTCCCCAGCGGAGCCCCCCTTACATCAGGTGTCACCAGCGGAGCCCCCCTTACATCAGATGTTCCCAGCGGAGCCCCCCTTACATCAGATGTCCCCAGCGGTGCCTCCCCTTACATCAGGTGTCACCAGCGGAGCCCCCCTTACATCAGGTGTCACCAGCGGAGCCCCCCCTTACATCAGATGTCCCCATCAGAGCCCCCCTTACATCAGATGTCCCCATCGGAGCCCCCCCTACATCAGATGTCCCCAGCAGAGCCCCCCTTACATCAGGTGTCACCAGCGGAGCCCCCCCTTACATCAGATGTCCCCAGCGGTGCACCCACCCTTACCTCATGTGTCCTAATAGGTCTCCGCCGCCATTGCAGAACAGAGGGGGTATACAAAATAGTGTCTCCCTCCGCCAGCCACGTGGTTACAACAGAACCCCCGCCCCTTTCCATAACAGACCGGCAGCGGGGCGGGGGGTAGGCGGGGCAGGGCGGAGGGTGGGCGGCGACGCAGGAGCTCTGTCTAGCCACCCAGCCATGTTCCTGGTCTTCTTAAAAATGGCCGCGGACGTCTAGCGGTGGCGGCAAAAAATCGTGAAAAAACGGTTTTCTCTGGACATTTCCCTGGAAACAATACAATTGGGAAAAGAGTCTAAATCCCGGGAATGTCTTGGGAAATCCGGGACAGTTGGTAAGTATGAGCGTTCGGAAGGTCTGCTGCTGCACATGTAAAGTGTGGCCTGCTCCCGGCTGAAGGGTTTTCTACTGAATCAGATTCAGATATCCTGTCAGATCGAATCTCTGAATTGCTGTCTGATAACGTGTCTTGGCCTGAGAGGTGGTCTGAAAGTGACGCTGAGCAACAGTGTGAGCCTATGGAGGAGGAAGCACTCTTTACTACCCAAACCTCCAGTCTTAAGCCTGAGTTGTCTGCTTCTACCACCCCTATTCTTTGTCCTGCAAGCTCTCTGGAGGAGGAGCGGTGGGCACAACAGATTAAAGCCCCTGATACTCTGGGGCCAGTATCTTCGCCATCCACAAGTATATCGCAAAAGCCTAAAAAAATTGCAGGTCACCGTGTTAAATGTGCTGTAGATACACAAGTGTTGCCCGGATGTGGGGATCCAAAGTTGCTGCCAAGGTTGTGCAAGCTGCAAAGAATTGTTTGAGAAAAGTGGCGGAGGAGTATGGCTACTTCTACCCATATGTGCCAGAAAGTCTGGACTCTGGAAGCTGAAATCCAATGCAAGTGAGTACAGTGGGTTGATGCTGCCATTCAAGAGTATCTGAAAATTCCTGCTCACTGTGATATAAGAAATTTGTCACCCCGACATGCTGGGACATATACAAATGTTCTGCAAACCTGGGACTATGGTCGCCATATCTACCCAGACAGTGTTGTCATTCGCAGGTCAAAACAAGCGGATTTGCAACACTACATTACCACTATTAGATCATTTGGAAAGCCTGTTCAACTACTTGATCCTCGGTACTATTGGTAACACTCTTCACTCATTTAAAGTTTGTGTCAAGTCAGTGTGGAACACAGCGATGTGCTCAGTTTGGCTGTGTCAGTTCCACAGGAAGCTGCTCTGCATTTGAAAAATGTTCATGTGGGGACATCCCTGCCTGTGCTGTTTGCTGCTGGACTGTGCTCCTGATACCAACAGTTGCAGGAGGTGCCCTAAAAGTGACATGCTGGTATGTGCCCTGGAGTTGCCAGTATGCCTCACTCTGCAAAGTGATATGCTGATCTGCTGCCCTGGATTGTCAGCATGTCTTGTTCTTCACATGTGAGTAAAAGTGATCTCAGTCCCCGACTGTGATTAAAAAAGGCTGAGATATGTTCTAAATGCGGGGGGACTTTGTTGCTCTAGAAGATGGGAAAGTTCTTCATGATTACAGTCCCTTGCATGCTTGTGTGGCTAAAGTGCTTGTTTGAAAGTAACTATGCGTGCAGTCCAGTGTTTGTTCCTGGAAAAAGGGGGAACATACTGGGAAAATTGCTGTCCATGTTTATTGCAATTACAAGGAAAGTGCCTATTGGACTTTGGGGCTTCAGGGACAAAGGGATGTTTTGTTAGTAAGATAGGATGTGCTGTGGCAAAGGGGCAAGTCTTTACCTCCAATCTGGATCTTGTGGACTCAAATGTTCACCTATGGACTGTTCTCTCTTTACTGACCACTAAATGACATGAGCGTGCCACTCTGAGTGAGTCCTAAGTTCTTGCTTCAAAATATTCCAGTATAGGTTGCTAAGTGAATTTCATTCTCAGGCATGCTAAAAATGCTTGCAGTGCAGTGTCACTCTCACGGGAGTTTCCACATGTAAATATTGCTAGGTACAGTTATTTACTAGAATATATATATATATATATATATATATATATATATATATATATATATATATATATACACACACACACACACACACACACACACACACACACACACACACACAGTGCCTTGCAAAAGTATTCACCCCCCCCCCCCCCCTTGGCATTTTTCGTGTTTTGTTGCCTCGCAACCTGAAATTAACATGGATTGTTTGAGTATTTGCATAATTTAATTTACAGCTCATGCCCACAACTTTGAAGATGTTTTTTTTTTATTGTGAAGCATACAACAAATATGACAAAATAACAGAAAGTCAATGTGCCTACCTATTCACCCCTCTAAAGTCAATACTTTGTAGAGCCACCTTTTGCGGCTATCACGGCTTCAAGTCGCTTTGGATAAGTCTCTATGAGCTTGCCACATCTTACCACTGGGATTTTTGCCCATTCCTCCTTTCAAAAATGCTCCAGCTCCTTCAAGTTTGCGCTTGTGAACAGCAATCTTTAAGTCTGACCACAGATTTTCTATTGGATTGAGGTCTGGGCTTTAACAAGGCCATTCCAACACATTTACATGTTTTCCGTTAAACCACTCAAGTGTTGCTTTAGCAGTGTGTTTGGGGTCAGTGTCCTGCTGGAAGGTGAACCTCCGTCCTAGCCTCAAATCACACACAGAGTGGTACAGGTTTTGCTCAAGAATATCCCTGTATTTATCACCATCTATCTTTCCCTCAACTCTGACCAGTTTCCCAGTTCTGACTGCTGAAAAACATCCCCACAGCATGATGCTGTTACCACCATGTTTTACTGTGGGAATGGTGTTCTTTGGGTGAAGTGATGTGTTGGGTTTGCGCTAGACATAGCATTTTCTTTGATGGTCAAAATTTTCAATTTTAGTCTCATCAGACCAGAGCACCTTCCTCCATACATTTTGGGAGTCTCCCACATGCCTTTTTACAAACTCAAAACATGACATTTTGTTTTTACTGAAAGTAATGGCTTTTTTCTGGCCACTCTGCCAAAAAGCCCAACTCTAAGCGTACGGCTTATTGTTGTCCTATGTACAGATACTCCAGTCTCTGCTGTGGAACTCTGCAGCTCCTCCAGGGTTACCTTAGCTCTCTGTGCTGCCTCTCTGATTAATTCCCTCCTATCCCGATCTGTGAGTTTTGGTGTGCAGCTGTCTTTTGGCAGGTTTGCTGTTGTGCCATGTTCTTTCCATTTGGAAAGGATTTGATGGTGCTCCTAGGGATCATCAAAAATGTGGATATTTTTTTATAACCTAACCCTGACTTGTACTTCTCAACAACATTGTCCCTTACTTGTTTGGAGAGTTCCTTGGTCTTCATGGCAGTGTTTGGTTAGTGGTGCCTCTTGCTTAGGTGTTGCAGCCTCTGGGGCCTTTCAAAAAGGTGTGTATATGTAATGACAGATCATGTGACACTTAGATTGTACACAGATGGACATCATTTCACTAATTATGTGACTTCTGAAGGTAATTGCTTGCACCAGAGCTTTTTATGGGCTTCATAACAAAGGGGGTGAATACATACACACATGCCAATTATCAGTTTTTTTTTTCTGAAAAATAGTTTTATGTATATACTTTTCCAATTTTACTTCATCAACTTAGACTATTGTGTTCTGATCTATCACATAAAATTCAGATTAAAAAATCATTGAACTAAAGGCTGTAATGTAACAAAATAAGTAAAAAGCCAAAGGGGGGGGGGGGGGTGAATACTTTTGCAAGGCACTGCACTTTTGCCACTCTCAGCTGAGGGTAGACAAAAGCTCCAAAAATGTATATAGAGGTTTATTCTGCACTAATATTGCTATCATGGTAGTTTATACTATAGTGTGTTGCTAAAATGTCATCTTGCATAATCTAATGTTTTTCAGATGTTCCTGCAACCCTTGTGTCTTCCTCGGATGAGGAGAGACAGGATCTCCACCGTGTACAGTGATGTTTATCTTTAATTGCATTATTGTGTAAATATTAGATAGATATATAGATAGAGTTAGGATATAAGGTTATTGTTTATTGCATTTTCTACTTGCTAGTGTGTGGAATGCCACACGTAATTGTAATAATGTCTCATATTTATCTGTCATCATGTGAAATGTCATTTGTGATTGTAGATGAAGTTATTTTTACCTACTTTCATGTGCAATGCCACACGTATTTGTTATTACAGTTCATCCTTCCCTGTTACCCTGTTACCCCTCCCTATCCACTTTTTGCCAGGACATCAACTCTCAGGATTGAGAGCTTACGTTTTTGTTTTTCAGACTCTGGGATGAAGATTGTAGCAACCTTGTCCTAAACAGGGCTGCTAGTAAATTTAGTTGTGCAAGGTGGTAACTAGCCTGGCTAATTTGTAGTCTTGATCAACTAGTTTTTCTCCTAAGCTTGAGTTTAATAGTAGTCTCTCTCTTCTGTCAATAGGTGGCACTGTTGCCTTTGGCATTAGGATGATAGATTACAGTGAATTCAGGTTATGAGTAAATATGTTGTCTCATCCAATTATCAGGAGTTTCCTTTGGCTTCTTTGCATGCTGGGATAAGCTATTTGTTTGAAAGAAGTCAGTTGATCTGGGTTCTATCCACCCGGGCTGCGGCCTGGGTGAGTGTGTGTGGAGCAACAGCAGAGGACGACCTGAAGCCTGGGGCTTAACTACGTGTAAAGAGGCTCGGCCTGAGGGGAGCCTGATCGTTGCCAGGAGGCATAGGAGAAGCTGTTGCCAGAGAGACAACCACTCCTGTTGCCGGAGGCAAGCATAGAAGGGATGGAGTTCTGAAGGAGTACCAGAGCAGACGCTTCACTAGCCGGGGACGGTGAAGTAAGTGGGAAAGCTTCAGTAGAGACTCATCCAGAAATACAGTGGGTAGCTGTGAGCAAAGCTTGAAGAAGTACAGCGGGTGGCTGTAAGTAGAGCTTGAAGAGAAGTACAGCGAGTAGGTGTGAGTCAAGCCTGAGGGATCCAGCGGGTAGCTGAGAGTCCAAGAACCCAGCGGGTAGCATGGGTGAAGCTTGAGGGATACAGCGGGTAGCTATGAGTTGAGCTCCAGGGATCCAGCAGGTAGCTGGGAGTCCAAGAAGTCCAGTGGGCTACTGCGAGCTGAGCTTGAGGATCCACAGTGGGATACTGTGAATTGAGCTTGAAGATCTATAGTGAGATACTGTGAGTGAAGTTGTTACCATAGGAGGCAGCAGTTGCTAAAAGATACAGATCGCTGCATTCAGCTTAAAGGCCTTTCTTCTGTATTGCTGTCTGCCTAGTTCTATTTTTGTCTGTGGAGCCTGCCTATTTGCTATTGCATTTGCTTAAGGATGTTCTATGCCCTAACCCTCTCTCCCCTGTTCTTGCTAAGAGAAATAAAAACTCTCTTTGTTAATTTTTAAAAGTGACTGGTGCCCATCTTTCCATCTTGCACTACACCCACTATGCCCAGTAACCTGCACCCTAAGGAGGAATGTCAGCTCTCCCTGACTCTGGGGGTCAGCATCAAGCCTTTAGAGGTCAGGGAGACTGCTACTTATAATAAGCCAGCTGTTTAAACAACTCAATCACTAGAACTTCTACTGAAAGGAGAATCCCTGGCATTTGATAGATGAATGATGGGAGTGTGGATTATTGCCAGGACGAATGGACGTAATCTGTATTGTTCTCTTTCACTCTTCAGTGACAAAAACATTGACAACCGTATTGAATGTTAAGGATGGAACATCATGTCTCCACCTTTGCAGACCTTTCATAATTTCCTGTTACTGGAAACATGTATTTGGTTTTCCTGAAATGATTGCTTAAATTGGATTTTGCGGAGCATGAAAGAGAATGAAAAACACTGTAATTACCAGTATGTGCTACTCTGTATAGCTTAGGGTCAAATCCAACACCAAGAACTCTCTCAGTATGGGCCAGGAAGAAATTCACTACTCCTCCAGTCAGGACACAATTAGGAAAACCTTTGATTGGATGGTATCCACCTCCTCGCCAATGTAGACAATCACCTTCATCATCACCTTCTTCCCAGATGAGTTTGAAGCTGAAATGGCTACCTGCCACACTACCACCTACCTGTAAAAAAAGCAAATGTTAAATGATATTGAACAATGATACTGATACACAGTTGTCAGTCCTGGCCATGAAGTGAACTAAAGAGATTTTCGGATTAGAATTGAAAAGAAATTCCTGGCTAAGCTTGATGAGGAAGAGAGAGACCCTAGACTGTAGTTAGAGAGCTACTGTCACGTGACTGAAACAGAGTTGAAAGTTTATCAACCACCTCCTAGTTAGATTATTAGGAGCCGAGGAGAACATCTTTTTCTAGCAAAGCAATTTTTCATCAACAGACTGTGAAAATCAAGATACTAAAGCTGCTTTCATACTGGGGCGTTGGGGGCGTCGGCGGTAAGGCGACGCTATTTTTAGCGGCGCCTTACCGTCATTTTAGCGATGCTATTCAGCTGCTAGTGGGTGCTTTTAACCCCTGCTAGAGGCCGAAAAAAAGTTTAAAACGCCCGCAAAGTGCCACTGCAGTGGTGCTTTGCCGGTGGTTCGCGGTGCTGCCAATTGATTTACAGCGTTGCAAAGATGCTGCTTGCAGGACTTTTTTTACCATCCTGCCAGCGCACCGCTCCAGTGTGAAAGCACTCAAGCTTTCACACTGGAGTGAGAAGAGAGGCTCTTTACAGGCGCTATGCAGGCGCTATTTTGCGCTATAGCACCTGTAGAGCGCCTCAGTGTGAAAGCAGCCTAAGTAATAAATTTCCCTTAAAAACAGAGCGATTGCCACTGGGCCATGCTTCTGAGCTCACTGCATAGTAACGTTAACCACTTCCAGACCGAGCCAATTCTGACACTTCGTTCCCACATGTAAAAAACATAATTTTTTAGCTAAAAAAATGACTCAGAACCCCCAAACATTATATGTTTTTTGTTTGTTTTTTTTTTCAAAAAGTTTTTATTTTGATTTTCAACATACAATAAAAGAAAATAGTACAATAAAGAAAAATAGTACTGTACACAGCCATGTTGTGTGACATTTACAGAGGTAACAGATCTATGGTACTTACTTGGGTTCGGATGAGGGGTATTTACCAAGGTATTTACCCAGGTGGAGTAGCTGGATAAACGAGTTACAACTGATCATGACAATCTAATAATTGACTGACAGTAGTGGATACCTGGATGGATCTGTTTAGAAAGTCCCTATGTATACTAAATTTTTAGATAACATTGAAAACAGGGAAGAGAGAGAAAAGAGCAAAAAAAAAAAAAACAGGGGTGGGGGGGGGGGGGGGGGTGGCGCACATAGTTGACAAGTAAGTAATTGGTAGGGTACATTGTATGATAGTCCAGATATATTTTACCACATTAAGGTTAAGATTGGGATAGCTGGTTTGAAGTCCGTGTTCAGGCGGTCTTTGATAAGTAGATGCATGAGCTCTCGTTTGATGTGGGTAATGTTAGGGCACTGAGGGGAAATCCAATTTTTCAAAATGGTTCTTCTTGCGATTAACAGGCAAATCAGAGACCACTCTTTGTGTGAAGCGGTATCTTTTGAGTCCCCTGCGTGTCTCGTAGTAGTGTTGGTGATTTGGGACCATGGCAGAAGTTTTGGATCCCAGTGGCCGAAGATGAGGAGTAACGGATCCTTAGGTAGTTTTAGTAGTGTTACTTCAAATATGTAAGCAAGAACCTGATCCCAGAATGTAGAGAAGTAGGAGCAATTCCAGAAGCGATGAATTAGGGATGGTTTCTGAAGGTTGCAAAGTGGGCAAAAGGCTTTGCTCTTGTCAGTTTTTGATGATAGGAAAGGCATATATGCTCTGTGAGCTGTTTTCAGTTGCGTTTCTCTCCATATTTCGTTGGGTGTTAGCTTTTGTACGGTGTTGAGGCCTTGCAGGATTTTTTCCACGACGTTTGGGTCAGGGAAATCTTTGTGCCAGTTTTTGATCGATGATGATGATAGAGGTAGAGATGACTTGTGGAGGAGAGGTTTGTAAATGTCCGATATTTTGTATGAGTTGTTCAAAATCATTTGGTCTGTGACGTTTGTTTGGAAACTTTTGTTGGCTTGTTTGCATGCCTCCTTTAAAAAACTGATGCATTGACCATAGTAGAAAGTATGTGTTGTGGGTAAAGAGAAGGTTTCTGCGATGTTGGCAAAGGGTAATGGCTGCCCCGTAATTGTGTTGCAGAGAGAGGAGAATTTTGTTAGGCCTTTCCTTTCCCATATTTTGAAAGGTTTATACTCCAAACCTGGTGGGAAAAGCGGGTTTCCTTGAATCGGAAAGGTGAATCGATACGAAGGGAGGTATCTTGAGTATTTTCCTTGCCTCTCTCCATGCTAAAGCTGTGTCCCTTAGTAGGAGATTATGTTGGTAGAGAGGGGAGACTGACTTCCATTTGCAGTGGAGGAGGGCTACTAGTGAGTAAGGGTGGGCCATGTCAGATTCCAGGGAGAAGTTGGAGTAGCGAGATGACTGCGTTATCCAGTCTATACTAGTTCTAAGTAAGCATGCTATGTTATAGATTCTGATATGAGGGAGACGGATGCCCCCTTCGCGCCTGGGAAGATATAGTTTTTTTAAAGCTACACGTGGTCGTTTGTTTTGCCATAGGAATTTAGATATGGCAGAATTTAGTGAGGTCACATCCTTATGATGGAGAAGTAGAGGGATAGTTTGTAAGGGGTATAGTAGTCTTGCAAAACTGACAATTTTTATTAAATGACATTTTCCCAAGAGCGAGAGGGGTAGATCCATCCAGGCATTTAATTCCTGAGTTATTTTTGACAACAGAGGAGGAAAATTAAGGTGATACAGTGAAGAGGGGAGTTTTCCTATTTTTATACCCAGATAGGTGATATTAGATTTTGCGACAGGGAAAATGGATTGCTGGGTCCATGATGGTGTAGAGTGAGTGCCAATGGGGAGAACTTTGCTTTTGCTATAATTAATACGGAGACCAGAGCAGAAGCAGAATTCATCAAATATATTTTTTATGGTTATCATGTCTGATGGGGGGTTGGCTGACAATATGAGGACGTCATCTGCAAATAGGGAGGTGCGTAAGTCATGGGTGCCTATTTCTATGCCATTTAGGGGGGCTATTAATGTTAGGTACCTGGAAAGAGGTTCTAGGGCGATATTGAAGAGGAGTGGGGATAGGGGGCATCCTTGACGTGTACCCTTGTGAAGGTGAAATTCTTCTGATAGAAGGCCTGCTACTACCAGTCTTGCTGTCGGGGCCGTGTACATGGCGGTGATAAGATGGTGGAAGGGGCCAGTGAAACCTATTGCTGACATTGTCATGGATAGCCAGTCGAAACTAACGTTATCGAAAGCTTTTTCCGCGTCTAACGTGATAATGGCATGATCGGTGTCTGGGTTTTGAAGGGCGTGTTCTAAGGCCAGCATGACTTTGCGTATATTGAGGGTAGCAGTTCTGCCTTTTACGAAACCGGATTGGGCGGAGTGAATTAGAGAGGGCATGATGTCGGCTAATCTAGTGGCTACAATTTTAGAAAGAATTTTCACATCTAAATTGAGGAGTGAGATGGGTCTGTATGAGCCCGGTTCCTGGGGGTCTTTGCCCTTCTTAGATAGCAGTTTTATAATGGCCTGATTTCCCGACTGTAGGTATGCACCACCTGACCATATACCCTGGTATACTTGGAGAAGAGTGGGTTCTAGGAGGGATTGTAGGGTCTTGTAAAATTCACTAGTGAATCCGTCTGGACCCGGGGCTTTTGAGAGGGTCAGGTTGCGGATGGTGGTCGAGAGTTCAGGAAGAGTTATAGGTGCATTAAGGGTTTCTAGTTGTGATGGGGAGATTTGGGGCAAGTTTATTTTCTTTATAAAGGCGCGTGCTTTTTGTGTATCTATGGGGTTTGAGGTGTATAGTGTGCTTTAAAATTTTTGCATGACTTTGTTGATCAATCGTGGGGTGGATTGGAGAGTGCTTGTACTGTCACGAAGTGATGTGATGTGAGTCGGGCGGAAAGGGCCTTTGCAAAGTCTAGATAATAATGTGCCTGCCTTGTTCACAAACTTGTGGAATGTGGCATCTAAATAGGCCTGTTTGGTGAGTTCAAGGGTGTTAACCTAAGTGTCAAATTCTCGTTTTGCCACCTGCCATTCGGTCCTAATAGCTGGGGAATCTTTAGTGTATAATGCGCGTTGTGCCTGGTGAAGGCGCGAGCTGGCTTCTTTGTATTTAGTTAGAGTGTTGCGTTTAAAGGAAGAGGCATAAGAGATGATACGGTCCCTTAGCAATGCTTTACCGGCGTTCCAGAAGAGGTTGGGATCGTTAGTGTGGGGGGCGTTATTTGAGGAGTATTCAGTCCATGCATCGGATATGTATTGTTGGAAGTCAGTGTTGTTATGTAGGTATGAGGGGAACCGCCAAATATTGGGGTGTGGGGGTAAGTCTAGATTATCGAGTGTCACCTCTATAGGGGCATGGTCGGAGATGGTTATGTCGTGGATGTCGGTATTCTGGAGGAAGGGGAGTAGGTTGTCTGAGCCAAAAAAATAGTCTATCCTTGTGAATATTTTGTGTGGGTTGGAGTAAAACATAAATTCCCTGTCTGCCGGGTGGGAGAGGTGCTATAAATCCTGAAGGTGGATAGATTCCATGGTGTTTGCGAGGAGAGAGGGGGCGGAGGGGGCGCTACCCGGTTTCGCTCCTTTTGGAGAGGACCTGTCATCCGTCTGATGGAGAGTATCATTAAAATCCCCTCCAATCAGATGGGGGAGGTGGGTGTTTTCTAGTAGCCAGCTGGACAGTTCGGTGTAAAAGGATCTGCCTGGGCTGTTGGGAGCATAGACATTTGTTATTACTAGCTCTTTGGAGCCTATTTTGACATGTGCCGTGAGCAGACGGCCCTGACTGTCATTTTTCGTTGACGAAACTGAGCAAGGGAGGTTTTTGTTTATGAGGAGGAGAACGCCAGCTTTGCAGCCTACCGTCTCGGAGCCTAAAACAGTGCCTACCCAAAGCTTCTTCATGCGATGGAAGTCTGGGGCTGATAAATGTGATTCCTGAAGTAATGCTATATCAGTTTTGAGCCGTTTGAGATGCCTAAGGATTTTCATTCTCTTTTGGGGGGATCTGAGACCTTTACATTCCAGGAGACTATTCTCATATTGGGGGGGTCTTGAGGGGGATATGTGCCAATGAGTTCGGTTTATCACTGTGTAGGTGATGTGTTGCAATACCAGCTATATCAAGAAGCATAATAGTGTAGTACTGGTCGTGATGTGGGTTAGAGGTGCAAGAGGGTTGGTATGAGCCCTGAGGAAAGGGGGAAGGGGGGGAGGGGGAGGGGATGTCATAAATGGAGAACAACAAAAAAAGAGAGTATCACAATTAAGCATGAAAACGTCACTTTTTTCTGCATGGAGTCACTGTGTAGGTCAACTCCCACATCAGGACATGTGCAATGTGTCCCCAGCATGCCCATGAGAGAGTAGCAGGTGCCTATATAGGATCCTGCGGGCCGGTTTTCTGGGGGAGGGGGGGGGGATGAATGAATTTAGCCGTACACAGTGAGGCCATTAGGAAATAAACAACCAAGTTAGAAGAAAAATAACTGCTAAGAGATAACTTTGAAAACTGAAACACAGATATTAATAACATTATACTTTACTTATTGCCTTCCGAGAGAAGCAAAAGGAACCTGAGGAGGGACAGTGATGGCAGCTGTCCATAAATTGCTTAGCCAGAAAAGTGGATTTCGAGTCTCTGTTCAGTGAGGGGTGAAACGGTGCTGGTCTGAGACCGAGGATCTGAAGCGCTTGGGAGAGTCTTTTCGCGGGCTCCGTTGATCCAGGGATCGGTTGATTGGAGTGCCTTTGGAAGGGGTGTGTTGAGTGTTGGAGAGCATCGACCGCATGTAGGCTTCTGCTTCAGGATAACTGGAAGGATAACTGGTCGCCGCTGGGTGTCCTGAGGCGTAAGATAGCCGGGAAGGCTAAAGTGAATTTTATTTGTTGTTTAAAGAGTTCTGAACATATCTGCTGGAAGGCTTTGCGTTTCTTTGAGACCTCGATGGAGTAGTCGGCGAAAATCAGAACCTTCACGCCATCGATTTGGAATGAGCGGGTTTGTCTGAATTTTTGGAGGATAAGAGCCTTGTCTGAATAGTTCAAGTATTTAGCAATGATGGGTCGAGGGTTTTTGCGTTCTTCGGCATATGACCCCATCCTGTGAGCGCGTTCCACCGTACAAGAGCCAGTTAGGCCTAGCGCCTCAGGGATGTGTTGGGAGCAGAAGTCTGATAGAGCGGATGCTTGAAGAGATTCGGGTATCCCCACGAATCGCAGGTTGCTCCTTCTGGACCTGTTTTCCAAATCGTCGAGTTTTTGAATTATATCTTGGTTTGTCTTGTCTTGTGCTTGTTCTGTGGCTTGAGCTTGGTACATCTCTTCTTCCATACTTGATAGGCGATGTTCTAGCTCATTTAGCCTAGTGTTATGTTCTCCTAGCTGGGCTTTTATTTGTTTCATCCCCGCATTAACAGCTTTCTCCACAGATGCAGATATCATGGGGGACAGGAGGGCTGCTACAGCCTGCGCTATGCACTCTGTTTTGTGGTCCCCGGCATGCTGTGGTGAGGGGGCTTGCATGGAGAAAGCCTGAGAGAGGGAGGCTTGGGGAGAGGAGGCCTGAGAGTGTGGCTGAGCGGGGGGATGCCTGTAGGGAGGTGTGTGGAGCTGTGCTGCCACTTACTTCCATCTCCGCCATCTGTGTGCCTGGATGGATGTCCGTGTAGGCCGAAGCCGGGGCCTTGATTTGCAGCTGGGCCGGTGGCGCCGTCTGGGCCGTGTTGGTGTGGGAGCCGAGGACCTCCGCGAATCGGACCATAAAGTGGGTGCTGTTGCCCGAGGTGGTCGAGGGTGGTTTTGGGCTTCTGGGCTGGCTTTACAGGCCGGTTTTTATGTCCTTGGTGCGGGAGCTGTGAGGAGAGGCAGCTACTCCATGCGGCGCCGGAAGCGGAAGTTCCTATATATGTTTTTAGTAGAGAAACTAGGGAAGAAAATAGTGGTCATTGCAACTTTTTATATCACACAGTATTTGCGCTGCAATTTTTCAAACAGTTTCATGAATTATAAAAAAAAAAGACTAAAGTTAGCCTGATTTTTTTGTATAATGTGAAAGATGATGTTACACCAAGTAAATAAATACCTAACATGGCACGCCTTAAAATTACGCACACTTGTGGAATGGCGCCAAACTTCGGTGCTTAAAAATATCCGTAGGCTACAGTTTAAAAATGTTTACATAGTTCATAGTTAGTAGGGTTGAATAAAAACACCAGTCCATCCAGTTCAACCTAAGTGAGTGTCAACAAATTGTCCCTATCCCTGTACATTGTGTCTCATTGAGATGCTTATCTATTATATTATTATTTATTTAAGGTACACATATAGCGCCATCAATTTACACAGCGCTCCCCACATAAATTGCACACTCACATCGGTCCCTACCCTCTATGTGCCCACAATCCAAGGTCCTCAACTCACATTCATATACTAGGGCCAATTTTGGACAGAAGCCTATTAACCTACCAGCTTACCCATTTAGAGTTACAGAGGAGGTCTTATGCTAGAATTATTGCTCTCAGGTTCACGGCGATACCTCACATGTGTGGTTTGAACGCTGTCTACTTACGCAGGATCGACGTTCGTATGCGTTCGCTTCTGTGTGCGAGCACGCGGGGGGCGGGCACGCTTAAAAAGATTTTTTTTTTCATTATTTTATTTATTTTATTTTTTTACACTTTTCCTTAAAAAAAATTTTAATCGCTTTTATTTCTATTACAATAAATTTAAACATCCCTTGTAATAGGAATAGGGCATGACAGGTTCTCTTTACAAAGAGATGTGGAGTCTATAAGACCCCACATCTCTCCTCTAGGCTGGAAAACCTAAGATCATCCCAAGGTCATAGAGATGGCCGGGGACCATTTGGTCCTCTGTCAGCTCCTTGGTAAACTTCCGTCACCAGCCGATTCATTCTCCGGCCATTCACACAGGCTGAAGCTGAAGCTGACCAGCCACTATGATTGTTTTTACTTTGCAGTAAATTGCCGTCAGAAAAGAAAGATATATTAATGATGCCTGCAGCTGCAAGTATCATTCAGATATCTCCACTCAAAGTCAAGAAAATCATATGAAAAAAAAAATATTCTATTATTATTTTTGTTATGCAGGACCATCAAGAAATTCTTCACCAGGTTACAAAGAATAAAAATCATGCAGCCAGTCCTGCTAAAGGAGATTATAATGACAGTGTTAGATTCTGGTGCAGTGATACAGATGCTCTCATCAGAGTCAGTTTGGATAGAAGATCAAAGCTTCCAACTGTCCCTGATTTCGAGGGACTGTCCCTGTCCCCCTGATTTGGAACAAAGTCCCTCTGTCCCTCTTTCTTCCTCATTTGTCCCTCATTTTGGTTTGATCTATATACAGTGCCTTGAAAAAGTATTCATACCCCTTGAAATTTTCCACACTTTGTCATGTTACAACCAAAAACTTAAATGTATTTTATTGGGATTTTATGTGATAGACCAACACAAAGTGGCACAAAATTGTGAAGTGGAAGGAAAATGATAAATGTTTTTCAACATTTTTTACAAATAAATATGTGAAAAGTGTGGCGTTCTTTTGTATTCAGCCCCCTTTACTCTGATACTCTAACTAAAATCTAGTGAAACCAATTGCCTTCAGAAGTCACGTAATTAGTAAATAGAGTGTACCTGTGTGTAATTTAATCTCAGTATAAATACAATTGTTTTGTGATGCACTCAGAGGTTTGTTAGAGAACATTAGTGAACAAACAGCATCATGAAGGCCAAGGAACATACCAGACAGGTCAGGGATAAAGTTGTGGAGAAGTCTAAAGAAGGGTTATGTTATAAAAAAATATCCCAAGCTTTGAACATCTCACAGCACTGTTCAATCCATCATCCGAAAAATGGAAAGAGTATGGCACAGCTGCAAACCTACCAAGACATGGCCGTCCACCTAAACTCACAGGCCGGGCGAGGAGAGCATTAATCAGGGAAGCAGCCAAGAGGTCCATGGTAACTCTGGAGGAGCTGCAGAGATCCACAGCTCAGGTGGGAGAATCTGTCCACAGGACAACTATTAGTCATGCACTCCACAAATATGGCCTTTATGGAGTGGCAAGAAGAAAGCCATTGTTGAAAGAAAGCTATAAGAAGTCCCATTTGCAGTTTGTAAGAAGCCATGTGCAGGGCTTTTTTACTCGGAGAAAAGGTGCAGGAACTCACCCCCCCAACCCTAGGCCACACCTGTCTCCGCCCCTCATAGCACTGCCCGCTTTAGGGAACAGGTATACTTTGGGGGCTATACAAGTAATTTGTATAAAATTTGTTAATAAAAAGCAATGTAGTAAAATGCACAACACATTAGAAATATCCAGCTCTTACCAAAGTAAATGCAGAGGGACTTGCAGATTATTTCAACCGGTTCATATCCAGCAGAGAGACACCATCATATCACTCAAGAGACAGCCCCATAACCAGCAAATAGACAGCTCCATATCCAGCAGAGACAACCCCATAACCAGCAAATAGACAGCCCCATATCCAGCAGAGACAGCCCCATACCCAGCAAAGAGACAGCTACATATCCAGCAAATAGACAGCTCCATACTCAGCAAATAGATGGCCCCATAACCAGGTAAGAGACAGCTACATATCCAGCAAATAGATGGCCCCATAACCAGGTAAGAGACAGCTACATATCCAGCAAAGTGACAGCTACATATCCAGCAAATAGATGGCCCCATAACCAGGTAAGAGACAGCTACATATCCAGCAAAGAGACAGCTACATATCCAGCAAAGAGACAGTCCCATATCCAACAGACAGCCCCATGACCAGCAAAGAGACAGGCCCATATCATATCCAGCATAGAGACAAACTTTTCCAGCACAGAGACAAACAAAACCCACATCCAAGCAGCATTAACAAAGCCCCATTCTGCATGAATACTTTACCAAGAAAGGCTGCACAGCTTCTCTACAGTCAGGCTACACGTGTCAGACGCGATTGCTCTCTCTCTCTTCACACAGATCCAAGAGAGGCTGCCGCCGAAAGGAGCATTCAGTCTGCATGGAGAGGCAGAGTGCGGATGATATCACTCCGCTCTCCACTGTCTCATTTAAGGATGAGCTTCGGCGTGTCCGCATGCTTCCCTTGCCGAGCCCGCCAGGAATTCGGCACGGTGTAGCGCTAATTACAAGCAGTTAGACATTTCCCAATGTGCGGCTGCAGAGATCGTGAAATGTCTTACTGCCTGTGATTAGCGCTGCGCCGACTTCCTGGCGGGCTCGGCACGTGCAGCATGCGAACACGCCAGAGCTCTTCCTTAGTCTCAGTCATGCTGCAGCTGGAACTATATACGATCGCCAGCTTATGCAGTCTCCCATTCATGCTTGGTTCCACGTCTGTGTCTGGCATAGGTGGCGGAACAGTGTTCCGGCGCGTTCCGCCAGAAAAAAAGCCCTGGCTATGTGTGATGGAAAACTAACACTGCATATCATCCTGAACACATCATCCCCACCATCAGTGGCGGCTGGTGCTCAAAATTTTTTGGGGGGTGCAAACAAACTAAAAAAGTCTGAAAAATAATGAAAAATAAAACATCAATTGCAGCCACTGTGCCCATAAAATGCAGTCACTGTGCCATCAACTGCAGCCACTGTGCCATCAATTGCAGCCACTGTGCCATCAATTGCAGCCACTGTGCCCATCAAATGTAGCCACTGTGCCCCATAAAATTAAGCAACTGTGCCCAATAAAAGGAAGCCACTGTGCCATCAAATGCAGCCACTGTGCCCATAAAATGCAGCCACTGTGCCCCACCCCCTGTCCGAAAAGGGGCCAGATGCCTGAATAGGGGGTGGTTACAGCGGCCATGGATAGATTCATGCTATGCATGAATCTTTCCATTTTACATAGAGGGGGTGGCTGGAGAGAGGGGGCGGCGCCCGTGCGCCCTTAATGGACACACCGCCACTGCCCACTGTGAAATATGGTGGTGGCAGCATCATGTTGTGGGGATGCTTTTCTCCAGCAGAGACATAGAAGCTGGTCAGAGTTGATGGGAAGATGGATGGAGCCAAATACAGGGCAATCTTAGAAGAAAACTTGTTAGTCTGCAAAAGACTTGAGCCTGGGGCGGAGGTTCACCTTCCAGCAGGACAACGACCCTAAACATACAGCCAGAGCTACAATGGAATGGTTTAGATCAAAGCATATTCATGTGTTAGAATGGCCCAGTCAAAGTCCAGACCTAAATCCAATTGGGAATCTGTGGCAAGACTTGAAAATATGCTGTTCACAGACGCTCTCCATCTAATCTGACAGAGCTTAGGCTATTTTGCAAAGAAAAATGTCACTTTCTAGATGTGCAAAGCTAGTAGAGACATCCCCAAAAAGACTTGCAGCTGTAATTGCAGCGAAAGGTGGTTCTACAAAGTATTGACTCAGGGGGGCTGAATACAAATGCACAAAACACTTTTCACATATGTATTTGTAAACCATTCATCATTTTTCTTCCACTCCACAATTATGTGCCACTTTGTGTTGGTCTATCACATAAAATCCCAATAAAATACATTTCCATTTTTGGTTGTAACATGACAAAACACTTTTTCAAGGCCCTGTAGTTGTATACAAAATGCACTATTTAGCTTTCAAAAAGTCTTACACTGTGCTAAACCTTTTATCTGATTTCTAAATTGTTGCATTTGTAAGTTTCAATAGCTAGTAAAAAGGAAAAGTAGTGGTAAAAAAGCAATTGTGGGTTTAACAAATCTTTTTTTTTTGTATAATTCTCCTTTAAGGTGGCGTGGCAGGGGGTGCGCCCTATGCCTAAATACTTTTGCTAATAGGTGTCCCTCGTTCCCATCTCAAAAAGTTGGAAGATGACTAAAGGATCAGTCCACCTAAAAGTGATGTTGTGATGTCTTTGAATCCATGTCAAGTCCCTAGCTTTTTCTTGTTCTTGCATATTTCAAAAATGAGATCTCCTACCATAATCACCACTTCTGTACCTGCCTATCCATTAGATCTCCCTGCCATAATCCCCACTTTGTTGCTAGCCACCTGTTAGATTTGAGTGTTTTCTTAGCCACATTTGTGTGTTTCAGCTACAACTGTTATATGGTAGCCCTTCCTAATGGTCACATCAAATTTAGAGGGCTAGGAAGCCATTTACAAGGATCACACCAAAAGGATCACTGTAAGATCAGATGACTATACAACATGCCAATGTTGTAAGAGAGAGAGTAAGTATAATTTATTTTCTGCACGTAGGCAGGTTGCCTACAGATTTAATAATTAGACTGTGGCCGACCCAGGTTGAGGAAAGGGTTAATGTTATGTCTTCTGTTCCCAGATTTTTTTGGGCCCCTGTCATCTGCTCTGTATTATATAAATGGGGAGGTCTGGGTTCCAAGAGCACACTCAAGAAAAAAATTCCATGACCGCTGCAGAGACCCGAGGAGGGCTACTGCACCATGCAGTCTCTCGGAAGGCACCGGAAGTCCAGAGATCCACCAGTCCCTGGAAAACACCAAGCATGGACTACTACCTTGTGGAGGTATGCCTGGGCACCCTAATTGAGACAGATAGGGATAATCTAGCGCAAATGTTTCCGTTGAACTGTACCATTAATGTTTCACGTAAATATGTTCTGAGCCTGGTCTGAAGTCATTTAAAGGGGTGCATGGCGTATTACAAGAACAGGGTCAGTAAAGCACATGTAGGGTATGAAGAACAGCCACTACAGAAGGTCTAATTGGCAAAATAAGGAGGAGGAATGCAGTTGCTATAGGTAACCAAGAACTAGAGTAAGGTACATTGCAGCCAGTTAGGAAGTGTAGTACCCGATGTAGGTGACGGGTACTCCGGTATCAAGAGTGTTGATGTTCTGGCGCCCTCCCCAGTGGTTGGTTTCCCAAAGCAACCGGGTCTGAACCCATATTACAGAGACCCAAAGCCTGGCCACATGGTACGAGGAGGAAGGGGTTAACAAGTACATGCATGAGGTCTGTGCTGAGTGCACGATGAGACCCCATTCTGTCACTGTGAGTGAAATGACAGAGGTAAGCTGGAGTGGTGGAGAGAGCACAGGCTCAGCAGTGTCCCTCCAAATTGCAGCATACATCAAGAATTAGTGCAAAGTACAATGCAGCCAGTTGATAAGCGTGGTACCTGGTGTTGATGACAGGTCCACTGGTAGCGAGGATGTTCTTGCTCCCTCTCCTGTGGTGGGTTTCCCAAAGCAACCGAGACTGAACCTGTGTTACAAAAACCCAAAGCCACACATGAGGTCTGCTCTAAGTGCATAGCGGAATCTCATTCTGTCACTGGGAGTGAGATGGCACAGATAAGCTGGACTGGTGGAGAGGGCACGGGCTCAGCAGTGTCCCTCCAAATTGCAACATACATCAAGCAATGCTGTGCAGTGACACAGGACAGCAGTTTTACCAAAGGACAGTAATACGGCTCATCTCTAAGTCGGAGAACTGTCTTAATGTTTGATTCTCACATGACCGCGATACCCGCCTGGTCCCGAGCATAGGTGAACACGCGTACAAGGTAAATGGTCCCACCCACATGGGAGTAGAAGCATAAAATTGTAGCACCTTTGTCCTACACAGTAAATTTAGTTGTGCTGGTGGTAACTAGCCTGGCTAATTTGTAGTTTTGATCAAATGGCTTTCTCCTAATCTTGAGTTTAACTGTGATTTTTCTCTTCTGTCAATAGGTGGCACTGTCGCCTTTGGCATTAGAATGATAGATTACAGCGAATTCAGGTTATGCGTCAATATGCTTTTCTCAGCCAATCAGCAGGAGTTTCTTTGGCCGCTGAGCGTTCTGGGATAGTCTATTTATTTGGAAGGAGTCAGGTGATCGGGGTCCTTCCACACGGGCTGCAGCCTGGGTGGGTGGTGTGGAGTAGCAGCAGAGGTGTAGGCCTGAAGCCTGAGGCCTAGCCACGTGTAAAGAGGCTCGGCCTGAGCTGAGCCTGTTCATAGGAGAAGAAGTTGCCAGAGGGTCAACCACTCTTGTTGCCGGAGGCAGGTGTCAAAGGGATGGACTTCTGAGGGAGTACCAGAGCAGACACTTCACTAGCCGGGGATGGTGAATTAAGTGGGGAAGCTTCAGTAGAGACTCATCCAGGAATACAGCGGGTAGCTGTGAGTAAAGCTTGAAGGAGTACAACGGGTAGCTGTAAGTAGAGCTTGAAGAGAAGTACAGCTGGTAGCTGTGAGTAGAGCTTGAAGATAAGTACAGTGGGTAGCTGTGAGTCAAGCCTGAAGCATTCAGCAGGTAACTAAGAGTCCGAGGAACTCAGCGGGTAGCGTGGGTGAAGCTTGAAGAATACAGCAGGTAGCTGTGAGTGAAGCTTGAGAAGTCCAGCAGGTAGCTGGGAACTAAGCTTGAGGATTATACAGTGGGATACTGTGAGTTGAGCTTGAAGATCTACAGTGGGATACTACAGTTGCTACAAGATACAGATCCCTGCATTCAGCTTAAAGGCCCTTTTCTGTATTGCTGCCTGCCTAGCTCTATTTTTGTCTGCGAAGTCTGCCAAGTTGCTATTGCATTTGCCTAAAGGTGTTCTGTGCCCTATCCCTCTCTCCTCCTGTTCCTGGTAAAAGAAAATTAAACTCTCTTTGTTTTGTTTTTTAAAGTGACTGGCACCCATTTTCCCATCTTTCCATCTTTCACTACACCCACCATGTCTGGTAAGCTGCACCCTGAGGAGGATTGTCAGCTCTTCCTGATTCTGGGGGTCACCATCAGGCCCTTAGAGGTCAGGGAGGCCGCTACAAAAATATTGAAGAAACCCACAAAAAATTGAAAATACAAACACCCACCACACACCTGAAAGAACTGACTTTAGCCCTGCAGCACTGCCATCATAACCAGCATAAGCAACAAAATAGGGGTCACTGGAAAAACAAGTTCTTAAAATATCAAACTTGCAATGAAACATGCTCAGTAAGTTAGTATGCCGTTTAAACTGAAAATAAATGCAACAACCATACTGTATATTATACTGTGCTTAGTAGTACTGCCTTTAGGTGTTAGTGTTACTTTGATTGTTAGGACTCTACCAAACTGCCGCACTAAAATGTGCAATACGTTTTACATGTGTTGCGTTAAAATCTAGTGCAATGCATATGCAGTGATTAATTGGTTGTTAAGGACCTCAGCGGGTGCCGGCTCTTCTGTTCACTGGTGAGGTAGTCTGAACCTGCCGGCATCCTTAACAACTAGCAGATAGCTACACATACAATGGTAACTCCATGGTGGTCACCCCTAGCTCCTCTCTGCTCAGCCTCTTGTGCATGAGCCATCAATACCTCTGAATCATTGCATGGGGGGGAGTAGCTAGGAAAGCTGAGCGGGACAGCCCCGGGTGACTTTCTGACAATAAAGAGAGGAGCGGGGTTGGCCGAGCTGACTCCTCTACATGAAGAGACTTATGCCCTGTACATACGATCGCACATTCGGACAACAAAATTCATGTTTTTTTTTCCAACGGATGTTGGCTCAAACTTGCATTAAGGTGAAAAAACATCTGACAATACTGGCCCCCCCAGCCCCGCCATTTTACTTACCTAAACCCGTTCACCTGCTGCGCTCGCCCCCGATTTCCTCTTCGCCGCTCAGCCTGGGCGTTGATTGGCTAGAGTGGATGCATTGAAAGCAGCGCAGCCATTGGCTCGCGCTGCTGTGAATCACATCCAATGACGCGGCGCGCCGGGGGGCGGGGCCGAGTGATACAGTCAGCGGCTATAGCCGCCGGCTGTATCACGGGAGCGTGACCGCAAGAACTAAACACCATGCAAGAGAGCATGAATGAAGGCGTTTTAGTTCTTGCGGGGAGGAGCTGAGACAGCCGCCGAGGGACCCCAGAAGACCAGGTCTGGGGCCACTCTGTGCAAAACGAGCTGCACAGTGGAGTAAGTATAACATGTTTGTTATTTAACCACTTCGCTACCCAGCCATAGTAATATGACGTCCACAGATGGGATCTTCCATCCTGGGTGGATGTCATATGATGGCCTGGGCTTCCCGGCCGCCTAGGGGGCGCACAAGTTGTAAGACACAAGCTAATCTGAGGAAGCATCCAATCATGTTCCAGACTCCTGTACCTACCATACAATTTAGAACAAAATGGTGTAGCATAGAGAATGAACCATTTTTTATGACCCCATTCACACCTGCAAATTGGCCATTTGCGATTAAATGTGGGATTAGCTACAGACTGAAGCTCCATTGAAAGCAATGGGAGGCTGACAGCTCACACAGACAATCAGGGCTGTAATCACTCAAGCAGCAATTACCTGAATGATTGGTCCTGCAACAGACTGTTTGGTCCCTAGGGTCAATCATTCACAGGTAATTGTTCCATGAGCGATTATATGCAAGCAGCCACGATTAACTGCAGGAGCTGTCAGCCTACCATTGCTTTCAATGGAGCTTCCATCCACAGCTAATCATAAGGAGCCCTTGCTGAGTCGACTGCATGTAATTGCTAATGGCGCCATTCGCATGAGTTGTTCATTCTCACTACTGCACCATTTTTTTTTAATAGGGACGATGTGAAAGTATCAGAAGCATACTTTCTTATGTGGATATACCAACTATATTCTGAGGAGAAGAAACTATGACAGCCTGTTATCTCCAAGTAATCAGAGTTGATCAGTTGAGCTTGATCTATAATCAATAAATTATCTGCTATAGCAGGGAACAGATTAATGCATCACTGTAATGTTAAGCATGCTTTCTTATTCTAACAAAAATTAAAATAAAATTTGATTGAACATGAAATTTAAAGATGTCTTATGTACATTCTAAAGAAGCCATAAATCTAGGTCAGTGATAACCAAATTGCAGCCCCAGGAGCACCATTCCCTCTCCTGACACCATCAATGGGGCACTATTCTTCTCATTGATATCAATGGGGCACTATTCCTCCCACTGAAACCAATAATGGGGCGCTGAAGCCGGGGCATTTTCTATTCTCACTGGCCACAGCCTGCCCCCCTAAAGCCTAAAGGACTGTGAATTAGCCCTAGTAGCAGCAGATCTCACCATATCCAAGTCGGTTCCTTCCAATACATCAGCTAGTTTTTCTATTTTTGTGTTTTCAGTAAACAGAAAGTCATCATCCACCCAGAGGAAATATTTGGTGGTAACTTGGGATACAGCAAGATTCCTGCCCGCAAACCAGCCCTGGAAAAAAACAAGGCATGTTTATTGCTCAGAAATATTTCATTCTCCAATCTGTAGGCCACCTGAGTTAATAATCCTTCAAAAATTAGAGATGTGCAACATCAACGGCATCGTGAACCATTGTCACTAGTAGGAAGCCGATTCAGATCAATGTTGTACAGCTGATGCTGGAGTTGGTGCATGTAGACAGGAAGAGACTGAAAGGCTGGAGAAGATGTAACAAGGGAGGAACGTTTGGAATTATTGACATTTCTCCAACTGTCTATGCCATGCTTATGCAGATACGTCATTTAAAGTTGAACTCCAGGCACGTGGCTAAATACATAGATGAAATACATATGTAGAAGCTGTTTTACCTGTCAAAGGATTTGTAATTTTGTTCTGCCATTTCTTAAATTCACAAATCTCCGCCACACAGCACTGTCTGACAAGGGAGGGGACCTTAATTTTCCTCTGCTGCAGTTCAGTAAGGCTGACCATACATGGAACTTTTATTTTTCTTTTCAATCAGCCGGAAAAAAAAATGAACAGATTCCCCCTATCCACACAAGTGAGGTGGATGAAGGAATCCTCCCCACTCTGCTATTGTATTCTGACAGAAGGACTCCTCCGCTGTCTGAATACACTGCTCAGCACTGCAGCCAATTGGCTGGAAAAAGTCTTCCAACAGTTCTGTTCAACAAAAGCCGAATGTTAGATTGGCTTCTGTCAGATGGGAACAGCCATAGATAGATCAAAATTCGCCTGGTCCCTGCTGAACCAGACTGTAACAAGCCCCTGCTCGCTCGGTTCCACTCTCCCGATACTCCTCTGCTGCTATAGAATCAGATTGCAGATCGCAACGTCTGATGGTTCAGTCATCCGATACTCCGGGATTAGAACTACAGCTATGTGCCGTTCAAATCCAGTTGTGATAGCTCAGAACAAACACCAGGCAAGCTGTATGTAAGTTCAAACAGGGATCTCTCTTTATTGACAGGAATACAGTCTCTTTTATACAGTGAAAGAGGAGGTACAGACCTCCTGCTCATATTAATCTAACAATACACCTGTAACCTACACTGCTCAGCACTACAGCCAATTGGCTGGCAAAAGTCTTCCAACAGTTCCGTTTAACAAAAGCTGAATGTTAGATTGGCTTCTGTCAGATGGGAACAGCCATAGATAGATCAAAATTCGCCTGGTCCCTGCTGAACCAGACAAATTTTAATCAGCTAATTTTCAGACTTGAAACAAACTTTGAGGACAAAACTTCAGATTTCTCTACAAAAATGAATCCTAGACTTTCTACTCCCTCCGGAGTGGCTTCTGTCTCCTAAAAGGTCAGCAATACAGTCTCTATGAGGAGCACTTAGGCCCCTTTAAATGAACCTCTTCAGAACACGGCTAAAAACTACCAGCCCACCTGGCTGCCTTGAAGAGTATCTTGCAGCACTGTCCCAGGGAGAACTGGTTGGGTATGGCACCTAGCAGCCCTCTCTCTTGTAAGCCCTGGGGGTGCAGAGGTACTCACACTGTCCTTGCCCTGCAGCTGTAGGTGAAACTGCTTTCAGGCATTTCGCTGGGCTAGTTTCCTTCCTGGCTGTCCTTCCCTGGTTCACTGCAGGGCAGTGGAAATCTCTCTTTCAGCATCCTTCCTACCTCCAGCCTAGAGGAAAAACCCCTTCATCCAGACCCCCCCTCCCAGGCCATGCACAGCAGCACTTCAACACTCCATCTTCAACCCAACACCCCTGCTGGCCAGGCTTCTCAATATTTATGGGCTGGTTCAGCCATCCTGCCAGGCACCCTGGAGGTTTTGCCAGATTCCCATAAATATTCAGATCCCTTCCCCTATACCCTCCCCCACTAGCTTCTAGAAGTTTCCATGAAACCTCCAAAACCAGGAGCAGGCGATAGAAGCCTGTCTGCAGTGCCTGTCAGTCGGACCTAAATCTGAACCCTGACCAAATGAACAGACTCATACAACTACCATGAGTCAAGTACATTTTTCTACACTTATGCCACGTACACACGAGCGGACTTTACGGCGGACTTTGCCCGGCGGACTGGATTTCGTCGGACAATTCGATGTGTGTGGGCTCCAGCGGACTTTGTTTTCTCAAAAGTTGGACGGACTTATGCCGCGTACACACGAGCGGACTTTACGGCGGACTTTGCCCGGCGGATTTTTCGACGTACTTTCCGACGGACTTTCTGAATGAACGGACTTGCCTACACACAATCCACCAAAGTCCGTCGAATTCGTACGTGATGACGTACGACCGGACTAAAACAAGGAAGTTCATAGCCAGTAGCCAATAGCTGCCCTAGCGTGGCTTTTTAGTCCGTCGAACTAGCATACAGACGGCGGACTTTTCGACCGGACTCGATTTCAACGGATAAATTTTAAACAAGTTTCAAATCTAAGTCCGTCCAACTTTTGAGAAAACAAAGTCCGCTGGAGCCCACACACATCGAATTGTCCGTCGAAATCCAGTCCGCCGGGCAAAGTCCGCCGTAAAGTCCGCTCGTGTGTACGCGGCATTAGATTTGAAACTTGTTTAAAATGTATCCGTTGAAATTGAGTCCGGTCGAAAAGTCCGCCGTCTGTATGCTAGTTCGACGGACAAAAAGCCACGCTAGGGCAGCTATTGGCTACTGGCTATGAACTTCCTTGTTTTAGTCCGGTCGTACGTCATCACGTACGAATTCGACGGACTTTGGTGGATTGTGTGTAGGCAAGTCCGTTCATTCAGAAAGTCCGTCGGAAAGTACGTCGAAAAGTCCGCCGGGCAAAGTCCGCCGTAAAGTCCGCTCGTGTGTACGCGGCATTATTCTAGCACTAGAGGGTGCTGCAAAAGATACATTTAAGAAAGCATAAATGAGTACAAAGCTGCATTAACGCATCTTTTACATCCTCCTGGAGTTCAGCATTAACCGGTTCCCGACCGGCTTACGCAGATATACTGCGGCAAAATGGCTCCCCTGGACAAAACCCTGTACGAGTACGTCCTTCCGTTTTTTGGCCACCAGACCGATGCACGTGGCCAGCGGGCACGATCGCTGCCAGCCACCTGCATTTGCGTAAACACACAAATCCCTGTGCTGTCAAGGAAGAGGAAACTATCGTTTGTTCATACTAAGTAGGAAAAATGATATGTCTCCTCTCCTAGTCACTCCCATCCCCCTACAGTTAGAATACACTGAGGGAACACACAGTTAACCCCTTGATTGCCCCCTAGTTTCAACCCCTTCCCTGCCAGTGACATTTACGCAGTAATCCGTGCATATTTATTGCACTGATCACTGTATAATTGTCAATGGTCCCAAAAAAAGTGTCAAAAGTGTCTGATCTGTCTGTCGCAATGTCACAGTACTGCTGAAAATCACAATCTTTCCCATAGTTTGTATAACTTTTACGCAAACCAATCAATATACGCTTATTGAGATTTTTCTTTAACAAAAATATGTAGAAGAATACTGTATATGTTGGCCTAAACCAATGAAGACATTTTTTTTTTTTTTTTTTAAATTGGGGGATATTTATTAAAGCAAAAAATATAATTTTATTTTTTTTCAAAATTGTTGCTCTTTTTTGGTTTATAGCGCAAAAAATAAAAACCGCAGAGGTGATCAAATACCACCAAAAGAAAGCTCTATTTGCGAGGAAAAAGGGATGCAAATTTGGTTTGGGTACAGCGTCGAACGACCGCGCAATTGTCAGTTAAATTGACGCCGTGCCATATTGTAAAAAGTGCTCTGGTCAGGAAGGGGGTAAAATCTTCCGGGGCTGAAGAGGTTAAAGAAATATTGTAGCAGCCATCCATAATTCTAGTGGAATCTGTGACTCAGTTGGGGAAATTTCGCTTTACAACCTGTCCCTGTGACACCCATAAAAATGGAGGGAGGGATGTCAGTCACCAGGACAAGATATATAACAAAAAACTGTATTTTGTCGCATCCCTCAGTCATAGAAATGGGAAGAAAGGCCTGGAGTAAAAAGAAAGAATGCAATGGATGTAGGGCCGGCATGAGAGGGGTTAAAGGGGCTTGTTAGGTATTGAGGCTAAGGGTACAGGATAGGATAGCAGGCTGGGGGGGCAGGGTTTGAGCTGGGAGGAGTACAGGAAGGGGAGGGCTTCAGTCGTAGGAGAGTGAGTGGAGCAACTTCCTACCCTCCCGCCCTGAATAGGGTGGTTTGGAACGGTTAAGGAATCAAGGGGTCGTTCTAAGCAAGACGTGTTAATGGCGGGGTGCAAGGTTCTTTTTTAGGTTATATGGGCACCAAAAGGTATGGTGTAGGGACCCGCCTGAGGTACGGCTCCCAGGTGGTGGATGTGTACCTGCTAGTTGTCTCCGAGTTGGTGTTTTTTTGCAGCTGGAGGCCTGTGAAGTGACAAGAAGGTACTGTCCTGGGGTTTTATGCCTATTAGGACCTTGCAGCCTTTTCTCTTTAACCGATTCAGCCCCGGAAGAATTTACCCCCTTCCTGACCAGAGCGTTTTTTGCGATTCGGCACTGCATCGCTTTAACTGACAATTGCGCGGTCGTGCGACGTGGCTCCCAAACAAAATTGACGTCCTTTTTTTCCCACAAATAGATCTTTCTTTTGGTGGTATTTAATCATCTCTGCGATTTTTATTTTTTGCGCTATAAACAAAATAAGAGCGACAATTTTGGAAAAAACGCATTATTTTTTACATTTTGCTATAATAAATATCCCCCAAAAATCTATAAAAAAAAATTTTTCCCTCAGTTTAGGCCGATACATATTGTTCTACATATTTTTGGTAAAAAAAAAAAATCGCAATAAGCGTTTATTGATTGGTTTGCGCAAAAGTTATAGCGTTTACTAAATAGGGGATAGTTTTATGGCATTTTTATTAATAATTTTTTTTTTACTAGTAATGGCGGCGTTCAGCGATTTTTATTGTGACTGCGACGTTATGGCGGACATGTTGGACATTTTTGACACATTTTTGGGACCATTGTCATTTATAAAGCGATCAGTGCGATTAAAAATGCACTGATTACTGTGTAAATGACACTGGCAGTGAAGGGGTTAACCACTAGAGGACGGGGAGGGGTTAATCAGTACTAGGGGAGTGTTTTCTAACTGTAGGGGGGAGGGGCTTATGTGTCACTAGACTGATCACTGCTCCCGATGACAGGGAGCAGTGATCAGTGACACTTGTCACTAGGCAGAACGGGGAGATGCTGTGTACATCAGCATCTCCCCGTTCGTCCTCTCCGTGAGGCGATCGCGGGTATCCCCGCAGTGATCGAGTCCGCGGGACCCGCGACCCGACTCACGGAGCTCTCGGCCGGCGCGTGCATCCGTCGGCGCGCACGCAATGGCACGGCGGGGAATTCAAATGGACGTACAGGTACGCCCATTTGCCCAGCCATGCCATTCTGGCGACGTACATCGTCGTGCGCCGGTCGGGAACCGGATAATAAACAGTCTGGTCTGGTTTTTTATGTTATTAATGTTAATTATTAGTTAATTATATTTGTTTAATAAAAAGGCTGCTATGGCCAATTTACTCCAATTTTGTGTGGTAGGGAAAAGGTGGGGTTTTCTTGGTATAGCAGCAACAAGACATATTTAATACCACAGTCATGGATTTTACCTTAGCAAATGGCATAATGTACTGTTCTACATTTGGATCTTCAATTTTCTCTGGCTTCTCATTGTCATCAGCCACGATGACCTTTATGTCGGGGTAATACAGACGTATACTTTTTATCAGCTCCCGTAACTTATTATATCGCAGAAATGTCTTTGTGGTGATTGTCACCAAGGAGCTAATATTTCCATCTACAAATAAAATATACAAAATATGAGATAGTCATGTCAACATACGCTGTATAGCATCATCATTTTGGTTTGCTTATTTCTGCCTGGGGTCATGCAGGAGCAAGCCAATTCAAACTTTTCTTTGACACCTCAAATTCCTGTATCATTTTCATCAAATTATGGTATGTGCACATCAGAAAATATTGTATGACTTTACATTTTGGGGGATGAGTGTAAGAACTAAACATGTAATTTCTTTTTTAATCATCATTACATGTGAGATGGTATAATTAGTAATTTAGACAATGAATTTGGGCCCCTCCTTATCTCCAGTATAGTGATGTCATAATTCCCCTATTGGCATGCCAGGAGTGTGTGCGTTCATGCTCCATCATAGCTGCTGGTTCCAGCATCCTGGTTTTGGTTATGATGAATCCCTGTCTGTCTGTCCACCTGCAATCTGATTAATGTGGCCAGTCTCTGGGTGGAGACCAAACCTGATTTAAGCCAGCCAAGCCTGCGGTCTCATGCTTGTGATAGTGTGTGTAATATGCAGGGCTTTTTTTCTCACAGAAAGGGTGCAGGAACTCGACCACGCCCCCATCACATTACCGCCTAACAGTAGGAGGGTCTTAATGGGAATTGTTAAATAACAATAGTGTGTTCTGCACAAGTTGCAGAGTTTATTTATGCACTGCATACAAAGTGAATAGCTCTGGCATGCACTAAGTACAGAGTTCAGAGTTTAGGAGTGCGCTACGTACAGAGTGCAGGGTTCAGAGGTACACTGCGTACAGAGTGCAGGGTTCAGAGGTACACTGCGTACAGAGTGCAGGGTTCAGAGGTGCACTGCGTACAGAGTGCAGGGTTCAGAGGTGCACTGCGTACAGAGTGCAGGGTTCAGAGGTGCACTGTGTACAGAGTGCAGGGTTCAGGAGTGCGCTACATACAAAGTGCAGGGTTCAGGAGTGCGCTACATACAGAGTGCAGAGTTCAGGAGTGTGCTACATACAGAGTGCAGGGTTCAGGAGTGCGCCACATACAGAGTTCAGGGTTCAGGAGTGCACCACATAACGAGTGCAGGGTTCAGGAGTGCGCCACATACAGAGTGCAGAGTTCAGAAGTGCGCTACGTACAGAGTGCAGAATTTATGATTGTGCTACATACAGAGTGCAGAGTTCAAGGGTGAGTTACAGTACGTACAACGTGCAGGTTTCATGAATGCATATCTCACCTCCTTCCAGTACATAGCTCTCCTTCCACCCTCAAATCCTCTTTCCCCCACCTACAGAGTATCAGAGAGAGGGGCTGCTGTAAAATAGCAGCTTCAACTTACAGTAGTGCAGAGTGTAATGTTAAGAGGGGAGAGAGGGTATTAGTTCTAAGATGGGGGGAAAAGAGTTGACACTGGTGCTATGTTAGTTGGGCATTGGTGCTAAATGGGGGGATGTGCTAATTTGGGTTAGAGGAGGAACATTGTTGATAAGCGGGGGGGAGAGATTGGTGCTAAGTGGGGCACATTGAGGATAAGTGGGGGGAGAGGGGAGCCATTGGTGCTAAGTGGAGAAGAGAGGGGGCATTGGGTATAGGAGAGAGAGGGGGACATTGAGGACCAGTGTGGAGAGAGGGGGCTACTGGAGCTAAGTAGGGGGAGAGGAGGAACATTGGTGCTAAATGGGGGGAGAAGGTAGCTATTGGTGCTAAGTGGGGAGGAGAGGGGGACATTGGTGCTTAGTGGGGGACTAAACGGACATTTTAAACACAGTCATTGCATCCTGTGAATCTGTTCCTGCAGCTGCAGTATTAACTTTAGTGTACACTATGTGAGTGCAGTGTGCTCTGTGTGACTGTTCTGTGCACGTTGAGTGTCATATACCACAGTGCACTTGGTTTACCTGGAGTACTCTGTCAGATTGGGAAGATTTCTGGACATGTCCATTACAGGTGGGGTACAACAGCACACTTGTCCCTAAAACAGCAGAGGAACACAGCTGAGCAGCATGCTGCACGAACTGGAGGTGGCATAGTGTCCCAGGACGGACAGCCAATAGGAAGTTAGGGGTGTGTGTGCACTTTTTGTGGGCAGAGAGGTAATGTTCACATTGCAGAGGATGACTAGTGGCAGTAGATCGCAGGGTAGGGTTGGCTGTAATAGGAGATTAAAAAGGGATGTTTGCTCATAGTAGGTGTACTCGCTCAACGGCATCCGCACTGAAGGATAACCAGAGCAGGGAGGGTGCTGCCGGGAGAAGAGTGTTGTCACTTGTAAAAGAGAAGCTGGGCTTTTCTGTTTAAAAGTGACAGTAGTGAGCAGAGGAGCGAGGGATCAGCACCGGAGGTGGCAGAACACTGTTTCGCCGAGTTTCGGCTAAAAAAAAGCTCTGGTAATATGTGCAAGCCCTTTGTCTGTCTGTCTATCCTGTTCTGCTGTTTGGATCCCCCTATTTATGTCCTCGGATCAGTTACCAAGTACTCTCTGAACTCTGCCTGCCATTTGACTACGGATTGATCCTGACTATTCTGAACCTTGCCTGCCTTATACCTGAACTGTCATTGAATTACCCTACCTGTCTGCTAACCGCAAGTACCCATTTGCATTGCTCAGTTTGTGCCTGCCCCAGAGTGTTGGCCAGGCACTGTAGCATTGTGTATAAGACCTGAGGGCAACTGCTTGACTTATGGGAAAGGGGGGCTGCTGTAGGTGAAGAACACAGAAGCTAGCTATAATGTCTGACCACCTGTGTTAGGGGTAAGCGTGACATGGCAATTCCCATTTATAAACCACTCCTATAAAATATCTACCTTACAGGGCTACCATGGAAGTGAGATCTAACGAAAAAAATATAAAAAAACATAAATCTCATGCATACAACTGTTTAACAAAATGAATGAAATGTTAGACACAGAACAAAAGCTAAAAACAAGAGGTATACCTAAAAAAGAAAAATAACCCCCCCAAAAATGATCATGTTGGTAAAGAAAACATAAAAGTATATCCATAGGCATACATATACTGTATATCTATATATATATAAGTATATAGATCTATCTAGATAGATAGATAGATAGATAGATAGATAGATAGATAGATAGATAGATAGATAGATAGATAGATAGATAGATAGATAGATAGATAGATAGAGAGAGATATATTTATATATATAGATCTATCTATCTATCTATCTATCTATCTATCTATCTATCTATCTATCTATCTATCTATCTATCTATCTATCTATCTATCTATCTATCTATCTATCTATCTACATATATACAGCATCTCACAAGAGTGAGTACACCCTTTACATTTTTGTAAATATTTTATTATATCTTTTCATCTGACAACACTGAAGAAATCACACTTTGCTACAATGTAAAGCAGTGAGTGTACAGCTTGTATAACAGTGTAAATTTGCTTTCCCCTCAAAATAACTCAACACACAGTCATTAATGTCTAAACCGCTGGCAACAAAAGTGAGTACACCCCTAAGTGAAAATGTCCACATTGGGCCCAAAGTGTCAATATTTTATGTGGCCACCATTATTTTCCAGCACTGCCTTAACCCTCTCGGGCATGGAGTTCACCAGAGCTTCACAGGTTGCCACTGGAGTCCTCTTCCATTCCTCCATGATGGCATCACAGAGCTGGTGGATGTTAGAGACCTTGCGCTCCTCCACCTTCTATTTGAGGATGCTCCACAGATGTTTAATATGGTTTAGGTCTGAAGACATGCTTGGCCAGTCCATCACATTTACCCTTAGCTTCTTTAGCAAGCCAGTGGCCATCTTGGAGGTGTGTTTGGGGTCGTTATCATTTTGGAATACTGCCCTGCGGACCAGTCTCCGAAAGGAGGGGATCATGCTCTGCTTCAGTATGTCACAGTACATGTTGGCACTCATGGTTCCCTCAATGAACTGTAGCTCCCCAGTGCCGGCAGTACTCATGCAGCCCCAGACCATGACACTTCCACCACGATGCTTGACTGTTGGCAAGATATACTTGTCTTTGTACTCCTTACCTGGTTGCCACCACACACACTTAACACCATCTGAACCAAAAAAGTTTATCTTGGTCTCATCAGACCACAGGACATGGTTGCAGTAATCCATGTCCTTAGTCTGCTTGTCTTCTGCAAACTGTTGGCGGGCTTTCTTGTGCATCATATTTAGAAGAGGCTTCCTTCTGGGACAACAGCCATGCAGACCAATTTGATGCAGTGTGCGGCGTATGGTTCTGAGCACTGACAGGCTGACCCCCCACCCCTTCAACCTCTGCAGCAATGCTGGTAGCACTCAAACGTCTATTTCCCAAAGACAACCTCTGGATATGAAGCTGAGCATGTGCACTCAACTTCGTTGGTCGACCATGGTAAGGCCTGTTCTGAGTGGAACCCGTCCTCTTAAACCGCTGTATGGTCTTGGCCACTGTGCTGCAGCTCAGTTTCAGCGTCTTGGCAATCTTCCAGTAGCCTAGGCCATCTTTATGTAGAGCAACAATTCTTTTTTTCAGATCCTCAGAGAGTTCTTTGGGGGGACAGCAAATTTACACTTTTATACAAGCTCTACACTCAATATTTTACTTGTAGCAAAGTGTCATTTCTTCAGTGTTGTCACATGAAAAGATATAATAAAATATTTACAAAAATGTGAGGGGTGTACTCACAATTGTGAGATACTGTATATCTATATATATATATATATATATATATATATAGATAGATAGATAGATAGATAGATAGATAGATAGATAGATAGATAGATAGATAGATAGATAGATAGATAGATAGATAGATAGATAGATAGATTAATCTACTCATAGTGAACATACAACTCCAATTACGATTATGATTTGCAAATCTCATACACCCATATTTTAATATAAAATACAGTATATCAAACTAAACTGAGAAAATGTACCATTTTAATAATTAATTCTTTTGAAGTTGATGGTAACAGCATCTCTCAAAAAAGTTGGGACAGGGAAACAAAAAGATGGCAAAGTGGTACTAACTAGGAAGAACGGGAGTCAGTGTCTCAGAAGTAAAGATGGACAGAAGTTCACCAATCTGTGAAAAACTGCATCTAAAGATTGTCAAATAATTTCAGATAAAATGTTCCTCAATGTAAAATTGCAAAGACTTTCAATATATCATCATTTACAGTGCATAATTTCAAAAGAGAATATGGCTAAATCTCTGTGCGCAAGGGACAAAGCCGAAAAGCAGTATTGGATGCCCGTGATCTTATGACCCTCAGACAGCACTGCATTAAAAACAGGCATGATTCTGTGATGGACATCACTGCATGGGCTCAAGATTACCTCCAAAAATCACTGTCTGGGAATACAGTTCGCTGTGCCATCCAAAAATGCAACATAGAGCTCTATCATGCAAAGAAGAAGCCACATGATCCAGAAATGCCGCCGTCTTCTCTGGACCAAAGCTGATTTAAAATGGTCTGTTGCAAATTGGAAAACTGTTCTTTGGTCACACAAAATAAAATTTTACATTCTTTTTGGCAACCATGGGCTTGGCGTCCTCCGTACTAAAGAGGAGAGGGACCTTCCAGCTTTTTATCAGCCCTCAGTTCAAAAGCCTGCATCTCTGATGGTATAGGGGTGCATGAGTGCATACAGAATGGCCAGCTTGCATATCTGGAAAGGCATCATCAATGCTGAAAGATATATCCAGGTTTTAGAGCAGCACCTGCTTCCATCCAGACAACATATTTTTCAGGGAAGGCCTTGCATATTTCAGCAGGACAATGCTAAACCACATTCTTCATCTATGACAACAGCATGGCTTCGTAGTAGAAGAGTCCAGGTACTTGAAACGAAAAATATGACAAAGAAGACCCAGGGCTGTTGAGCAGTAAGAATCCTATATAAGTGAATAATATAAAACAAAAATAAAACTAAATGAATATAAATGGTTGCAAGCTAGACACTATAAAAGAAAAGCCTGGAGCAACAGAATGCAATGATGTATGCAAAGGGCGCACATGACAGTGGTAGCAGTGAAAGGGTTAAAGTTAAGTTGTGATGTGGAGCCGAGGGGGAGGGAGGATCAGGGGAGGGGCTACATAAAAGGGGTTCCCGCTCTGGGAGGGACAACAGAAGGATTAGGAAAGTTCTCAAGAAGGTTAGTGCTGTACCATGGCTGAACTAGAGGGGCTTATGGCCCAGTTGCGTGAGGAAGCAGCGGTTCGGGGTGCTGAGTGGCTGCAGGAGACCATCGCAGCCGCGCTACAAGGCTTCACAATGCAGGCAAGTGGGGGAGAGAGAAGCGGCAACAGAGTGCGCCGCTCTCGTCCGCCTGAGCGGTTCTCTCCGGACCGCGTGACGTCAGCACAGCGGCACTCGGGTAGTCTGTCTTCCAGACTCCCGGGGGGCCCACCGGCCAAACGAGCGGCGGGAGGAGAGCGGGTCAGCGGGCATGCGGCCCCGGCGGGACAAGAGCAGAGGCAGGCAAGAGAACCGGCGCGAGTGAGGCCTATGGGAAGGAGACACGCGGAGAGCGCAAGCCCCGCCCCCAGGATGACGGCGGGGCGCTCCGCCATCGCTGACACTGCACTGCCTGAAGGGATCCCTGGGCCTTCTGGTTCCTCGGCAGGGGACAGGCAGACTGGAGAGAGATGCAGGACTGGCATACCATCTACAGGAGCGGAGGCCGGCAGGACTGAGGTAGCCCACACCGGTCCTGGGAAGGCTGTCCGGAAGTCCACGGGTGGTTTCGCTGCTCGGAGGAGGGGAAGAATGGCGAACAATGCGGCAGCCGCGGTCCACATCCCAGTCGGGCCTGCAGCGGACGCAGGGGAAGAGTCGGGTCGGAGCGGACGAGATGAGGAGTCCAGATCGGAGGAGGATGCGGCCCCCCTGCCCAGGAGGATGGGGCCAGAAGAGAGCAGACGGTTGGCTGATGGGGCGACACCTATGCAGCCAGGTGAGCCAGCACATGTTGTTGCTATGACTAGTTTAAATAATGCAGCAGGTGTAGCAACTGGGGCTGGGGAGTTAGGAAACAGCGTGGTGGGAACCGGTACAGGGGTAGGGGCTCCGGGTTTCCTGGGGTTTTTAATGGGAATCAAAGAACTGGTGCAGAGGTTGGAGGCTGCAGAGAGGCCGATGGAGGGCCCGAGAGCCGCTTGGGTACAGCAGTCAAGGAAAGATGTGGGAAGTGCAGGGGGGGCCCCGACAACGGGGGTTTCAGCTGAGGTTGCAGCTGTGGTCGCGTTGCCTGCCCAGGAAGCCAGGGGGAGTGGAGCTGCGCAGGGGAAAGAAAAGGCAGCGCCGTCAGGGGAAGCTGCGCCGAGGAAGGACATCATTAGACTGGCGGACGCGGCTCGCTGTGAGGTGTATGTGTGTTACGAAGGGCCGTTAGGGGCTCACTTAAAACAAGAAGTGCGGGAGAAATTATGGAAGGGTGAGTATGTAGAAATATTTTCGTTACTGCCCTTGGAGAAGTTCAATCTTGACAGAGTCAAGCCGGACGATTCCAAAAAAGAAGAATGAGGAAAAGAGGAGGTATAGGCTGATACCCAGGACATTTACAAATTGGTTGCAAGCATTTGCGATCATGGCAAGTGTGGGGAGAAGCAACCGGAACACTGTTCGGCGCTTTTCTGCTATCAGGACGCGATAGGGGAAGTGTATAGAGTATATGGAGGTACGACATGGTTGCGATACGATGAACAGTTTAGGCAGAGGAGAGCGATTCGCCCGGAGCTACGTTGGGACCATAAAGACATCAGTCTTTGGATGCGTTGATGACGACGGCGCAGGCAACGAACCAGTTTTTTCAGGGGGGAGCCGGTGGACCGTCAGCCCAGGGACATTCGGCTGGAAACAAAAAAGGGGTTTGTTGGCAGTATAACTCAGGGTCCTGTAAGTTCGGAGGAACATGTAAGTATAAGCATGAGTGCTCAGGCTGTGGGGGTACGCATCCATCATCCAGATGTTTTAAACAAGGAAAAGGTCGACAGGGAGAGGCTGGGAACAAAAGGGAGGACTCCGGTGATGGTGGAAAAGATGCGGCCGTTTCTCGGTAAGTACCCGGACAGGAGAGCGGCATTGCTTTTAGAAGAGGGCTTTGCGATGGGTTTTCGGATTCCATGTAATTTATCGGCGACTCCCCCAGTGCCCAAAAATTTAAAGTCAGCCCTGCAGCATCCTGAAGTGGTTTCGGAGAAACTACAGAAGGAAGTGGCATTGGGTAGAATGAGTGGCCCTTTCCCCGTAGCACCGATAGCCGATTTGGTGGTGTCTCCGCTGGGCGTGGTGCCCAAAAAGGAAGCCCAACAAATTCAGGCTCATTCACCACCTATCCTTCCCAAAAGGGGGTTCCGTGAATGATGCATGCTCGGTGACTTATACGTCATTTGATGCTGCGGTAAGGTGGGTGAGACACTATGGAAAATATAGATATATATATATATAGATAGATAGATAGATAGATAGATAGATAGATAGATAGATAGATAGATAGATAGATAGATAGATAGATTAATCTACTCATAGTGAACATACAACTCCAATTACGATTATGATTTGCAAATCTCATACACCCATATTTTAACCACTTTAAGACCAGCCTCGTTTTGGATTTTAGGTGTTTACATGTTTAAAACAGGTTTATCTGCTAGAAAATTACTTAGAACCCCCAAACATTATATATGGTTTTTCTTCTAACACCCTAGAGAATACAATGGCGTTCATTGCAATACTTTTTTTTGCACCGTATTTGCGCAGCGGTCTTATAAGCGCACTTTTTTTGGAAAAAATTCACTTTTTTGAATAAAAAAATAAAACAACAGTAAAGTTATCCCAATTTTTTTTTATATTGTGAAATATAATGTTACACCGAGTAAATTGATACCCAACATGTCATGCTTGAAAATTGCGCCCGCTCGTGGAATGGCGTCAAACTTTTACCCTCAAAAATCTCCATAGGCGACGTTTAAAAAATTCTACAGATTGCATATTTTGCGCTACAGAGGAGGTCTAGGGCTAGAATTATTGCTCTCGCTCTACCGGTCGCGGCGATACCTCACATGTGTGGTTTGACCACCGTTTTCATATGCGGGCGCTACTCGCGTATGCGTTCGCTTCTGCGCGCGAGCTCGTCGGGACAGGGGGGGTTTTAAAAAATTTTTTTTTTATTTTTATTATTTATTTTACAATATTTTATTTATTTTTACACTTTAAAAAAAAAAAAAAAAAAATTGTGTCACTTTTATTTCTATTACAAGGAATGTAAACATCCCTTGTAATAGAAAAAAGCATGGCAGGACCTCTTAAATATGAGATCTGGGGTCAAAAAGACCTCAGATCTCATATTTACACTAAAATGAAATAAAAAAAAAAAAAAGTCATTTGTAAAAATGACATTTGAAAAAATATGCCTTTAAGAGGCGTGGACGGAAGTGACGTTTTGACGTCGCTTCCGCCCAGCAGTGTCATGGAGACGAGTGAGCGCCATCTTGGACTCACTTGTCTTCAGATACACCACGGGAGTGGACGCGATCGCCTCCGCCGCTACCGACGGCTCCGGTAAGCGGCGGAGGGCACCGGATCGCGGCGGGAGGGGGGGTGCCCCTCTCCCGCCACCGATAAAAGTGATCTCGCGGCGAATCCGCAGCAGGGACCACTTTTATCTGAAAGCCAGCCGCCGCACGAAAACGGGGATACCGGGGTTATGGCAGCTAGCTGCTGCCATAACAACGATATCCCCGTTCAAACTTAGGACGTACATCGGCGTGCGGCGGTCGGGAAGTGGTTAATATAAAATACAGTATATCAAACTAAACTGAGAAAATGTACCATTTTAATAATTAATTCTTTTGAAGTTGATGGTAACAGCATCTCTCAAAAAAGTTGGGACAGGGAAACAAAAAGATGGCAAAGTGGTACTAACTAGGAAGAACGGGAGTCAGTGTCTCAGAAGTAAAGATGGACAGAAGTTCACCAATCTGTGAAAAACTGCATCTAAAGATTGTCAAATAATTTCAGATAAAATGTTCCTCAATGTAAAATTGCAAAGACTTTCAATATATCATCATTTACAGTGCATAATTTCAAAAGAGAATATGGCTAAATCTCTGTGCGCAAGGGACAAAGCCGAAAAGCAGTATTGGATGCCCGTGATCTTATGACCCTCAGACAGCACTGCATTAAAAACAGGCATGATTCTGTGATGGACATCACTGCATGGGCTCAAGATTACCTCCAAAAATCACTGTCTGGGAATACAGTTCGCTGTGCCATCCAAAAATGCAACATAGAGCTCTATCATGCAAAGAAGAAGCCACATGATCCAGAAATGCCGCCGTCTTCTCTGGACCAAAGCTGATTTAAAATGGTCTGTTGCAAATTGGAAAACTGTTCTTTGGTCACACAAAATAAAATTTTACATTCTTTTTGGCAACCATGGGCTTGGCGTCCTCCGTACTAAAGAGGAGAGGGACCTTCCAGCTTTTTATCAGCCCTCAGTTCAAAAGCCTGCATCTCTGATGGTATAGGGGTGCATGAGTGCATACAGAATGGCCAGCTTGCATATCTGGAAAGGCATCATCAATGCTGAAAGATATATCCAAGTTTTAGAGCAGCACCTGCTTCCATCCAGACAACATATTTTTCAGGGAAGGCCTTGCATATTTCAGCAGGACAATGCTAAACCACATTCTTCATCTATGACAACAGCATGGCTTCGTAGTAGAAGAGTCCAGGTACTTGAAACGAAAAATATGACAAAGAAGACCCAGGGCTGTTGAGCAGTAAGAATCCTATATAAGTGAATAATATAAAACAAAAATAAAACTAAATGAATATAAATGGTTGCAAGCTAGACACTATAAAAGAAAAGCCTGGAGCAACAGAATGCAATGATGTATGCAAAGGGCGCACATGACAGTGGTAGCAGTGAAAGGGTTAAAGTTAAGTTGTGATGTGGAGCCGAGGGGGAGGGAGGATCAGGGGAGGGGCTACATAAAAGGGGTTCCCGCTCTGGGAGGGACAACAGAAGGATTAGGAAAGTTCTCAAGAAGGTTAGTGCTGTACCATGGCTGAACTAGAGGGGCTTATGGCCCAGTTGCGTGAGGAAGCAGCGGTTCGGGGTGCTGAGTGGCTGCAGGAGACCATCGCAGCCGCGCTACAAGGCTCCACAATGCAGGCAAGTGGGGGAGAGAGAAGCGGCAACAGAGTGCGCCGCTCTCGTCCGCCTGAGCGGTTCTCTCCGGACCGCGTGACGTCAGCACAGCGGCACTCGGGTAGTCTGTCTTCCAGACTCCTGGGGGGCCCACCGGCCAAACGAGCGGCGGGAGGAGAGCGGGTCAGCGGGCGTGCGGCCCCGGCGGGACAAGAGCAGAGGCAGGCAAGAGAACCGGCGCGAGTGAGGCCTATGGGAAGGAGACACGCGGAGAGCGCAAGCCCCGCCCCCAGGATGACGGCGGGGTGCTCCGCCATCGCTGACACTGCACTGCCTGAAGGGATCCCTGGGCCTTCTGGTTCCTCGGCAGGGGACAGGCAGACTGGAGAGAGATGCAGGACTGGCATACCATCTACAGGAGCGGAGGCCGGCAGGACTGAGGTAGCCCACACCGGTCCTGGGAAGGCTGTCCGGAAGTCCACGGGTGGTTTCGCTGCTCGGAGGAGGGGAAGAATGGCGAACAATGCGGCAGCCGCGGTCCACATCCCAGTCGGGCCTGCAGCGGACGCAGGGGAAGAGTCGGGTCGGAGCGGACGAGATGAGGAGTCCAGATCGGAGGAGGATGCGGCCCCCCTGCCCAGGAGGATGGGGCCAGAAGAGAGCAGACGGTTGGCTGATGGGGCGACACCTATGCAGCCAGGTGAGCCAGCACATGTTGTTGCTATGACTAGTTTAAATAATGCAGCAGGTGTAGCAACTGGGGCTGGGGAGTTAGGAAACAGCGTGGTGGGAACCGGTACAGGGGTAGGGGCTCCGGGTTTCCTGGGGTTTTTAATGGGAATCAAAGAACTGGTGCAGAGGTTGGAGGCTGCAGAGAGGCCGATGGAGGGCCCGAGAGCCGCTTGGGTACAGCAGTCAAGGAAAGATGTGGGAAGTGCAGGGGGGGCCCCGACAACGGGGGTTTCAGCTGAGGTTGCAGCTGTGGTCGCGTTGCCTGCCCAGGAAGCCACGGGGAGTGGAGCTGCGCAGGGGAAAGAAAAGGCAGCGCCGTCAGGGGAAGCTGCGCCGAGGAAGGACATCATTAGACTGGCGGACGCGGCTCGCTGTGAGGTGTATGTGTGTTACGAAGGGCCGTTAGGGGCTCACTTAAAACAAGAAGTGCGGGAGAAATTATGGAAGGGTGAGTATGTAGAAATATTTTCGTTACTGCCCTTGGACAAGTTCAATCTTGACAGAGTCAAGCCGGACGATTCCAAAAAAGAAGAATGAGGAAAAGAGGAGGTATAGGCTGATACCCAGGACATTTACAAATTGGTTGCAAGCATTTGCGATCATGACAAGTGTGGGGAGAAGCAACCGGAACACTGTTCGGCGCTTTTCTGCTATCAGGACGCGATAGGGGAAGTGTATAGAGTATATGGAGGTACGACATGGTTGCGATACGATGAACAGTTTAGGCAGAGGAGAGCGATTCGCCCGGAGCTACGTTGGGACCATAAAGACATCAGTCTTTGGATGCGTTGATGACGACGGCGCAGGCAACGAACCAGTTTTTTCAGGGGGGAGCCGGTGGACCGTCAGCCCAGGGACATTCGGCTGGAAACAAAAAAGGGGTTTGTTGGCAGTATAACTCAGGGTCCTGTAAGTTCGGAGGAACATGTAAGTATAAGCATGAGTGCTCAGGCTGTGGGGGTACGCATCCATCATCCAGATGTTTTAAACAAGGAAAAGGTCGACAGGGAGAGGCTGGGAACAAAAGGGAGGACTCCGGTGATGGTGGAAAAGATGCGGCCGTTTCTCGGTAAGTACCCGGACAGGAGAGCGGCATTGCTTTTAGAAGAGGGCTTTGTGATGGGTTTTCGGATTCCATGTAATTTATCGGCGACTCCCCCAGTGCCCAAAAATTTAAAGTCAGCCCTGCAGCATCCTGAAGTGGTTTCGGAGAAACTACAGAAGGAAGTGGCATTGGGTAGAATGAGTGGCCCTTTCCCCGTAGCACCGATAGCCGATTTGGTGGTGTCTCCGCTGGGCGTGGTGCCCAAAAAGGAGCCCAACAAATTCAGGCTCATTCACCACCTATCCTTCCCAAAAGGGGGTTCCGTGAATGATGCATGCTCGGTGACTTATACGTCATTTGATGCTGCGGTAAGGTGGGTGAGACACTATGGAAAAGGCGCCTTGATGGCTAAGGCGGATATAGAATCAGCTTTTCGACTGTTGCCAGTTCACCTGGATAGTTTCCGGTTGCTCGGGTGCCATTGGAATGGTGGATTTTACGTCGATCAATGCCTACCAATGGGTTGTTCAGTGTTGTGTGCGATATTCGAACAATTCAGCTCCTTCGTGGAATGGGTGGTAAGGGATGTATCCGGGGTGAATTCGATAATTCACTACTTGGATGATTTCTTATGCATAGGCCCGGCCGCTTCTAGAGTCTGCGCGGTGTTGCTGGCCTCATTGCAGCATATATATCCATTCAATGCATGTGCTTCCACTGTGGAGACACTTATAAATTTAGTAGTGTTAGGACTGCAAGTATACAGGGTGCCTTGACGAGGCCTTGCAGCTTTCACATGCGTTTGCAAATGTGTGCTAACTAAACCCCTGCTTTTAACAGACGGTTAGACAGGCTAATTTGGTTGGTCAGCAGACTGGTTGGTGAGTTGAGCTATGGAATTGTCTTTGTCTTACATATAGCAGGAAGATTTGGAATTCCATTGGCGGACGAAAAAACTGAGGGACCCTGCGCGGTCATCACGTTTTTGGGCATTGTGCTAGATTCGGAGGCGATGGAATGTAGATTACCTGCTGAGAAATTGGAGGATTTGAAAAAAGAGGTGGCAGGGTTGATAGGACTAAAAAAGGTACAACTGTGTAAGTTACAATCGGTGTTGGGCAAGCTGAATTTTGCTTGTCGCATACTTCCGATGGGGAGAGTGTTTAGTCGCCGGCTGGCGGCCAGCACGAGTGGGGTAAAGTCACCAAAACATTTCGTGTGTTTAGGGAAAACGCATAGGGAGGACCTGAGGGTATGGCATACCTTTCTGGAATCCTTTAATGGCAGGGCAATGTGGATGTCGGGACCAGTCAGCAATTTTGACTTGGAATTGTTTACCGATGCCGCAGGATCAACAGGTTTTGGTGCGTTTTTCCAAGGACAATGGAGCGCAGGTCCATGGCCACAATCTTGGGTAAAAGAGGGCTTCACGAAGAATTTGGTTTTGCTGGAACTGTTTACAGTAGTTCTGGCAGTAGAACTATGGGGTGCATCGTTCAAGGATCTGAAGGTGCGCTTTCATGGGGACAATCTGGGGGTGGTGCAAGTGATAAATAGGGTCACTGCGTCATCTCCGCCAGTGATCAGACTGCTGCAGCACTTAGTCTTACGATGTCTACAACTGAATGTTTTCATTCATGCTGTTCACTTACCGGGGGGTGGAAAACGTCATTGCTGATGCACTGTCTCGCTTCCAGTGGGACAGGTTCCGAGAATTGGCGCCGGAAGCGGAGCAACAGGGGATACCTTGTCCAGACTGGCTGTGGGAGATTGCGCTGGCATCATCGAGGGATGGATTAAGCGGTCGGTAAGTGGGCATACATGGGCAGCATACACCAAGGTATGGCAGGAGTGGATATCGTTCAGACAAGCTGTGGGGGAGGAGCCTATAGGGCAAGGAATACGTTCTTTGTTGCTGTACTATGTGGCAAAAAAATTGGACGACGGCGTGTCGGTGTCAGTGATGAATACACAGTTGGCCGGTTTGGCCTTCTTTTTCAAGCTACAAGGGCAGCCCGACGTCACTAAGGATTTTTGGGTAAAACAAGCATTAAAGGGTTATAGGAGGGCAGTGGTCAAGCGTGATTCGAGGAGACCGGTAACTTTTGATATATTGAGGGGGATTGTGGAGCAGATGGGGGAGGTTTGTTCATCCGCGTACGAAGTTAATTTGTTTAAGGTAGCTTTTGTGTTAGCATTTTTTGGTGCATTTCAGATTGGTGAACTTGTTAGTCCTTCCAAAAAAGTGCAAGGGGGAATTGGGTTGCAAGAGGTACAATTGGAAGAGGAAGGGGTAGCGATATTTTTGAGGAAGTCTAAGACGGATCAAGGAGGAAGAGGCAGGATGGTGCGAGTTTATCCAATTCACGGTTCCCCCCAGTGCCCGGTGGGCACGGTCAGGGAATTCTTGAAGGTTAGGCCGGATGTTCAGGGCCCATTTTTAGTACATTTAAATGGTAGTATGTTGTCACGTTTTCAGTTTGTGGCTGTGTTTAAAAAATGTCTGCAGAGGCTGGGGCTGGAGGAGAAGGACTTTTCATCCCACTCATTCAGGATTGGAGCTGCGACGGAAGCGGCCAGGTTGGGGATGGATGTGGAGGTAATAAAAAGGATTGGGCGGTGGGAATCTAACAGATTCCAATCTTATGTGCGGCCGCAACTGGCAATAAAATTGTAGGCGACGGGGGTGAGTCGTTTGGTTGATATTGGGTATGTCTTAGAGTTATCTGTTATGGCAAGGATTATAGTTGGCATAGTCAATGTTGAGGATAGTGTTTGTTTTCTTCTATTTTCAGGTGCAGCGACGAGAATGGTCTGGATTATGGGCCATTCTTATGTATGTTGGGGGGCTCGGAGGGGAGACGCTCGGCCTGAGGGTAGGCAGCTAAGTTTTGATAGACGGGAAGTGTATATAAAGTGGTTTGGTATACCAGGGATGTTGTGGGGTAGGTTGGTCCAGGAGGTACAACGGTATGCAAATAGAGAGGGACCTCCAGATGTCCTGGTGATACATGTGGGCGGAAACGATTTGGGCATTCGCTCGATGATAGACATCACGCGAGATATAAAATTTGACATTTTGCGATTGTCGAGGGAATTTCCGCAGATGATCATTATCTGGTCAGACATGATTGCCAGGATGTCTTGGAGAATGGCCAGGTCAGTGGAGGGTGTGAACAGAGCAAGGAGGAAGATCAACAGGGAAATTAGTAAATTTGTGGTCAGTAATGGGGGGTTGGCAATTCGGCATAGGGAATTAGAATTTGAGACCTGGAGGTATTTGAGACGTGATGGGGTACATCTTAATGACGTGGGTACAGATTTGTGGGCTTTAGGCGTGCAAGATGGCATACAGCGAGCTATTCGGGTGTGGAGGGGCACCCAAGAGTAAGGTGTTACTATTGGGATGCTGTGGCGGGCGTTGGTCTGGGCAAGGGAAGGAAGATGGCGGAAAAAGTAAGAGTGGGGATCCAACGTTGATATGGGTCCGGAGGTTTTTTGGTTCCCGGTTAACGGAGGTTAGCCGGGAAGTGATAATGGGGCACTGCGGTCACGGCAGTCTCTGAGCCAGCTTGTCGGCTTGAGGCCTATTGGAGTTTTTGGATGAGGGCTGCAGTGCTATAGTTGTTATGGCCATCAGTTTTGTTTTTGCTAACCGGTTGCTCAGACCAACGCTCTTTGGAACTAACAGGTTGTATAACAGATGTTTTTTGGTTATGGTTTTTTATGATGACAGAATTTTATATTTTTATAGGAAACAGATATGTTAAAATAAAGTAGGCTGCTACGGCCTTTTTCATACTCCAAAAAGCTTGTGTGGTCTTATTTATTTGGAGTAGAAGTATAAGGGTTTTGAGCATAGTGAATAGACATCTGTTATCCAATAGTCAAGAAAAGCCTGGAGCAACAGAATGCAATGATGTATGCAAAGGGCGCACATGACAGTGGTAGCAGTGAAAGGGTTAAAGTTAAGTTGTGATGTGGAGCCGAGGGGGAGGGAGGATCAGGGGAGGGGCTACATAAAAGGGGTTCCCGCTCTGGGAGGGACAACAGAAGGATTAGGAAAGTTCCCGCCCACCCTCCCTAATACCTAGGAAAAGGTTATTGTAGAAGGGTATTGTGTTTTCTTCTGTTAACAGGTGAAAGAAGAGAAGATGTCGTGGCAGCGGCGGGCGTTGGTCTGGGCAAGGGAAGGAAGATGGCGGAAAAAGTAAGAGTGGGGATCCAACGTTGATATGGGCCCGGAGGTTTTTTGGTTCCCGGTTAACGGAGGTTAGCCGGGAAGTGATAATGGGGCACTGCGGTCACGGCAGTCTCTGAGCCAGCTTGTCGGCTTGAGGCCTATTGGAGTTTTTGGACGAGGGCTGCAGTGCTATAGTTGTTATGGCCATCAATTTTGTTTTTGCTAACCGGTTGCTCAGACCAACGCTCTTTGGAACTAACAGGTTGTATAACATGTTTTTTGGTTATGGTTTTTTATGATGACAGAATTTTATATTTTTATAGGAAACAGATATGTTAAAATAAAGTAGGCTGCTACGGCCTTTTCCATACTCCAAAAAGCTTGTGTGGTCTTATTTATTTGGAGTAGAAGTATAAGGGTTTTGAGCATAGTGAATAGACATCTGTTATCCAATAGTCAAGAGTGATCTCACCACACCTCAAACAAGGAAATTTATAACAACAAAAGTGCAGCGCAACACCATATAATACTAATCAAAATGCATAAAGTTCATAAAGTCCATAATCAATCTTCAATTATCATCTTGAATCAAGTGCCATAAATCTTCAAAAGTCAGATACAGTAGACAGGGTCTGATTTATCTCCACCACCAGTAATATGAAGCTGCTCGCCTCCCCTTCTGACTTCCAAAAGGTCAAAAAATGCTCAATCCCCTTTGGGGGTTAGTTGCTAGGGTGGGAGATAGCTTCCAACCTTCTGCAGACTCCAAACGCCACTCACAATCCCATAGAAGTCAAAGTAAAAAGAAACTAAAATACATTGCACTTACAATGTGTAAATAAACACCAGTGTGAAGACTGTGCCACAAATATTCATCATAGCAAGATGAAAGTGCCAAACTTGCATCCACCACCAGTGACATGAAGACGTGCATGAAGACCTCCCTATAAGACCGTAAGGTCAAAAAGGCACTATATTGCCAGGGTTAAATGCCAAGACAACATATTCCAGAATGTGGCCTCGAAACTCCTCCACATTGTGGGCACCACTAGTATCAGCTGGTAGTGAGCTCCTCTTGGGAAATATTCTTTATTGGCCACTGGGTGGAATGTAGAGTTTGTAGCAGTGATGTAATCTAGGTGGATCACAGCTGTAGCTACATGTGATCCACCTAGATGCCATCACTGCCACAAACATTCCACCTAGTAGCCAATAAGGAATATTTTTCAAGTGGACTGAGTCTGTGCTCTGAAGAAGGGGACCTGCCTCCCGAAACATGTCAGATGTCATCATCCACATTATTCCATGCAGGTGAAGGGCGGACCTCTCATTCATATATGCTACATATCCACATTGGTTGGTGAGTATAACATGTACTTTTTTTATTCTTAAATAAATTGTTGGAGGTAATGCACTAGGCATTTGCCCCCTTTGTGCTTTTGTTGTTTATTTAGTACTGGATTCACAATATTTAAGAAGGTCTGTATGCCTTACCATCCATCCTGAGTTGTACAGTGGCCATGGCAATTGAACTATTACAGCAAGCCTTCTAACGATTTCTGAGCGTTAATGTGTCAAGTTTAAAATAAAAATTACTAAAGCACTGATACGGATAAACCTCAAAAACTATGTGAAAATATAAATATAAATGATAAGCAGCTGCAACTATTCAAAATGTGTTCTGGTATCACATATATAAGTAAAAAACAAATAATAGTGCACTAAACCTAAAAATATCATAATAAACTGCAATAAATAAGTGAAGAATAGTGATCTTATAAGAATGCAAAAAATTGTCCACATGCACAAAATTCTTAAATGCTGACGAAAAAACGTGAATAAAATCACTCCATGCATCCGTGACAGGGAAAATGTGCTGATAGATAATCACCACCACCTCAGTATGCAACGCCTGCTCACCTCAAAGAAAGACCCCCTTGGGTCTATTAGCACTTTCAGTATTAATCCAAAGAAAAAGATCAGCTAGATCAGGAACGGGCTTCAGCTAATGGCTCCATGATTACCAGGACTTCTCCACATACAGTTTGATTTGTCCAGGTTCAATTTCTCAAAGTAAATAAAATATCATCATCATGCAAGATTGATTAAATAACTTGATTTTAATTAGTAAAATCATATGCACTCACATTTACATAGTAGTAAAAATGCTTCAAAACGAGCAGTTTGCAATGGGACAGGTCTCCTCCTCACTACACATCCAGGATTATGAGACATCGGAAGTGTCATCACCGACTCCTCCCTTTTGTCAGCATTTAAGAATTTTGTTCATGTGGACTTTTTTTTTGCATTCTTATATGATCACTATTTTTCACTTATTAATTGGAGTTTATTATTCAGTTTTGAGGTTTAGCGCACTATTATTTGTTTTTCATTAATGTGTCAAGTTTGCAGTATTTTTCATGGTGCACCAATGTTTTGGTAGAAGTGCACATTAACTAAGATAAATAACAACAGTGTAGTTCTAGTCAGATATGTCTCTATAATAAGAATAGATAGAACGCGGAAGACATATATAATGGCATCCCAAAAGAGATCAATGGGTGTCGTCGTGCCAGCTCTACAAATGAGTTGTTCAGGATGGGTGTTGTAACCAGACTGGCCACTGTGCCCAAAAGTATTGTCCCTTGCCATTTTTGATCTAGAACATAAGTTCATATTGAGTCTTTGTGTTGAGGTTGGTGATGAAAGATGCAAAATCAGGAGGTTCTTTCTGCTGTCAGGTTGCTGCTATTGATTTTCTGGCTGCAACCATGCAATGTATGATAATGCCGTGTACACACGAGCGGACTTTACGGCAGATTTTGTCCTGTGGACTTTTCAACGGACTTTACGACGGACTTTCCAAATGAACGGACTTGCCTACACACGATCAACCAAAGTCCAACGGATTCGTGCGTGATGACGTACGGCCGGACTAACACAAGTTCATATATATATTTATGGATGTAATTTTTTATATTGTTTAGATCACCGTTTGTTTTCACATTTAATCATCTGCTAGCGCGGTTCTGTTGATTATCTTGCCTATGTATTTTTGTTACCTACAAATTTGAACTGCAGCATAGAACATTGGGAAGCGCAATCATTTTTTGTATTTACAAGGAAGTTCATAGCCAGTAGCCAATAGCTGCCCTTGCATCGGTTTTTGTCCGTCGGACTAGCATACAGACAAGCGGACTTTTCGACCGGACTCGAGTCCGTCGAAAAGATTTGAAACATGTTTCATTTCTAGGTCCGTCGAACTTTTGGGAAAAAAAAGTCAGCTGGAGCCCACACACGATCGAATTGTCCAACGGACTCCGGTCCGCCAAACCAAGTATGACGTAAAGTCCGGTCGTGTGTACGCGGCAAAAAAGGTAGATGGAGTTTGGGCCACCATTCCAAATTTAGCAGGAGAAAGAGCCATAACCGGTTCTGGTGGGATTCTTATACCTACTACTAACGAAGTAAAGTCGCATACTCTCTCTCAAAAGGAAGTGATTTTGGGGCATAGTCAAGAGTGAGCCTGTCACACCACAATCTCTCCAACAAAGCAGGGAGGAAGAAAAATGTTGATAGCCATTTGGAGTAGAATACCGGTGACGCAAGAGTTTAAGGTGGGATTCCCAGTGGGACATGCATTATGAAGCCTTAAGTAGGTTATTGGTTACATTAAACCATTGTAGCTCATGGAATAATTGCTAGAGTTCAGTTGCCCATGACCCCATGTAATTTGTTTTCTCTTGTTTTGAGGGAGCCATGAACATCCGATAAAAAGAAGCGATTCCTTTCCTTTCTTTTGATTGATTTTGAACAAACGTGAGTAGATCTGTAGGTAACTCTACATCTTCTCAAGGAATAGAGTCCAAGATATGTATAAGAAGAAGATATTTAAAGAAATCGCTGTGTGGGAGATGATAACGGTGTTGCAACTTTGTGTAAGAAAAAAGCAGGCCCATCGAAAAGGGGGCCAAGTGTGCGCATTCCTGAGGCCAACCATTTACAAAGTGAGAAATCCTAGATTAAAAATTCTACAGAGCATAAAGGAAGTGTTAATATGTTCAAAGATTTATGTCAGGATGTATAGTCCAGGGATGAGCATGAGCTGTGACCAAGGAGGGATGAGAGAAGTGGTCAGCTCCGGGTTCCTGCAAAAAGAATGATGTATAGTTAAAGCGGCACAGTGCGTCGGCCGTGAAATTGCACTTGCCCGGGATATACATGCAGTGTACTTTGAAGTGATGCTGTAAGGACAACTGTACCAGCCTGCGCAAGAAGGACATGATGGCCAGCGATTTGGACCTGCCTTTGTTTATGATTTTGGCCGTGGCCTGATTGTCTGTGGCGAAGACCACAGTTTACCCCGTCCAGGTGCGACCCCAGATCTGGGCCGCTGCCACAATGGGGTAGAGTTTAAACAGTGAGGATGACTGACTAAACCCTGGAATCAGGAGGATTTCTGGTGGCCATGGTCCTGCGAATCAGTCAAAAATGCTCAAAAATTGCAGCGAAGCCTGTAGAGGTCACGGCGTCCGTGACTATCAGAGGTGATAAAGCTGATGCTAACAGAATGAACAGTGATATACCATTCTAATCCATAAGGAACTCGTCCCACATTGATCCGCTATTGCTGCTGGGTCCAGTCTGAGAATTTGGTCAGGGTCTTGCACCTGTGAGAGGAAACCAAGAGGCATAAGATGAAGGACCGCCCGTGAGGGATGATCCTCATGGCGAAATTTAGCATCCCTAGCAGGGACTGTAGCTGTCTTTTGGTGCATCCTTGAGAAAGGATAAAGGTGTGAATAACTGACCTGATTTGGGTCAACTTATCGGGAGGTAGGCTAGCCTGCATGGAGCGTGTGTCGAGAGTAATGCCTAGGAAGGTGATGGATTGTGCCGGGCCTTCCACTTTATGCTCTGATATGGGCACATTGAGATTGCCAAATACCACTCTTAGTCTATCCAAGTCTTCTGGGGGCTTGCCGGGTTTCTCGATGAGCAGGAAGTCATTGAGGTAGTGAATGACTTTCTGACACTGTGCTTGGTGCGACAAAATGCAGGAAAGGGACTTGGTCGAATGTATCAAACAGCCACGGGCTGCTTTTAGAGCCCAAGGTCAACTTGGTGGCAAAGTAATACAAACCTTTCCATCTGATGCCATGCCACCGCCAGAGGTATGGCTCAATGGGCAGTAATTTGAATGCGTCTGAGATGTCCGCTTTGGACAGCCAGGCGCCCGTGCCTATGCTAATGATGGCTTGGATAGCATGGTCGACTGATGCATATTTAAGGGAAAACTTCCTTGGAGGGAATTAAGGAGTTCAAACTTGGGACGTAAGAATTATGAGGCGTGGACAAGTTGTACATCAACCGAAGTTTATTAGAAAACTTGCCCTTGACAAGTCCAATAGGGCTGACTCTCCAAACAGTGGCTTGGTGAAGGGGCCGATGATGTACCCTCGGTCCAGTTCAGACTGTAACAAAGAATCAATTGCCAGCTCATCGGTAGCAGCTGAAAGGAGGTTCCTGCATTAGTGGGTCAAGAGAGTCAGCGATACGAGGCCAAATATGAAATGAAATCCCTCGCGCTATCAAAGTGAATGAAACAGATGATCTAATTAAATTAAATGAATTGCAGCTGGATCTAAAGTGTATACAGTGCACTTAAATGGTATGAAGTAGAAATGTGATCAGCGCAATTTAAATATAAAATATACTATCGAGGACTGTGACGCATTGTGCAAATAATTGCTAAGCAAAATATGTAAAATATTCAGAGCAAATTATATATTAATAATTCTGTGCAAACTGAATAATACTGTGCTAAAAATTCCTGTGCAAAAAGAATAAATATATTATTGTGAATGAGAGAACAAACTATGTGAATAAATAATTAGTAAATACAGTCCCAAATGATAAATTCAAATCCACAAAAATGGTAATAAAAAAGTTAATAAAGTCTGAATAAGCAAATAAATGGCGTGGAAAAAGTGCAAAAAGTGAGATCTCCAATGTGAGATCTTCATGTACACCACTTAGTGCTCTCTAGACTCTTAACTCTATGTATAATGTGTATCGCTTTTAAAAATAGATATGGCTGGGGGACATCCCGAAATCCAGTATGGAAGATGGTGCCTTTCCTGATACTGTGTTCCAAATGGTGGCTTCTGATTAGTTAACGCAGGCGTTCACACAAAGCCAGGTATATATAGGGAATGAAAAAGAATCTCCCATGGTGTAATATAGTATGAACTCACTGATTTATTTAATAGCCAAATGGGTACTTATAACAAACAAGGTTAAAAACGGCAGAGCTGTAAATTAAATGGCTTAAACGGTAATGCCCCGTACACACGGTCGGATTTTCCGACGGAAAATGTGTGATGGGACCTTGTTGTCGGAAATTCCGAACGTGTGTAGGCTCCATCACACATTTTCCATCGGATTTTCCGACCCACAAAGTTTGAGAGCAGGATATAAAATTTTCAGACAACAAAATCCATTGTCGGAAATTCCGATCGTGAGTACACAAATCCGACACACAAAGTGCCACGCATGCTCAGAATAAATAAAGGGATGAAAGCTATTGGCCACTGCCCCGTTTATAGTCCCGACGTACGTGTTTTACGTCACCGCGTTTAGAACGATCAGATTTTCCGACAACTTTGTGTGACCGTGTGTATGCAAGACAAGTTTGAGCCAACATCCGTCGGAAAAAATCCTAGCATTTTGTTGTCGGAATGTCCGAACAAAGTCCGACCGTGTGTACGGGGCATAAGAGTCTAGAGAGCACTAAGTGGTGTACATAAAGATTTCACATTGGAGATTGCACATTGAAGATCTCGCTTGAAGCACTTTTTGCACATTTTCCACGCCATTTATTTGTTTATTCAGATTTTATAAGCTTTTTTATCACCATTTTTGTGGATTTGAGTTTATCATTTGGGACTGTATTTACTAATTATTTATTTACTATTTATTCACATAGTTTGTTGTCTCATTCACAATAATATATTTATTCTTTTTGCACAGGAATTTTTAGCACAGTATTATTCAGTTTGCACAGAATTATTAATATATCATTTGCTCTGAATATTTTACATATTTTGCTTAGCAATTATTTGCACAATACCTCACAGTCCTTGATAATATATATATTTTTGTTTTAAGGTGTGCTGATCACATTTCTACCTTAGCGTTATGAGGCTGGTGTGCAACCCTGACGTGAATCTGCATATGAGGAAGGCGGCCAGTGAGGGAGTCGGGTGTGAGGAAAGGTAAAAGCCGAGCCACCTGACAACCACTCCGCCTAGTCAGGAGGTACTTTGCTGCTTGATGTTGCACGTGAGCTTGGGGTGCGTTTTGTGGCACAGACATGAGGCAGCTGGCACTGACCATAGTTGCAAGTCCCATAGTTGTAATTGTTGCAGATATAAGGAGGGAGACCAGGTTAACATCCTTGCCGTCCAAGATGCCCTTCCTGATGCTGGCTGGGACGAGGTGCGCAGGGAAGATTGTAGTGCAGATCTCTGGCGTACCTGTCGGTGGAGACGTTGGGACGGCAATGGTGGCTGAGTCCGGCAGGGCCACAGCTGGGGGCACTTCCAGGACTCCCCCTCTGGCCTGGCTTCAGTGACTGCTTTGGACAGCATGGTCACCATTGAGTGGAGCTGGGCAATAGCCGAGGAGATCGACCACAGGGACACCTGGGTGCCAGGCTGGGATTCCACTGGTGTTGGGAAAAGCAGCCTAAAAAGCTTGGCTTTTCTGGATGTGGCGGGTAAGAAATTCCCCTGCGCCGCAGCTCTGCTGTGAGCTTGGGGATGGTCCAAGCCCTGGGGGACCGCGTGCTGCCGGTCTCTAAACCCGCGGAGGGTGACAGAGGGGCAGAGGCGAGGTCTTCGCTGCTGGCCTGCGACGTGTCTGCAGCAAAAAGACAAGGAGAGGGGAAATGCATGTTAAGATAAATTGAAAAGGTAGGAGGGGACAGAGGAATTACGTCTAGGAAAGGGAGAAGGGGAAAAAAAAAACAGAGAAGGACAGAAAAAGAAATGACTGGCGTAGTGAAGAAGCCGGTTTGCGTTTGAATGCTGTTGAGTGGGAATTTAGAAAACTCAAAAGAGTGCGTGACAACCAAGGTGAGCCAGGAGGTGACTGGCCAGGTAACCGCTAGCTCAGGTGCCCGTCTGTGCTGAACACAAAACTGGTGACTGTTGGTGGTCCTTGCTTTTATTCATGTTTATTCCATTCTGAGCCCTGCCACATCCCTCCCAAAAGTCTTATAGGGTGCACTCAGCCAAATGACTCATTTGGGCGGTCGGTGACATGCAGTTCCTTTGGTAGACCCTCTACCAAACAGTGGCGGCTGGTGCTATATTTTTTGAGGGGTGTGGCAAACAATCCGATCGCCAAACTTACATACTTCCTACTGTCATACCTTCCACTCTCCTCTCCTGTACCATACTGCCCACTGTCCAGTGGCGGTGCGTCCATAAGGGCGCACGGGTGCCACCCCCTCTCTCCAGCCACCCACTGCCCACTGTCATACCCTCCACACTCCTCTCCTGTACACACTGCCCACTGTCATACCTCCACACTCCTCTCCTGTACATACTTCCTACTGTCATACCCTCCACACTCCTCTCCTGTACACACTGCCCACTGTCATACCTCCAAACTCCTCTCCTGTACGTACTGCCCACTATCGTATCCTCCACACACTTCTCTCCTGTACAAACCTCGCACTGTCATTCCCTCCACACTCCTTTCCTGTACAAACCTCCCACTGTCATACCCTCCACACTCCTCTCCTGTACATAGCGCCCATTGTCATAACTTCACACTCATCTCCTGTACATACTTCTTACTGTCATACCTTTCACACTCCTCTCCTGTACATACCGCCCACTGTCATCTCCTGTATGTACAGGAGAGGAGTGTGGAGGGTATGATAGTGGGCGGTATGTACAGAAGAGGAGTGTGGAGGATATGACAGTGGGCAGTATATACAGGAGAGGAGTGTGGAGGTATGATAGTGGGCGTTATGTACAGGAGAGGAGTGTGGAGGGTATGGCAATGGGCGGTATGTACAGAAGAGGAGTGTGAACTGTATGACAGTGGGCAAAATTTACAGGAGAGGAGTGTGGAGGTAGGACAGTTGGCGGTATGTACAGGAGAGGAGTGTGGAGGGTATGACAGTGGGCACTATGCACAGGAGAGGAGTGTGGAGGGTATGACAGTGGGCAGTGTGTATCTGAATCCACAGGGTTAATTTACCTTTAGAAATGTCATTTTGCTGTCAGACTGTTCTAAACACGGGAAAAAAACGCCACTTTACAGGCATACTATAGACACCCCCCAGGTATGAAATTTAAAGGAATATTTCACTTTTATTGTTTCACTTTAAGCTTTATTAAAATCACTGCTCCCAAAAAAAACGAACGTTTTTAAAACTTTTTTTGCACTGATACATGTCCCCTGGGGCAGGACCCAGGTCCCCAAACACTTTTTATGACAATACCATGCATATAAGCCTTTAAAACTAGCACTATTGATTTCTCCATTAGACTTTTAAAGGGTGTTCTGCGACTTTCAAATTTGCCGTGAACACCCCAAATTGTTCGCTGTTCGGCGAACTGGCAAACAGCCAATGTTTGAGTTGAACTCATGTTCAACCCGAACATAAAGCCCATCCCTAGTGGAGGGTATGACAGTGGACAGTATGTACAGGAGAGGAGTGTGGAGGGTATGACAGTGGGCAGTATGTACAGGAGAGGAGTGTGGAAGTATGACAGTGGGCGGCATGTACAGGAGAGGAGTGTGGGGGCTATGACAGTGGGCAGTATGTACAGGAGAGGAGTGTGGAGGTATGACAGTGGGCGGCATGTACAGGAGAGGAGTGTAAAAGGTATGACAGTAGGAAGTATGTACAGGAGAGGAGTGTGGAGGTATGAGAATGGGCGCTATGTACAGGAGAGGAGTGTGGAGGGTATGACAGTGGGAGGTTTGTACAGGAGAGGACTATGGGGGCTATGACAGTGGGCAGTATGTACAGGAGAGGAGTGTGGAGGGTATGACAGTGGGCAGTATGTACAGGAGAGGAGTGTGGAGGTTATGATGTCATACCTCCACACTCCTCTCCTGTACATACTTCCTACTGTCATACCTTCCACACTCCTCTATTGTACATACTGCCCACTGTCATACCCTCCACACTCCTCTTCTGTACATACTGCCCACTGTCATACCTCCACACTCCTCTCCTGTACATACTGCCCACTGTCATACCTCCACACTCCTCTCCTGTACATACTGCCCACTGTCATACCCTCCATACTCCTCTCCTGTACACACTGCCCACTGTCATACCCTCCACACTCCTCTCCTGTAGATACTGCCCACTGTCATATCCCCCACACTCCTCTCCTGTACATACAGCCCACTGTCATAGCCCCCACACTCCTCTCCTGTACAAACCTCCCACTGTCATACCCTCCACACTACTCTCCTGTACATAGCGCCCATTGTCATACCTCCACACTCCTCTCCTGTACATACTTCCTACTGTCATACCTTTCACACTCCTCTCCTGTACATACCGCCCACTGTCATACCTCCACACCCCTCTCCTGTACATACTGCCCACTGTTATTGATCCCACACTCCTCTCCTGTACATACCTCCCACTGTCATACCCTCCACACTCCTCTCCTGTACATACTGTTCACAGTCATACCCTCCACACTCCTCTCCTGTACATACTTCCTACTGTCATACCTTTCACACTCCTCTCCTGTACATACCGCCCACTGTCCTACCTCCACACTCCTCTCCTGTAAATTTTGCCCACTGTCATACCCTCCACATTCCTCTTCTGTACATACCGCTCATATCCATACCCTCCACACTCCTCTAATGTACATACCGTCCACTATCATACCTCCACACTCCTCTCCTGTATATACTGCCCACTGTCAAAGCCCCACACTCCTCTCCTGTACATGCAGCCCACCTTTATACCCCCCACACTCCTCTCCTGCAGATTCAGATGTAAAGGAAAACTCTGTGGATTCAAATGTAAGGGGAAACTGCAGAATAAGATGTAAATTAACTGTGGATTCAGATACACACTGTCATACCCTCCACACTCCTCTCCTGTACACACTGCCCACTGTCATACCCTCCACACTCCTCACCTGAGCATACTGCCCACTGTCATGCCCTCCACACTCCTCTCCTGTACACACTGTCCACTGTCATACCTCCAAACTCCTCTCCTGTACGTACTGCCCACTATCATATCCTCCACACTCCTCTCCTGTACAAACCTCCCACTGTCATTCCCTCCACACTCCTTTCCTGTATAAACCTCCCACTGTCATACCCTCCACACTCCCCTCCTGTACATAGCGCCCATTGTCATCTCCTGTATGTACAGGAGAGGAGTGTGGAGGGTATGATAGTTCGAGGTATGTACAGAAGAGGAGTGTGGAGGATATGACAGTAGAAAGTATGTACAGGAAAGGAGTGTGGAGGTATGACAGTGGGCAGTGTGTACAGGAGAGGAGTGTGGAGGGTATGACAGTGGGCAGTATATACAGGAGAGGAGTGTGGAGGTATGACAGTGGGCAGTATGTACAGGAGAGGAGTGCGGAGGGTATGACACTGGGCGTTATGTACAGAAGAGGAGTGTGGAGGGTATGACAGTGGCAGTGGCGGCTGGTGCTCAAAATTTATGGGCGGGCGCAAACAAACTGAAAAATTCTGGAAAAAAAACTGTCATACTTTCCACACTCCTCACATACTTTCCTCTCCTGTACATACTGTCCTCTGATATACCCTCCACACTCCTCTCCTGTACATACTTCCTACTGTCATACCCTCCACACTCCTCTCCTGTACATACCGCCCACTGTCATACCTCCACACTCCTGTCCTGTACATACTGTCCACTGTCATACCCGCCACACTCCTCTCCTGTACATACAGCCCACTGTCATAGCCCCCACACTCCTCTCCTGTACATACAGCCCACTGTCATAGCCCCCACACTCCTCTCCTGTACATACAGCCCACTGTCATAGCCCCCACACTCCTCTCCTGTACATACAGCCCACTGTCATAGCCCCCACACTCCTCTCCTGTACACACTGCCCACTGTCATAGCCCCCACACTCCTCTCCTGTACATACAGCCCACTGTAATAGCCCCCACACTCCTCTCCTGTACATACAGCCCACTGTCATAGCCCCCAAATCCTCTCCTGTACACACTGCCCACTGTCATAGCCCCCACACTCCTCTCCTGTACCTACAGCCCACTGTCATAGCCCCCACACTCCTCTCCTGTACATACAGCCCACTGTCATAGCCCCCACACTCCTCTCCTGTACATACAGCCCACTGTCATAGCCCCCACACCCCTCTCCTGTACACACTGCCCACTGTCATAGCCCCCACACTCCTCTCCTGTACATACAGCCCACTGTCATAGCCCCCACACTCCTCTCCTGTACACACTGCCCACTGTCATAGCCCCCACACTCCTCTCCTATACATACAGCCCACCGTCATACCCTCCACATGCCACCTCCACAATCCTCTCCTGCAGATTCAGATGTAAAGGAAAACTCTGTGGATTCAGATGTAAAGGAAAACTCTGTGGATTCAGATGTAAGGGGAAACTGCAGAATAAGATGTAAAGGGAAATAAACCCTGTGGATTTGGATGTAAAGGGGAACTCTGTTAACTCTGCTGTAAAGGGGGACTCTTGTGAGATTTAATCACAAAACTATTTGTATAGTGTATACTACATAAAAATTTGCTGTGCGTGGCATTGTACAGAGGTAATAAATGTAATGTACTACAAAAGAAAAAAAAAGTGCTGTGCGCTGCTAGTGTTCTGATTTGGCTTGAAGAAAAGGTGGCAACCCTACTACCAAGGCAGCAGTGTGATATTGCAAACAGGGCCACTCCAACAGCATGGGCATGATATTTATTGGCTGCAGTGCAGTCCACTGAGCAACATACAGCAGTGGAAACAAGTAATTTTGCCTATACTTACCCCGTCCTGGGTCATGTAAATGAACTATTGGTGGTTGTCGAATGGAAACTGGAATATGTGCCAAGTACCGGTCCATAGAAAATGTTACTGCAATAAAGATAAAACCAAGAATGGGTAATGAATGAGTTACCCTGACATTTCATATTCTTGATATGTACAGTATATGTTGTACCATGTACTTGTGTTAAAAGGTATCTTCTTCTCTTTGCATTGCTTCCTTTGTTTGAAATACCTGGTGATCCTGCCAGTCCCCTGTTTTCCTATATTAAAATGACCATGCTAATAATAAGAGCACATCCATCCCAATGTCAGTTTTCTGGCCCGCCTGTCCTGCAACAATCAAATTATATATACTCTATTGTCAAAAGTACTGGGACACCTGCCTTTTCATGCACATTAACTTTAACGGCATTCAGGTCTTAGTCCATAGGGTTCAATATTGAGTTGGCCCACCCTTTGCAGCTATAACAGCTTCAACTCTTCTGGGAAGGCTGTCCACAAGGTTTAGGAGTGTGTCTATGGGAATGTTTGACCATTCTTCCAGAAGCGCATTTGTGAGGTCAGGCACTGATGTTGGACAAGAAGGTCTGGCTCCTAGTCTCCCCTCTAAATCATGCTAAAGGTGTTCTATCGGTTTAAGGCCAGTCAAGTTCCTCCACCCCAAACTCGCTCATTCATGTTTTCATGGACCTTGCTTTGTGCACTGGTCCAAATCATTTGGTGTGTGTGTGGGGGGGGGGGGATTATGGTGGGGGTTGTTTTTTCAGGGGTTGGGCTTGGCCCCTTAGTTCCAGTCAAGGAAACTCTTAAGGCGTCATATGGCTATGTGTGTTTTTAAGAGAAGATGTATTTAACATTTTTGTAATAAAGGGAAGTTTTTTATGAATGTATGTTTCATTGGTTTGGTTGCCGGCAAAATCCCACAGAAGGTAAGACACACAAAACTATGTAAATGGATGGTGGCAACCTGTTCCCAGAACAAAGTGAACAATACAAACAAACCTACGTAAATGCATTTGCTTTCTAGCTCATATGACTTTTCTTACCAATGTCCAGACTGTCAATGCTGTAAAGAGTACTTGTGTAAGTTGTATTAGCCAGAATGAGATTTAACACACGGATATCATCGGTAATAATGTCCAGATGTTTTTCTCCTCTGCCATTAATCTGAACCCCAGGAATCCCAGATATATTAACTTGAATGTCAAAGGTTCCAAGAGATGCCTCAAGTGCCACCTACAAGAACAGAATTCCAAAATTTAAGATTCAAAGTTTTAAAGTGAATAATATACCATATAAAATGGCATAAATGTCATAAATGCTACTGTGGGACATACTATTTTTGAATAGACTGTAGTCATTGTAGTTATATTCTATATTATTTTCCTCTAACAAAATGCATTCCAGTTATGCTGACTTTGGTGTAACAGTTCGGACTGTGATTACGGAGTAGGTGTGTTTAGCTGCCATGGGCATAGGGTGCTGAAATCAGGAAGAAAATGTGACAGGCACAGACAGATCCGGAATATAAAGTCATGATATTCAATTTATTACATTTTATTTCAAGTGTATTTAAAGCCAAAACTAATTTAAAAGCATAGTATGATTAAATCCTCTGTCAAGTTTTTAATCCAACATGTACCATTTGGGACTAATAAATATTTAAATCTCCAATTCCTTTAAAAAATATTATTTCCAAACATTCCAGATGGCAGACAGCAAGAGGAATCACAGCAATTGGCAGGACTATTCAACAAACCCGGAAGTGTTAGAAATTTGACTCTTCCCAAACACGACGGGAGTTTTATTCTTTTTACAGCAAGGCAACAGATCAGACTTAAAGGGGTTGTAAAGGTAATTTTTTTTTTTTTTTAAATAACAAACATGTTATACTTACCTTCACTGTGCAGCTCGTTTTGCACAGAGTGGCCCCGAACCTGGTCTTCTGGGGTCCCTCGGCGGCTGTTTCAGCTCCTCCCTGAGAGAACTAACCACCTTAATGCGAGCTCCCTCGCATGGTGGTTAGTCCTTGTGGGCGCGCTCCCGTGATACAGCCGGCGGCTATAGCCGCTCACTGTATCACTCGGCCCCGCCCCCGGCGCGCCGCGTCATTGGAAGTGATTGACAGCAGCCGGAGCCAATGGCTGCGCTGCTTTCAATCCATCCACTGTAGCCAATCAGCGGCCAGGCTGAGCGGCGAAATGGATGTCGGGAGCGAGCGCGGGACTTTCGAGGGGTCAGGTAAGTAAAATTGGGGGGCTGGCGGTATTGTCGGAAGTTTTTTCACCTTAATGCATAGAATGCATTAAGGTGAAAAAACGTTTACCTTTACAACCCCTTTAAAGTGGTTGTAAAGTCTTGTTTAAAAAAAAATAACAAACATGTTATACTTACCTTCTCTGTCAAAGTGGTTTTGAACAGAGCAGCCCAGATCAGTGGCGGCCCGTGCACTGTGGGCGCACGAGCGCCGCCCCCGCCATCCATGCACCCGGCCCCTTTTAGGATGCATGGATTCCTGTGGTGGGGGTGGGAGGGGGTGGTACTTTTTGAAGCACCTGATTAGAGTCAGAGGCTCTAATAGGCTTCAAAATAGGGTGGGCTTGGGGCACAGAGAGTGCACCCTGATCCCACCCAATTGTGTGACGATAGCGAATTCATTTTCACTATTTTCACACTAATCTTCCTCTCCGCCAATTGGGAGGCAGGGCTGTTTCCTGATCGGCCAAAGCGCCAGGTTACCTGTCGGTAAGTGCCGGGGGGGTCTGTCAGAGACATGCACGGGGAGGGGGTTGGGGGTGCTGCCAGAGCGGCGAGCCCCGCAAGTGGGGGGTTGGTGGGCACAGTGGTTGTGGCTGCATATACTGAGCACAATTGGCTGCATATACTGAGCACAAGTGGCTGCGTTTGATGGGCACAAGTGGCTGCATTTGACGGGTACAAGTGGCTGCAATTGACGGGCACAAGTGGCTGCATATGATGGGCACAATGGCTGCATATAATGGGCACAAGTGGCTGCATATGATGGGCACAAGTGGCTGCATATGATGGCCACAAGTGGCTGCATATGACGGGCACAAGTGGTTGCGTTTGATGGGCACAGTGGCTGCATTTGATGGGCACATTGGCTGCGTTTGATGGGCACAAGTGGCTGCATATGATTGGCACAAGTGGCTGCATATGATGGGCACAAGTGGCTGCGTTTGATGGACACAATGGCTGCAATTGATGGGCACAGTGGCTGCATTTGATGGGCACAGTGAGGCTGCAATTGATGGGAGGGGTTTCAGTATTTTTCAGTTTGTTTGCGCCCCCCCAAAAAAAATTTGAGCACCAGCGGCCACTGGCCCAGATACTCCTCTTCTCAGGTCCCTCTTTGCTGCTCCTGACCCCTCCCTCCTATCGAGTGCCCCCCCAGTCAGCAGCTTCCTATGGGGGCACCTGAGCCGAGTCACAGCTCCTTGTGTCCATTCAGACACGGAGCCCCGCCCTTGCCCCACCCCCCTCTCCCCTGATTGGCTGACTGACTTTGATTGACAGCCGTGGGAGCCAATGGTGTCGCTGCTGCGTCTCAGCCAATCAGGAGTAGTGTCCCAGATGGCTTAGACATTCGTGGAGATCGCTGGAGAGAGATGGGGCTCAGGTAAGTAATTAGGGGGGTGCTGAGGTGGCTGCTACACACAGAAGGTTTTTATCTTAATGCGTAGAATGCATTAGGATAAAAAAACCTTCTGCCTTTACAACTCTTTTAAGCGCAACTCTGAAGCCTAGCCTCACTAAACTAAGCCCAATTCCTACATTCATTTTGGGCCAACTCACACTACTGTAGTCCCTCATGGTGCGCTAACACGTGCATTACCGTATTCAGAATTTTCTTTAAACTAAACCTGTGCTTTGCCCGTGTACTGTAAATGTATTTTAAAAACTGCGTATACTGTACCGTGTATTTTGGCAGAAATGCATCAATTTGTAAGCCTGGAACAGAAACAAAACAAAGTTTAAAACACATTAAACTTAATTCACAAACAAAAGAAAAGGATAAAGATCTTGATTTTAGCCATGTGACTGCAATTTTCAATTTACATGTCCTTGCACTCTGCTAAAAATAACTGTCACTTTTTTAAAACTAACTAACTTTATCTTGGTGTGTTAGCTTTGTGAATTGAGTCTTTAACCAGTTAATGACCGCACGCCGCAGTTGTACTGCGGCAGGTTGGCTCTCCTGCGTGAATCTCCGTCATTGTACGTCGGCTCGCGCAGCAGCGGGTGGGCGCGTGCCACCGCCGGTGCACTCTCGCGCCCGTTGCGTGCTGCGGGAGCATGCCAGTGGGTTGGGCAGACTCGATGTCTGCCAGAGACCCACGATCGCGGTGAGGAGAGGCAGAATGGGGATCTGCCTTTGTAAACAATTCTGACAGATGACAGAGATCTACTGTTCCCAGTGATCGGGAGCAGTGATCTCTGTCATGTCCCAGGCAGCCCATCCCCCCTGCAGTTAGAACACACTGAGGGACCACAGTTAACCCCTTGATCGCCCCCTAGTGTTAACCCCTTCCCTGCCAGTGTCTTTTTTACTATGATCAGTGCATTTTTATAGCACTAATCAATGTAATAATGTCACTGGTTCCCAAAAAGTGTCATTTGGGGTCAGATTTGTCCGCCGCACTGTCGCAGTCCCGCTAAAAATCGCAGATCACTGCCATAACCAGCAGAAACAATATAAAAAAAAGTCCCTAAATCTATCCCCTAGCTTGTAAACGCAATAACTTTTGTGCAAACCAATCAATTTACGCCTATTGCAATTTTTTTTGCCAAAAATATGTTGAAGAATATATATCTTGGCCTAAACTGATGAATATTTTTTTAATATATATTTTTTGAATATGTATTATAGCAGAAAGTAAAAAAGAAAAAAAATTTTTCAAAATTGTTGCTTTTTGTTTTTTTATAGCGCAAAAAATAAAAAACGCAGAGGTGTTTAAATACCACCAAAAGAAAGCTCTATTTGTGGGAAAAAAAGGACGTAAATTTTGTTTGGGTACAGCGTTGCATGACCGCGCAATTGTCAGTTAACCACTTGCCGACCGCCTCACGCCTATATACGTGAGCAGAGCGGCACGGGCAGGCAAAATCACGTACCTGAAACGTGATTGCCTTCCCGCGGGTGGGGGGTCCGATCGGACCCCCCCCGGTGCCAGCTGCGGTCGGCATTTGGTTGGAAGCGATGAGAGATGAGGGGGAGGCCATCCGATCGTGGCCCCCCCCCTCGCGATCGCTCCCAGCCAATGAGAAACATCCCCTGCCTCTGTATTGTACACAGAGGCAGAGGATGTGATGTCATCTCTCCTCGGCTGGCCAGTTTCCGTTCCAGCGCCGAGGAGAGATGACATGTAAGTGCACCAACACTCACACACACACACAGTAGAACATGCCAGGCATACATTACACCCCCGACCCCCCCCCCCCAATCACCCCCCCCCCCCCCTGTCACAAACTGACACCAAGCAGGTTTTTTTTTTTTTTTCCTGATTACTGCATAGTGTCAGTTTGTGACAGTTAGCAGTGTTAGGGTAGTGAGATTTACCCCCCTGTAGGTCTAGGGTACCCCCCTTACCCCCCCTAATAAAGTTTTAACCCCTTGATCACCCCCCCTCACCAGTGTCACTAAGCGATCATTTTTCTGATCGCTGTATTAGTGTCGCTGGTGACGCTAGTTAGGGACGTAAATATTTAGGTTCGCCGTCAGTGTTTTATAGCGACAGGGACCCCCATATACTACCTAATAAATGTTTTAACCCCTTGATTGCCCCCTAGTTAACCCTTTCACCACTGATCACCATATAACCGTTACGGGTGACGCTGGTTAGTTCGTTTATTTTTTATAGTGTCAGGGCACCCGCCGTTTATTACCGAATAAAGGTTTAGCCCCCTGTAGGTCTAGGGTACCCCCCTTACCCCCCCTAATAAAGTTTTAACCCCTTGATCACCCCCTGTCACCAGTGTCGCTAAGCGATCATTTTTCTGATCGCTGTATTAGTGTCGCTGGTGACGCTAGTTAGGGACGTAAATATTTAGGTTCGCCGTCAGTGTTTTATAGCGACAGGGACCCCCATATGCTACCTAATAAATGTTTTAACCCCTTGATGGCCCCCTAGTTAACCCTTTTACCACTGATCACCGTATAACCGTTACGGGTGACGCTGGTTAGTTCGTTTATTTTTTATAGTGTCAGGGCACCCGCCGTTTATTACCGAAAAAAGGTTTAGCCCCCTGATCGCCCGGCGGTGATATGCGTCGCCCTAGGCAGCGTCAGATTAGCGCCAGTACCGCGAACACCCACGCACGCACCGTACACGCACCGTACACCTCCCTTAGTGGTATAGTATCTGAACGCATCAATATCTGATCCGATCAGATCTATACTAGCGTCCCCAGCAGTTTAGGGTTCCCAAAAACGCAGTGTTAGCGGGATCAGCCCAGATACCTGCTAGGACCTGCGTTTTGCCCCTCCGCCCGGCCCAGCCCAGTCCAGCCCACCCAAGTGCAGTATCGATCGATCACTGTCACTTTTTTTTGTAGCGTTTTGGTGAACTGGCAAGCACCAGCGCCCTAGTACACCCCGGTCGTAGTCAAACCAGCACTGCAGTAACACTTGGTGACGTGGCGAGTCCCATAAGTGCAGTTCAAGCTGGTGAGGTGGCAAGCTCAAGTAGTGTCCCGCTGCCACCAAAAAGACAAACACAGGCCCGTCGTGCCCATAGTGCCCTTCCTGCTGCATTCGCCAATCCTAATTGGGAACCCACCGCTTCTGCAGCGCCCGTACTTCCCCCATTCACATCCCCAACCAAATGCAGTCGGCTGCATGAGAGGCATTTATATATCCTCCCAAGTACCCCTACCCAACGAACCCCCCCAAAAAAGATGTTGTGTCTGCAGCAAGCGCGGATATAGACGTGACGCCCGCTATTATTGTCCCTCCTGTCCTGACAATCCTGGTCTTTGCATTGGTGAATGTTTTGAACGCTACCATTCACTAGTTGAGTATTAGCGTAGGGTACAGCATTGCACAGACTAGGCACACTTTCACAGGGTCTCCCAAGATGCCATCGCATTTTGAGAGACCCGAACCTGGAACCGGTTACAGTTATAAAAGTTACAGTTACAAAAAAAAGTGTAAAAAAAAAAAAAAAACACAAACAAAAATAAAAAAAAATAGTTGTCGTTTTATTGTTCTCTCTCTCTATTCTCTCTCTCTATTGTTCTGCTCTTTTTTACTGTATTCTATTCTGCAATGTTTTATTGTTATTATGTTTTATCATGTTTGCTTTTCAGGTATGCAATTTTTTTATACTTTACCGTTTACTGTGCTTTATTGTTAACCATTTTTTTGTCTTCAGGTACGCCATTCACGACTTTGAGTGGTTATACCAGAATGATGCCTGCAGGTTTAGGTATCATCTTTGTATCATTCTTTTTAGCCAGCGGTCGGCTTTCATGTAAAAGCAATCCTAGCGGCTAATTAGCCTCTAGACTGCTTTTACAAGCAGTGGGAGGGAATGCCCCCCCCCCCCACCGTCTTCCGTGTTTTTCTCTGGCTCTCCTGTCTCAACAGGGAACCTGAGAATGCAGCCGGTGATTCAGCCAGCTGACCATAGAGCTGATCAGAGACCAGAGTGGCTCCAAACATCTCTATGGCCTAAGAAACCGGAAGCTACGAGCATTTTATGACTTCGATTTCGCTGGATGTAAATAGCGCCATTGGGAAATTGGGGAAGCATTTTATCACACCGATCTTGGTGTGGTCAGATGCTTTGAGGGCAGAGGAGAGATCTAGGGTCTAATAGACCCCAATTTTTTCAAAAAAGAGTACCTGTCACTACCTATTGCTATCATAGGGGATATTTACATTCCCTGAGATAACAATAAAAATGATTTTAAAAAAAAAAATGAAAGGAACAGTTTAAAAATAAGATAAAAAAGCAAAAAAATAATAAAGAAAAAAAAAAAATAAATAAAAAGCACCCCTGTCCCCCCTGCTCTCGCGCTAAGGCGAACGCAAGCGGCGGTCTGGCGTCAAATGTAAACAGCAATTGCACCATGCATGTGAGGTATCACCGCGAAGGTCAGATCGAGGGCAGTAATTTTAGCAGTAGACCTCCTCTGTAAATCTAAAGTGGTAACCTGTAAAGGCTTTTAAAGGCTTTTAAAAATGTATTAATTTTGTTGCCACTGCACGTTTGTGCGCAATTTTAAAGCATGTCCTGTTTGGTATCCATGTACTCGGCCTAAGATCATCTTTTTTATTTCATCAAACATTTGGGTAATATAGTGTGTTTTAGTGCATTAAAATTTTAAAAAGTGTGTTTTTTCCCCAAAAAATGTGTTTGAAAATCGCTGCGCAAATACTGTGTGAAAAAAAAAAATGAAACACCCACCATTTTAATCTGTAGGGCATTTGCTTTAAAAAAATATATAATGTTTGGGGGTTCAAAGTAATTTTCTTGCAAAAAAAAATAATTTTTTCATGTAATCAAAAAGTGTCAGAAAGGGCTTTGTCTTCAAGTGGTTAGAAGAGTGGGTGATGTGTGACATAAGCTTCTAAATGTTGTGCATAAAATGCCAGGACAGTTCAAACCCCCCCCAAATGACCCCATTTTGGAAAGTAGACACCCCAAGCTATTTGCTGAGAGGCATGTCGAGTCCATGGAATATTTTATATTGTGACACAAGTAGCGGGAAAGAGACACATTTTTTTTTTTTTTTTTGCACAAAGTTGTCACTAAATGTTATATTGCTCAAACATGCCATGGGGATATGTGAAATTACACCCCAAAATAAATTCTGTAGCTTCTCCTGAGTACGGGGATACCACATGTGTGGGACTTTTTGGGAGCCTAGCCGCGCACGGGACCCCGAAAACCAAGCACCGCCTACAGGCTTTCTAAGGCCGTAAATTTTTGATTTCACTCTTCACTGCCTATCACAGTTTCGGAGGCCATGGAATGCCCAGGTGGCACAAACCCCCCCCAAATTACCCCATTTTGGAAAGTAGACACCCCAAGCTATTTGCTGAGAGGTATAGTGAGTATTTTGCAGACCTCACTTTTTGTCACAAAGTTTTGAAAATTGAAAAAAGAAAAAAAAAAAAATTTTTTCTGGTCTTTCTTCATTTTCAAAAACAAATGAGAGCTGCAAAATACTCACCATGCCTCTCAGCAAATAGCTTGGGGTGTCTACTTTCCAAAATGGGGTCATTTGGGGGGGGTTTGTGCCATCTTGGCATTTTATGGCCTTCAAAACTGTGATAGGTAGTGAGGAGTAAAATCAAAAATGTATGCCCTTAGAAATCCTGAAGGTGGTGTTGGGTTTTCGGGGCCCCGTACGCGGCTAGGCTCCCACAAAGTGCCACACATGTGGTATCCCCGTACTCAGGAGAAGCAGCTGAATGTATTTTGGGGTGCAATTCCACATATGCCCATGGCCTGTGTGAGCAATATATCATTTAGTGACAACTTTTTGTAAATTTTTTTTTTTTTGGTCATTATTCAGTCACTTGGGACAAAAAAAATAAATATTCAATGGGTTCAACATGCCTCTCAGCAATTTCCTTGGGGTGTCTACTTTCCAAAATGGGGTCATTTGGGGGGGTTTTGTACTGCCCTGCCATTTTAGCACCTCAAGAAATGACATAGGCAGTCATAAACTAAAAGCTGTGTAAATTCCAGAAAATGTACCCTAGTTTGTAGACGCTATAACTTTTGCGCAAACCAATAAATATACGCTTATTGACATTTTTTTTACCAAAGACATGTGGCCGAATACATTTTGGCCTAAATGTATGACTAAAATTTAGTTTATTGGATTTTTTTTATAACAAAAAGTAGAAAATATCATTTTTTTTCAAAATTTTCAGTCTTTTTCCGTTTATAGCGCAAAAAATAAAAACGGCAGAGGTGATCAAATACCATCAAAAGAAAGCTCTATTTGTGGGAAGAAAAGGACGCAAGTTTCGTTTGGGTAGAGCATTGCATGACCGCGCAATTAGCAGTTAAAGCGACGCAGTGCCGAATTGTAAAAAGTGCTCTGGTCAGGAAGGGGGTAAATCCTTCCGGGGCTGAAGTGGTTAAATCAACGCAGTGCCGTATGGCAAAAAATGGCCTGGTTAAGCAGGTTGAGTTTAATACTGCCCCAGCCGGGAGGGTTAGATTTAACATGCTTCCTGGGTCCTTCTTGGTGGGCTTTCTTGGTACAGGCCCACAGAGATCTGCAAATCACCTGAAGCTACCAGTCCTGGAGATCTACCATAATGGACTCTTTCCTCTGTAGGTATGCTGGGGCAGTGACAAAGCCTGAGTTAGGGAGACTGTGGGGGAAATTCACTAAAACTGGAGCGTGGAAAATCTGGTGCAGCTCTTCACAGAAACCAAACAGCTTTCAGGTTTTATTATCAAAGCTTAATTGAACAAGCTGAAGTTAGAAGCTGATTGGCTACCATGAACAGCTGCAGCAGATTTTGCACTCTCCAGTTTTAGTAAATAAACCCCACTGTATAATTTGTACTTTATGCTGCAAATTCTCAGTAAAGTTTTTGAAACTTTGCGTTTGCTAAAGATAAATCCACTGTGCACTTCAAGTGCACTTTGAAGTGTTGTCATAGTTGTTTGGTGGGGTTGAAAAAAGACACAAGTCCAACTTGTGTGTGTGCTTTTATGTCAATATTACATTGTATATCCCTGTATGTTGTGGTCGTTTAGGTGCTTATCTAATAGTTTTTTAAATGATCTATGCTCCCTGCTGAAACCACTGCTTGTGGAAAAGAATTCCACATGCTTACCGCTCTTACCATAAAGAACCCTCTACGCAGTTTAAGGTTAAACCGCTTTTCTTTTAATTTTAGTGAATGGCCATTTGTCTTTTTATGTTCCCTTGCGTGGAAAAGTTTTATCCCTATTGTGGGGTCACCAGTACAGTATTTGTACATTGAAATCATATTCCCTCTCAAGCGTCTCTTTTCCAGAGAGAACAAGTTCTGTGCTTGTAACCTTTCCTCATAACTGATATCCTCCAGTCCCTTTATTAGTTTTGTTGCCCTTTTCTGGACTCTCTCCAGTTCCAGTACATCCTTCCTGAGGACTGGTGCCCAGAACTGGACAACATACTCCAGGTGCGACCGGACCAGAGTCTTGTAGAGTGTGAGAATTATCGTTTTATCTCTGGAGTTAATCCCCTTTTTAATGCATGCCAATATTTTGTTGGCTTTGCTTGCAGCAGCTTGGCATTGCATGCCATTGCTGAGCCTGTCATCTACTAGGACCCCCAGGTCCTTTTCCTTTCTAGATTTCCCCAGAGGTTCTCCCCCTAGTGAGTAGATTGCATTCATATTTTTGGCACCCAAATGCATTATTTTGTAGATCTGAGGGGGACATGCACAGAAAATAAAAAAACAGTAGTTTTGCTTGCACATGATTAAATGATATAAATCAGCAGAGCTTCCCCTCATTTCAGATGTACAGTGACTACACTTCCAAGTGCACTTGTAGTGCACAGTGGATTTGCCTTAAGTGCCGTTTCACACTAGGGGCGGCACGACTTGCAGGTCGCCTCACCGAGGCACGACTGCCACGGCGACTTGCAAAACGACTTCTGTATAGAAGTCTATGCAAGTCGCCTCAAGTCGCCCCAAAAGAAGTACAGGAACCTTTTTCTAAGTCGGAACGACTTGCGTCGCTCCGATTAGAACGGTTCCATTGTACAGAACGGGAGGCGACTTGTCAGGCGACTAGGTCGCCTGACAAGTCGTCCCAGTGTGAACCGGCTCTTAGTAAATCAACTCCATAGTTTACAATTCGGGTCAGTTAAACACATTGGGGTATGAAGACAGCAGCACAAGAGTTAATACAGTGTGAAGACACCAGTGGTTACCAAGGGTAACGAAGGTCTCTCTAGCAGCCTGTTGTAAGTGTGTACATATGGCAGGTGGCAGGTGTCTTTGCAGGAGTAGTTGCTCTTTCTCTGTGAGCGGTCCTTCTCCCATAGTACAGAAGCAGATCAGCACCTCACAGGTCCACAGCCTGTGTACATGTAAGGAAGAGGAAGAGTAAAGTGAATGTGCGCATGGAGTGCACGCTAGGCGTACAGTAGGGCCCTATTCCGTTACTGGGAGTGAGGTAGCAGAGAAACACTGGACCGGTGGAAAGGGCATCGGCTCAGCATGTCCCGCCTAAATTCAAGAGTGACCATGGTGGTGTTTATTAACGTCAAGAAAATGAACTAGAGTTCAGTCGTCTGTTCAATTAAAGATACCCCATGTGTAAGGAAGTGACCCTATTCAAGGAGCCTAGAGTAGCCCAGAAGAACCCAGTCCGGAGTAGGTCTCCTATGTGACCCACACTTGGTGCCTAACCAGGAGGGGAACATGGAGGAGGTACCACCCGCCTACACCCCCTACAAGCCTGTATGCACTAAAAGCTATAACATAGCTCCCAACTGTCCCTGATTTTGAGGGACTGTCCCGGATTTGGAGCAATGTCCCTCTGTCCCTCATTCCTCCTCATTTGTCCCTCATTTTGGTCTGATCTATATAGATGTATATAAAATGCACTTTTTATCTATAAAAAAGTGTTTTCCAGCGCTAAACCTTTCATCTGATTTCTAAATGGCTGCATTTGTAAACTCCAAAAGCCAATATAAAGGAATAGTATTGGTAAAAAATGGACTTGTGGGTTTAACCAATTTTGTTTTTTTGTACAATTTTCCTTTAAGGGGGTGTGGCAAGGGGTGTGTCCTATGCCTGCATACTTTTGCAGGAGGTATGGCTATAATCAGAGTTTCCCTGGATCTAACCAATGAGAAAATTATACCCAACAGTCAACCATCATTTGTATGAATTACTATTTGTCTAAAAGTAGGTGTAGGTTTCAGAAAGGTATACAAAGCTCTTTATGAATGTTTATCTACATCCTTCCAGGTCTGTCTGTGTCTTTGACTGTATTGCCTCGTACACAGGATCGGGCTTTTCGACAACAAAACTGTGGTTTTTAGTTTAAAGGGTGTTGGCTCCAACTTGTCTTGCATACACACGGCGATCACACAAATGTTGGCTAACAATTACGAATGTAGTGAGGTACAAGACGTACGGCGAGCCGATGTGGTATCTCCATTACGAACGCTAGTTTTACAAGACCGAGCGCTTCCGGCTCATCCTGGATTCCGAGCATGCCTGTTTGTACTTCGGACTTTTGTCCGACGGACTTGTGTACACACAATCGGAAAATCCGACAACACACATTTGTTGGCGGAAAATTTGAGAGCATGCTAGCCAACATTTGTTGGCGGAAAGTCCGTCAACAAATGTCCGATGGAGCACACACATGGTCGGATTTTCCGCCAACAAGCTCACATCTAACATTTCCCGTCAGAAAATCAGTGTACGGGGCATAAGTCTGCATTCGTCCATCATATCACATCACATTTAGTCTGTCTTTCTCAGAATTATTAAGTATATTTATCTGCATTTACCCATTACTGCGCATCCTCATGCATTTATATTGTCACTGTATGCTTAGGTGAATGTAAACAAACGTATGCCTTAAAGTGATTGTAAAGCCTCATTTAAAAATTAAAAAGATTAAAAACTCCCTCTTATCGAGTGCCCCCTCAGTCAGCAGCTTGCTATGGGGGCACTGGAACCAAGTCACAACTCCGTGTGTCCAGTCATGGAGCCCCAACCCGGCCCTGCCCCCCTCTCCCCTGATTGGCTAACTGACTTTGATTGACAGCCAATGGTGCCGCTGCTGTGTCTCAGACAATCAGAAGTGTCCCAGATGGCTTAGACATTTGTGGACATTGCTGGAGAGAGATGGAGCTCAGGTAAGTAAGTAGGGGGTGCTGGGGTGGTTGCTACACACAAAAGGTTGCTTTAAGATGAAAAATCTTCTGCCTTTACAACTCCTTTAAGGCAGGGGTAGGCAAACTTTGAGAGGTCTACCGGGGCAACATTGAAGACATCAAAGATCGCCAGGGTGTGGCACTCTTTTTTTTTTTTTTAAGAAATTAACTAGCAAGCGGCCAAAAAGTAAAAGTAAAGACAGCACGAAGAAAACTTAGAAAAATCGTATAATCTTTCCCCTAACGCAGGTGGTCAGACACTATAGCTAGCTTCTGTGTTCTTCACCTATAGCAACCCCCTTTTTCATAAAGCTAGCAGGCCTACCGGTACTCAGTTGCTCCCAGGTCTTATACAAAATGCTATAGTGCCTGGCCACCAAGCCAGGGCAGGCCCCAACTGAGCAAAGCAAATGGCTAGAAAACAGGCAGAGTGGTTCAATGACAGTCCAGGTACATGGCAGGCAAGGGTCAGAATAGTCGGGGTCAGAGGCGTAGCTTGAAGCTTGTGGGCCCGATGCATATGTTGACCTGGGCAACCCCCACTACCACCTGCCACCGCCACGAAGCGCCAAGATACTCCAAGTGGCTAAACAGTTATTTCAGATCATTATTTACATGTCAAAATGTGGACAGTTTCTCTAAAATCTTTTGAATACCCTATAGCAGGGGTAGACAACCATTGAGAGGTACAGATCTACCTGAACATAAAAGAGATCAAAGATCACCGGGGTTCAGCGCCTTTTGTAAGAAATTATCCAGCAAGGCCTAACTAAACAGTAAGGAAAAGTTTAAAAAAATGTCACTGTAAAAATATAAATGTGTCAGTCAGTAGAGCAGTGGATGGTGTCAGTAGAGCCGTGGATGGTGTCAGTCAGTAGGGCAGTGTATGGTGTCAGTAAAGCAGTGGGTGGTGTCAGTAGAGCAGTGTATGGTGTCAGTAGAGCAGTGTTTGGTGTCAGTAGAGCAGTGAATGGTGTCACTAGAGCAGTGGAAGGTGTCAGTAGAGAAGTGGAAGGTGTCGGTAGAGCAGTGGAAGGTGTCAGTAGAGCAGTGGATGGTGTCAGTCAGTAGAGCTGTGGATAGTGTCAGTAGAGCAGTGGACAGTCTCAGTAGAGCAGTGGGTGGTGTCAGTAGAGCAGTGGATGGTGTCAGTAGAGCAGTGGATGGTGTCAGTCAGTAGAACAGTGGAAGGTGTCAGTAGAGCTGTGGATAGTGTCAGTAGAGCCGTGGAAAGTCTCAGTAGAGCAGTGGATGGTGTCAGTAGAGCAGTGGATGGTGTCAGTAGAGCTGTGTACTGTATGGTGTCAGTAGAGCAGTGGATGGTGTCAGTAGAGCAGTGGATGTTGTCAGTAGAGCAGTGCATGGTGTCAGTAGAGCAGTGGATGGTGTTAGTAGAGCAGTAGAAGGTGTCAGTAGAGCCGTGGATGGTATCAGTAGAGCCGTGGATGGCATCAGTAGAGCAGTGGATGGTGTCAGTAGAGCAGTGGATGGTGTCAGTAGAGCAGTGGATGGTGTCAGAGCAGTGTATGGTGTCAGTAGAGCAGTGGAAGGTGTCAGTAGAGCAGGGGATGGTGTCAGTAGAGCAGTGGAAGGTGACAGTCAGTAGAGCAGTGGATGGTGGCAGTCAGTAGAGCAGTGGAAGGTGTCAGTAGAGCAGGGGATGGTGTCAGTAGAGCAGTGGAAGGTGACAGTCAGTAGAGCAGTGGATGGTGGCAGTCAGTAGAGCAGTGGAAGGTGTCAGTAGAGCAGGGGATGGTGTCAGTAGAGCAGTGGAAGGTGACAGTCAGTAGAGCAGTGGATGGTGGCAGTCAGTAGAGCAGTGGATGGTGGCAGTCAGTAGAGCAGTGGAAGGTGTCAGTACAGCAGTGGAAGGTGTCAGTACAGCAGTGGAAGGCGTCAGTAGGGCAGTGGATAAAGAGAATATGATGCGCTAACCAATACCAACTAATATAATGACAAAAAACAGCCAATGGCAGTTGCCAACACTATGTGTCCCCACACTTACTAAAAATAAAAAGTGTGGCGCTATCCCTAAGAGCCCTTGCACACTGGGGCGGTTTTCAGGCGGTATTGCGCTAAAAATACCGCCTGAAAACCGCCCCTAAACAGCTGCCGCTGTTTGTTCAGTGTGAAAGCCCGAGGGCTTTCACACTGAAGAGCTGCGGTGACAGGACGGTGAAAAAAGTCCTGCAAACCGCTTCTTTGGAGCGGGGAAGGAGCGGTGTATTCACCGCTCCTTCCCCGCTCCTGACCATTGAAATCAATGGGACAGCGCGGCTATACCGCTGTAATACCGCGGCTATACGAGGGATTTAACCCTTTTTCGGCCGCCAGCGGGGGGTTAAAACCGCACCGCTAGCGGCCGAATACCGCTGCTAGAACGACGGTACAGCAGCGCTAAAAATAGCGCTGTTGTACCGCCGACGCCCCCACCGCCCCAGTGTGCAAGGGCTCTAATTCAATAAAACAAAGTGTAAAAATACATAACACAAAAAGACCTATTGGGTACTAAATCAAAACCCCAGTGCTGTAAGAGGTTCAGATGAATGTACATATAAGCAAATAATGTAAGGAACATCAATAACAGAGATCATTAAAACTCTACTGGATATTACAACTAAAAACACCAGTGCTGCTCATAATTAAAAATGTGCAAACAAAGCGGAATAAATAAATAAAAAGGAAAAATACCATATATACAGATCAAATTCATCAATGTAGTTCAATTGAATGTGCAAATAACAAATAAATAAGACATAAAAATCAATAATACCCTGCTGGATATTGCAACCAAATGCACAAGTGCTGCAAATATTAAAAAATGTGCAAACAAAGCAAGATAATTCTACATGCAGAAAAAGTTCATTAATGCGGTAGCAATATCCAAATAAGATGACCCTGCTGGGCATTGCAACCAAATGCACCAGTGCTGGAAGAGATCAAAATATGTGCAAATATGGCGAATAGGTAAACCAAATAAATTTCATAGGATAATAAAGTTCATCAATAAAGTGTCCTTTTTTGTGTTTCACATCCCACATCAATGGGTCCAAGTAAATACCGTAAATAAATCAAACAGATCCCAGTGGTGATAGATGTGCATAGATGAAGAAATCCTTAAGTGATGGTGTGATCACTACGTCTGTACTAACAGCTCACCTCACATCAAGATCGTTGATTTTTTTTACAGCACTGGTGCTTTTGGTTAATATTCAGTACCAAAACCAATATCCAATACCCCGGCCCGGGGTCAATCTGTAGTCAAAAGGCAGGCAAAGTTCAAAGAATAGTCAATATCCGATCCTAGGTCGTCAACAAGGGAGTCCAATCTAGCAGATCAGGACAAACAGGAGGCTTGGAACATGTATTATACACACTATCACAAGCAGACTGCAGGCTTGGTTAGCTTAACCACTTGCCTACTGTGCACTTTTACTCCCTTTCTGCCCAGGCCAATTTTCAGCTTTCAGCGCTGTCGCACTTTGAATGACAATTGTGCGGTCATGCAACACTGCACCCAAACAACATTTTTATCATTTTTTTTCACACAGAAAGAGATTTATTTTGGTGGTATTCAATCGCCACTGGGTTTTTTTTTTGCTAAATAAACTAATGATGACCGAAAAATTAAAAAAAAAAAAGTCATACAATTTTGCAAACAGGTAATTTTCCTCCTTCACTGATGTGGGCTGATGAGGCTGCACTGATGGGCACTGAAGAGGTGGCACTGATGGGCATTGATGGGCACAGATAGGCTGCACTGATCTGCACTGATGGGCACTTATGAGGATGCACTAGTGGGCACTGATAAGGCTCACTGATAGGAGGCACTGATGGGCACTGATAGGTGGCACTAAAGGGCACTGGTAGGGGGCACTGATGAGCACTGGTAGGGGGCCCTGATGGGTGACACTGATGAGGAGGCACTGATGAGCACTGATTGGCAGCACTGATGTGCACTTATGGACAGCACTGGTGGGCACTTATTGGCAGCACTGGTGGGCACAGATTGACAGCACTGGTGGGCACTTATTGGCAGCACTGGTGGGCACAGATTGACAGCACTGGTGGGCACTGTTGGGACTGCACTGATAATCAGGACACTGATAATCAGTGACCTGATTATCAATGTGCATGTCCCTTTTAGAGAAGCCAGTTATCGGCTCTCTTCTCCTCTCCTCATGCAGTCAGCATGAGGAAAGGAGTGCCAATAACCGGCTTCTATTTATTTCCATGATCAGCTGTGATTGGACACAGCTGATCATGTGGTAAAGAGCCTCTGATTGGCTCTTTACCTCAATCTGTGATAAGTAGTGTCCTCCAGACACTGATCACAAAGTGTGCTGCTTCACGGCGACTTCATGTAAGGCCATCATATGACAGCCTCCCAGAACTAGCCGGCTGTGCTGTAGCCATCATTCAGCTATAGCAAGTAGTTAAATCAGATTTGGTCTCCACCCAGGGACTTACCACATCAATCACCTTGCAAGTGGACAGACAGACAAGGAGAATGACATAGCGAAAACCAGGATGCTGGAATGAGGAGCAGGAGCGCTAGACGCTCCTGACATTAGCCCCCCCTATTACGAAGGGCCCCCAGATCCCTTGGAGAATACTGGGCATCCAGTACAGGACCATCAGGCTGGGCAAAGATCAGGGTATCAGCGAGGCCAGGTTGGTTAGCAGGTGACAAGTCACTGGAGTCAAGATTTATAGCTGGAACACAAGCTGTATGCAGAGTGACTTGAAGAAAAGGTTGAAGGCCCCACCTGGCTGAATGAGGCAATCTGTCCAAAGGATGGATGGAACTTTTTAGACAGGTTTGAGCAGATGTAGTTGCAGTAGAATGAAGCCAGGTTACTGAAAGTCCCAAATATGAAAAAGCAGGAGGCTCAACTGGCATGGGCTGGACCACACTGGCTGGTGTAGAGGCAGCAGAACTTGAGGACATTTAGGGACAGACAAAGGTAGGGATAATTCAGAGGGCTTGACTTTTGAGGACCTAAAGTAAGCACAGGTTTTGAAAGCTTTTACATAGGAACAAGAGTCCTTATAGAGAGCAGGCCACCAAAGCCTGCAAGAAATCCCTGGGTGCCTGGCCATCTTAGCATCATGTGCTTCTGAAAGCACTTCAAGCCCAAGGTGAAGGGGAACAAACAGGGGTTAGATTAGGGAGAGCACTAGACTAATGCCGCGTACACACGGTCGTACTTTTCGTCTACAAAAGTCGGACAGCCTGTCGGACAGACTTCCGGCAGACTTTCGGTGGACTTGCCGCGGACTTGCGGCCTACTTTCTAACGACCGGACTTGCCTACACACGACCACACAAAAGTCGGTCGGATTCGTACGTGATGACGTACACCGGACTAAAATAAGGAAGTTCATAGCCAGTAGCCAATAGGTGCCCTAGCGTGGCTTTTTGTCCGTCGGACTAGCACACAGACGAGCGGATTTCGGGGTCCGTCGTAGGTACGAAGTAAAAGTTTTGAAGCATGTTTCAAATCTAAAGTACGTCGTATTTGAGGCTAAAAAAGTCAGTTGAAAGTCCGGAGAAGCCCACACACGATCGGATTACCAGCCAGCTTTAGTCCATCAGCGTCTGTTGGACTTTTGTAGACGAAAAGTAGGACCGTGTGTACGCGGCATAAGCCTTTAAAATAGAGTCCAAAAGGTCAGTGGAATAGACCCTTATTACTTGTGCTGGAGGTAAGATATTGTGAAACTTAGAGGAAGTTACAAACAACACTCAAAGCTGCGAGACAGCAGTAGCGTTCGGCCTTTAGGAGGAAAAAATTCAGACTGTGGCAATTGGCTAGAGAGCTAGCCTGTAGGGGGATTTAATAAAATTGTGTCTTCTGCTACAGCAGAAGATACTTGTGTCTCATATAAAGGCAAATGGTTACGGAAACTGGAGTCATACTTGGAAAAGTTGTCATGATTAGGATCCAAATAGGACTGTAATAAAGGGACATGACTGGCACTGGCCACAAAAGAATTACAAATAGGCAACTGGTCAGCAGTTTTAATGCAGTTCTGAAAGCAAGCTTGGGACAGGACCTAATCTCCCCTGTAGACCAATCTATGTGCTGGTTATGAAGTTTAAGCCAAGGATAACCTAAGAAAACAGGATAGACAGGGGATGTTAGAAACTGATTGTCTCTCTATGAAATTCCCCAATGGTCAGAGTAATAGGTTACAGTGCATAAAGTAACCAGGCCCATGGACAAGGGAGAGTTATCAACAGCTAAGACTGAAAAGGGTCTGTACACATTAGTCAAGGTAATATGTAGACAGTGTGCTAGGTTCCTATCAATGAAATTGCTACCGGCACCAGAATCTATGAAAGCTGAGAGATGATGAGAGAACATGGCAGAACTAAGTTGTGCAGAAACAAATACTTTATCTGGCTTCTTAGGCTGGGTCATTCCACCCTGAGTCAGTTGCCAAGAGACAGAAATCAGAACAGTATTGTTCAGTGGTGCGCTTATCTTGAGGTCAGTTTCAGCTGAGTGGGCACGGAGATTATCATCATAGAGAAAACCCAGAGCCTTGAAAAATGCTTCAACTGGCCCCAGCGCTGGACTGGAACAAAAATTTGGTCCTGGACTACATCCAGACTGGAACGCTTTCATTTTACAAAAACAGTATATAAACTATACGTAATTATGCAAAAAAAATAAGTAAAAACATTCCACTGTAAGTATAAATGGCTTTTTTTTAAAACTCTTTATTTAAAGAAAAAGATGCATTCCAAAATTACAGACGCCTTTAGAATGACATGTGTAAGTCATTCCATTCAATGGTAGGTCTCATAAATAACTCTATCACCTCTTTTATTATTTCACTTATTCTCCTCTGCATTTTTCTCCTCCTTCTCTCATCACTGCATGAAGTGGGAGAGCTAACGTCATGCAGGAATATTGCTACAGCCTCATTGGCTTGAATTTCAAAAACCAGAATTGCTGCACAGCCATTGGCAGACTTTCAGCAATGCGGCTGAGTGGGGTTGCGCACTATGAAGTGAGGTGATGGGAGTGTGAAAATTTGAACATCGTTAAAGTCTATGGGACCCAATCGTGAAAAATCAAAAGTGCACATTTTAAAGGTTAATATGCAAGTTATTGTCCTAAAAAGTGTTTGGGGAGAGTTCCTCTCACTTCCTGTTGTCTCCCTCTGGTCGTAAGTAGAAGTCGTTTGTAAATCGGAGGTTTGAAAGCAGGGGACTGCCTGTATATACTATACGGCCTGCCCTATATACTCTGCAGAAAATTGGGCCTTAGGTGTTGGTAGTACCAGAACACTGTAAGCCCTCACAGTTACTCTTGATGGGCATTGGAACCGGCCCTGCTGTGAAATATTATATCAAGAATTGTAATGACATGCGCCTGTTGAGCAGGGCAGAAAAATTGGGCCTTTGGTGGTGGTGTGGTGGTGGTGCCACAACACTGTAAGGCCTCACAGTTACTCTTGGTGGGCGCTGGAACGGGCCCTGCTGTGAAATATTATATCAAGAATTGTAATTACATGCCCCCGTTGAATAGGGCAGAAAAATTGGGCATTTGGTGGTGGTGTGGTGGTGGTGCCACTACAGTGTAAGCCCTCACAGTTACTTTTGGTGGGTGCTGGAACGGGCCCTGCTGGATGAAGGACAGGCCAGTAGCTCAATTGCATATTGTGCAAGCTATGGCAAGTGATCCATCCTCAAGACCCAGTAACCCAGTGGATTTTCGGTTGTAAAGGTCTCCAAGTCTGATCTTGCCCCTAGGTATTCCTGCACCATGTAAATCAGATGCTGGCGATGGTTGCTGGAACCGATCATACCTTGGGGCTGCGGACTAAAGAATTGCCTGAACGCATCGGTCAGACGGCCACTTTCTCCACTGCTCCTTCTGTGACTGACTGAAGCCTCAGCAACACGTTGTCCAGGAGGACCAGGAAATTGTAACCTCCCAGTCTCTGGAAACACATTGCACAAACCTTTCTGCAAGGCCTCCCGAAGGTGATTCATCCTCTGCTCCCTCTGCGAAGGCTTGATAAATTCCACAACCTTACTCTTGTAACCTGGATCAAGAAGGGTTGCCAGCCAGTAATGATCCCTCTCCTTGATACCACGAATGCGAGGGTCTTTTCGCAGGCTTTGCAGGATCAGGGAGGCCATGCAGCGAAGGTTTGCTGAGGCATTCGAGTCCTCTGGGTCACTAAGGATGACATGATCCACAGCCACCTCCTCCCAGCCACGTACAGGTCCATGGGTTTCTGGGGGCTAAAAATGATCCCTTGAAGACTGTTGCTGATGCCAGGCTCCACCTCCATGCTGACACAATCCTTATCCTCCTCCTCCTCTTCCTGTGTGATCGGCGGGCCCGCAAGAATACTGTCTGGATAAAGGGGGCCTTGAGAGGTAAGGAAGTCCTCCTCTTCCTCCCTCTGTTCTGTCTCAAGTGCCCTGTCAATTGTTCCACAAAGCGTGTACTCCAACAGGAAGACAAAAGGGACAGTATCACTTATGCATGCACTGTCACTGCTCACCATCCTCGTGGCCTCCTCAAATGGTGACAGGACAGTGCATGCATCCTTGATCAGTAGCCACTGGCGTGGCGAAAAAACTCCAAGCTCCCCTGACCTTGTCCTGGTGCCATACTCACACAGGTACTCATTGATAGCCCTCTGCTGCATGTGCAGCCGTTGCAGCATTGTCAATGTTGAGTTCCACCTGGTGGGCATGTCACAAATGAGGCAGTTCTTGGGCAGGTTGCATTCCTTTTGAAGGTCAGCCAGCCAAGCACTGGCATTATATGACCGGCGGAAATGCCCACAGACTTTCCTGGCCTGCCTCAGGAGATCCTGTAAGCCCGGGTACCTGCACAGGAACCGCTGCACCACCAAATTAAGGACGTGAGCCAAACAAGGAACATGGGAGGAGGTTGGTGCCATTGTCGCAAACCACCATTCCAGGCTGAAGCTGGCGTGGTGTCAACCACCTCTGAGTCTGCCCCTGCAGAGCTGACAGAATCTCTGCCCCAGTGTGGCTCCTGTCCCCTAAGCAGACCAACTCAAGCACCGCATGGCATCTTCTTGCCTGAGTGCTTGCGTAGCCCCTAGAACACCGCTGGTTCCGAGGAGAAATCTGCAGAGGAAGAGGCCATAGAAGAAGAAGAGGAGGGGGTAGAGGAGAGAGGTGTGGCAGATTTACCACTACTAGCATTTTGGAGGCATGGTGGTGAAACAAGCTCCAACAATACTGCACCCTGCCCTGCATCCTTCCCAGCTGCCAGCAGAGTTACCAAGTGTGCCGTGAAAGAAAGGTAATGCCCTTGTCCATGCCTGCTGGACCATGAGTCAGCGGTAATATGCACCTTACCGCTGACCCCCCTGTCCGAGGCCAAGACATTGCCTTCCACATGCCGGTAGAGAACCGGAATGGCCTTCTGTGAAAAGAAATGGTGTTTGGGAACCTGCCACTGAGGTACCGCACATTCCACAAATTCAGAAAAGGGGGCAGAGTCTACCAGCTGAAAAGGCAGCAGTTGGAGACTTCCGGCCGGATGTGATCGCGGCAGCAAGCCTCCCTTCACAGCTCCGTCTCTCCTGTATGAAATCCGCGGCAGTGGAGTGTTCACAGCAACCCGCCGAGCTTACCAGGATAGAGGAGAGAACGCTGAATCTAGTGATGCCATCCTCTACCGCAAAGAAGTCTGCTAAGGCACAGTCGGATCAGAGACAGTCTCGCTCCATAAAGGAAACGGCGCCTAGCCCCGCCCCCGCCATCTTGTCTTCTCCGCCAAAGGAACAGCGCGCCAAGACGGCTGCTGGTAAGATGGCACAGGCTAAAGACACAGGGGGAGAAACATCAGAGAATGCACTGGCAAAATCAGTGGACATAGAAGCGATCACCAGGCCAATATTAGAGGCGATAGGTGCTAGCAAAGCAGAACTCATGGGGCGCATAGATCACCTCTCCTCTGAATGTAACCTAATAAGACACGACCTGGATAAGTTCAGAGGCAGGATGACCACAGTGGAGACACGTGTCTCTGAGATAGAAGATACCTCTCATGATCATGGTGCTCAAATAGCTGAGCTAAGAGACCAAGTTAGGTCACTGCAAAACAAAGCCATTGACGCAGAAGACCGCCAGAGGAGGAACAACATCCGCGTGGTGGGACTTCCAGAGGGAGCTGAAGGAGACAAACCTGCCCAATTTGCGGAATGGCTTTTCAAGCAACTTCTGTCCCTGCAGGATATGCCTCCTACCTACGTGGTCGAGCGAGCTCACAGAGTTCCAGCAGGCCGCAGACCCCCAGGAGCATACCCTAGACCTTTTTTGGTTCGCTTCTTGAATTACCGAGATCGTGACATGATTCTGTCTCAAGCCAGGAAAATACAAGAGCTCCGACATGAAAATGAAAGAGTGATGCTGTTCCCAGATTTCTCAGCAGCGACACAGCAGAAACGACGATCGTTTACTGAAGTTCGTAGACGCCTGAGAGAGAAGGAAGTCAAATACAGCATGATGTATCCCAGCAAGCTCAGAATACAACATAAAGGGTCGGTGAAATTTTTTGAACACCCAGAGGAAGCCTCCGAATGGATGGATAAAGAGCTCTAAAGTCTTAACAAACGACATGCTGGCAGGCAAGTGAAGAGGAGATGCCTTACGGTAAACTTAGTTTTTGTTCTTCTTGCTTTTTTGGCTGCTTGGGTTTTTTTGGGTTTTTCTTTTTTTCTTTTTTGTGAGGGGGAAAATTTTCTCCTCCCATGAAGGGGCAAGAGAATCCCAGCCCTCACTGTCTAAGAGCCCTGCAGCGCAGATACAATACATGAGGAAAGTCTCAATATCCAGGATACAACTTTGGTGGTATGACCGACACCCTCTCCTCACACACTGCAGACCGTGGCAATAGCCAACGAGGGTTTTTTTGTGTTATCACGCGGATCATAATCCTGTTCTTTATTTTCTATTTTGTTTTTTTTAAGCTCTCCTTGATTTATTTATGATTTTTCTCTTCTCTGTCTACATATTACCAGAGAATTTCACTTAATCAGTGTCTTATGTAATATCATAAGCACATCCACTTTTTCTGACAGGAGCTAGTGGAGGGGACATGGACTACAAAAGGAACTGCCGAACTTTCGATTACTGCGGCGGGAATTCACCGCAATTTTTTTGTTGCTGTTGTTTTGTTCAGGGATCAAGCTATGTACCGGTATGGTTTGGTTGGTTGCTGGTATAAAAGCAAGGGTGGGATGTTCTAGGGCCACAGCTCGACTTAGGGGTTATTATTATAAGTATGTTTTCCTCACAGATATGCTGGATATTTCAATTGGGGCTAGTCCCCCTTGGCGGACGTTGCTCTGGCCAACATTTGACAATGAAAGTTGTAATGGTGGATGATATTAGGATTGTGTCTTGGAATGTTCGAGGCCTTAACCACAAACTTAAGAGGGCCTCAGTATTCCAATACCTCAAACAGATCCGGCCGCATATCATACTTCTACAGGAGACACATATGGATGGCAGTAGAATACTTTCACTACGTAAACCATGGGTTCAAAAAGCCATACATTCAACATACTCCACATTTGCTAGAGGTGTTTCTATCCTAATTTCCAAATCTATACCGTGCACAATCCATCATGTGTTTACTGATCCAGAAGGCAGATATGTGGCTATAGTTATGGAAATATGTCACAAAACTATCATACTAGTGAACGTGTATATGCCTCCGCCCTTTCGGGTCAAGATGCTATATGACCTCTTGACGAAACTGGCGCCATATGCTCACCTCCCTGTGGCTGTGTTGGGGGATTTCAATGCCATTTTGGATGCGGTGTTGGACGCCTCCAGCCCGGCTAGGGGGGGTTCGGCTGACTTAAATGGTTGGAGGACTGTAGCGGAGCTTACGGAGCTGTGGCGATGGAAGCACCCAGATGGTAAATGTTTCTCACATGTGTCAACGGCTCATAGGTCTTCTGCAAGGATAGATTTAGCATTTGGGAATAATCTACTACTACCTTATATAAAAGATATCGTATATATGGCTGGTGGTCTGACAGATCACAACCCCCTTGCGGTTACCCTATCATTCACTGAGGAAGCAAAGGGAAGATGCTGGCGTCTCGCCCCTGGATGGATACAGGACGAGCAGGTCTCCGTCCAAGTGACGGAGGCCATCCAGTCTTATTGGTCATCCAATGTCGACACAGCAAATCCTCATATAGTATGGGATGCTTTTAAGGCAGTGACAAGGGGAGAATACATATCTGCTATAAAAACAGCACGAAAGCAGGACAGGGAAGAAACGGAGCTCCTTCAACAGAGGGAAAGGGAATGTGCCAGGGCCCATGCGGAGTCTTCCACGAGGGCCTCGTATGACGCCCTACTGGAGGCGAGACACTCCCTATCCATACACTTTACGAGCCAAGCCCGAGCCGACATGACAAAGAGGAACCACACAGTCTTTGCGGAGGGGGATAAGAACGGGAAACTGTTAGCAATGTTGGTTGCTGATTATCACCCGTTAACCAACATCCCAGTCATAAAAGACCAGAGGGGAAACTTGCTAAACAAACCAGAAAGTATCATGCAGGAATTTATTAAGTTTTATTCTTCTCTATACTCACCTATTCCTTCCTATGACTCAACTGAATTGGACTCCCTTTTAAGAGACCTAACATTACCAAAATTATCAGAGACCGACAGGGACAATTTAGAGGCTAAAATTACAGTGAAAGAAATTCAGACAGCAATTTTCACTTTCCCTCAGAACAAGGCCCCTGGGCCAGATGGGTTCCCAATCGATTTTTATAAGGCTAACGTGGAAGTCTTGGCCCCCAGACTTAACTTACTTTTAGAATACTGCCACAAACATGATGCCCTGCCGGACTCTATGTTAGAGGCTTACATGGTTCTTCTACTAAAACCAGGGAAAGACCCAAAGGAATGTGCATCGTACCGGCCGATAGCTCTGTTGAATACAGACTTAAAAATTTTAACAAAGATTTTGGCCATTAGACTAGCGGAGGTACTCCCCTCTATTATTAACATAGATCAAACAGGGTTTATGCCGGGGAAATCAACAGACACTAACCTAAGGAGACTGTTCACTCACTTACAAATACAGTCAGGGGCTTCCAACACTAGAGTGGTGGTCTCTATTGATTTTGAAAAGGCCTTCGACTCTGTAGATTGGTCATTCATGTTTAAGGTCTTGGAGTTTATGGGTTTCGGCCCAAGTTTTAGGAAATGGGTGGCCATGCTCTATAGACGTCCGAAAGTGGCGGTCCGACTAGGAACGTCCACCTCGGATTTCTTTGAAGTGGGTAGGGGAACCAGGCAAGGCTGCCCGCTGTCCCCTTTCCTGTTCGCCCTTGCCCTGGAGCCACTGGCGATAGCACTTAGATCCTCTCCATCAATTAGATCCATACGAGTGGGTACAATAGAAGAGACTCTGGCACTATACGCAGATGACTTACTATTATTCCTTGATGATCCGGGAGATTCCTTAAGAGCGGCACTAGAAATCATAAATCATTTTGCAACCTTCTCGGGTCTAAAAGTAAATTGGGGAAAATCATCCATCCTACCAATAGACTCAGGGGCCAAGGAAAGAGCAGATCCCCACTTACCGCTACAATGGGTCACGTCCCTTAAATACCTGGGAGTACAGATCACCCCAAACGTTCAAGACTATATGCTACTTAATTTACTGCCCCTGATAACGCTATTGAAGCAAAAAGTACAAACTTGGACAAAACTTCCGTTATCCTTAATAGGGCGCATCAGTTTACTAAAAATGAAATTTTTACCGGTTGTACTATATTTCTTGAGACATGCACCTGTCTGGATACCACGGTCATTTTTCCGGAAGCTAGACAGTATTGTCTCATCTTTCATTTGGGCTCCTAAGGCCCCCAGAATAGGACTCAAAGTACTGCAAGAACCGGGGGAGCAAGGGGGATTGGCACTGCCTGATTGGCACAAGTACTACATAGCGGGGCAGATGGTGTTCGCACACAGGTGGTTGGTAACAGATGATGGAGATGCGGCTACAGTCTTGGAGGCGGCTCACCTGGGATCCTACGACAGTCTGCGTTTTGCTTTGTTTAGGGGTACCAGGTCAGAGTTGCCCCTAACGCTAACAATGAAAGCCACTATTAAGGCCTGGGAGACAGCAGTAAAACTGGCGTGCCCTAGCTATGGGGGGGTGTCACCTTCAACTCCTATTTGGATGAACCCGACTTTACCCCAATTTTACAACTTGCCAGATCCTATGATCTGGGCTAGTAGAGGAATCAAGACATTAAAAGACATAACAACCTTTGGTGAATTACTGACCTTCTCCCAAATGCAGTCGAGACACGATCTCCCCAACTCATACTTGTTTCGTTTTTTTCAAGTTAGGCACGCTTTTCAGACGCAGTTTGGAGAGAGGAAGGTGGAATCTCTACCCTCGTCTCTGGAAACGCTGCTAGCCGATGAGTACCTGACAAAACCCCTTTCAAACACATATAAGGAACTATTCAAAGTAACCCCACTGGCAATTACCAGATGCAGGGAAAAGTGGGAGGTGGAGGTTCCAGATATACAGGGTGAGGACTGGGATGATCTATGGACTCAACCATTCAAACATCTGGTGTCTGCAAGGGACAGGTTAATTCAGTTCAAGTTTTTACATAGAAGCTATTACACACCAGCTAGACTAAAAAAGATTTTTCCCACAGCCTCGGCAGAGTGTTGGAGATGCTCTCACTCACCTGCAGATGCCAATCACATCTTTTGGCAATGCCCCCAGATTCAAAGATTCTGGACTGATATCACAACTTGCATAGCGGAATTAATATCAACACCGATCCCATTGACGGTCAGGGTTTGCCTGCTTGGACTGGTAGATGAGGTAGTACCCACACGGGCCATGCGCACAATGCTGAATGTTCTGTTTTTTTATGGCAGGAAGGCTATCTTGCTGGCATGGAAAAGACCAGAGGCACCGAGTATTTCCTCCTGGAAAAGCCAAGTGAACTCCATGCTACCCTTTTATAAAGCTACTTATGAATCCAGGGGGTGTAGGAAAAAATTTGATAGGGTGTGGCAATCGTGGTTTAATTCTAACAACACGGTGGGGTAGTGGAAGAGAGTATTGAATAGATATAGAAGTACTATATACAACATGTCCCTTGGCGGAAATACGCATAATGAGGGTTTTGACTAGGGGGACGCCTGTTGAAATTATCACTAGTATACGTATTTAAAAATGTAAGCACAAATTCTTGATCTTGAAAAGGTGGAAAACTGAAGATCCGTTTTATGTCGAGCTGTGGTTCGGGGGGGGGGGGGGAGTTGGGGGAGGGGACTATGTTTAGTTAGTAGGCCTCTGTTAGATAGGGATATGGTCATGTTGACCAAGTATGGATGGTGTCCAAATGACACGTCCAAATGTTGTATTTATATGTCTTTCAAAACAAGAAATAAACAGAATTTTTCAAAAAAAAAAAGAAAAGGCAGCAGTTGGAGTGCTAGCAATTTAGCCAAGCTAGCATTCAACCACTGAGCATGTGGATGGCTGGGACCAAATTTCTTTCAACGGTTTAGCAACTGGGGTAGGGAAATTTGCCTGGTACCATCGGATGTTGGTGTAGCGATAGCAGATTGCCCGCAAGTACTTGGCACACCTAATTCTACACCTTCATTCCTCTCAGTGCAGGTTTCTGAGAGGACTGAAGGTATAGTGGGGTTGGAGATCCCAGCTGATGAGGAGCAAGGAGAGGTCCGCCTTGTTCTTTCGTGTGGGTCTTTTAAGTGCTGTTGCCAACGGACTGCATGGGAGGTCAACATATGTCTGGTCAAGCATGTGGTGCCCAAGCGGCTGCTGTTTTGGCCAGGCTTGATACGCTTCAGACATATGTTGCAAACAGCAATGGTGCAATCTGCTGCACATGTATCAAAAAAGGCCCACACCAAAGAACTTTTCAAAATACGCTGGGAGTCAGCAGCGCCCTGCACATGCGGAGCTCTGCGGTGTGATGCAGTCGGGTAGCTGCCCTTAAGCTGGCCCCTGGAGGGCATCCTGCCTCGTTGGAGTTGTGCCTCCTCCTCCTCTCTTCTATCAAGCACCCACATAGAGTCAGTGACCTCATCATCCCTTCCCTCCTCATCACTGGAGCAAACCTGGCAGTATGCTGCAGCTGGGGGAACATGACTGGCAGTTACTTGTCCTTATTGTGCACCTCCTCTCTCTGGGCTCACGTTACTGCCTTCCTTAACCTGGGTACCATCATCGGAGCCTTCAAAACGCTGCGCATCCTCCTGCAGCATGTACCCAACACTGTGGTCGAACAGTTCGGGGACTCCTCCGTGCATGATGGTGGAGCTAGGGAAGGAGTGACTGATGACATTGAGCCGATGGAACAGGCCGCTTTAGTAGCTGCATTGGCAGGCAAACTACTCTGAGCCTGGGTGACAAAGGATGAGGAGGATGAGGACGGCTTAGTTATCCACTCTATCAACTCTTCTGCATGTTGTGGATTAACACGACCAGCTGCCAAAAAAAAGGACAAGCATGCCCCACGGCAACATGCTGAGGATGCACCGTGTCCACGACCAGCACTGTTGGCTGTAGACACTGCAGTCAGATATAGGCTTGGCTAGAGTAGAATGCAGTGGAATGCAGTGGATATATATGTAGGAGACTGTATATATATTTTATGCACTGCAGCTCACTGAATCACCTGTCTGCCTGAAAGTTCATTTGAAAACGTACACCAGGAATGGCCTGCGGTCAGATATAGGCTTGGCTAGACTGGAATGCAGTGGATATATATATATATATATATATATATATATATATATATGTATATATATATATATATATATATATGAGACTCTATATATATTTTGTGCACTGCAGCTCACTGAATCACCTGCCTGCCTGACAGTGTATTAGAAAAAGTACACCAGGAACAGCCTGCAGTCAGTTCTGAGGATGCACCACCATGTCCACAACCAGCACTGTTGGCTGTAGACACTGCAGTCAGATATAGGCTTGGCTAGACTAGAATGCAGTGGATATATATGTAGGAGACTGTATATATATTTAGTGCACTGCAGATCACTGAATCACCTGCCTGCCTGCCTGCAAGTGTATTTGAAAACATACACAGGAATGGCCTGCAGTCAGATATAGGCTTGGCTAGACTGGAATGCAGTGGATATATATATGTAGGACACTGTATTTTTAATTTATGCACTGCAGATCACTGAATCACCTGCCTGCCTGCCTCAAAGTGTATTTGAAAACGTACACCAGGAATGGCCTGCAGTCAGATATAGGCTTGGCTAGACTAGAATGCAGTGTATATTAGGGATGAGCTTCGTGTTCGAGTCGAACCCATGTTCGACTCGAACATCGGCTGTTCGACCGTCCGTCGAATTGCGAACGATATGGGCCGTTCGCGCCAAATTCGTGTGGCGCGTCACGGCCCATAATTCACTGCGGCATCGCAGTGCATTGCTGGCTGATGATTGGCCAAGCATGCACTATGACCCGCATGCTTGGCCAATCACAGCGCCGTCAGTAGAGAGAGCTGTAATTGGCCAAAGCCAGGGTGGCTTTGGCCAATTATGGCTCAGGGGATTTAGTACACACCCCACACTATATAAGGCCGCCTGCACGGCGGCCCTGTGTAGTGTGTGTTCCGGTGTGCTGAGAGATAGAGAGAGAGAGAGACAGTGTCATTTGATTTGAGTTAGATAGATTAGGCAGAACAGTCAGTCAGTTAGCTGCACTTACAGTGTATTGTGTATATATATGCATCCCAGGTGTTGCATATATATATATACACTGTATTCAGTTTAGCTAGATCCGTTCCTGTTATCTTCTATCTAGACTATTTAGTGCAGTGTGTCCTGCTCACAGTGTTCAGCTAGATCCGTTCCTGCTATTTACATTCAGTGCAGTGCGTCCTGCTCACAGTGTTCAGCTAGATCCGTTCCTGCTATTTACATTCAGTGCAGTGCGTCCTGCTCACAGTGTTCAGCTAGATCCGTTCCTGCTATTTACATTCAGTGCAGTGCGTCCTGCTCACAGTGTTCAGCTAGATCCGTTCCTGCTATTTACATTCAGTGCAGTGCGTCCTGCTCACAGTGTTCAGCTAGATCCGTTCCTGCTATTTACATTCAGTGCAGTGCGTCCTGCTCACAGTGTTCAGCTAGATCCGTTCCTGCTATTTACATTCAGTGCAGTGCGTCCTGCTCACAGTGTTCAGCTAGATCCGTTCCTGCTATTTACATTCAGTGCAGTGCGTCCTGCTCACAGTGTTCAGCTAGATCCGTTCCTGCTATTTACATTCAGTGCAGTGCGTCCTGCTCACAGTGTTCAGCTAGATCCGTTCCTGCTATTTACATTCAGTGCAGTGCGTCCTGCTCACAGTGTTCAGCTAGATCCGTTCCTGCTATTTACATTCAGTGCAGTGCGTCCTGCTCACAGTGTTCAGCTAGATCCGTTCCTGGTATTTACATTTAGTGCAGTGCGTCCTGCTCACAGTGTTCAGCTAGATCCGTTCCTGCTATTTACATTCAGTGCAGTGCGTCCTGCTCACAGTGTTCAGCTAGATCCGTTCCTGCTATATACATTTAGTGCAGTACGTCCTGCTCACAGTGTTCAGCTAGATCCGTTCCTGCTATTTACATTCAGTGCAGTGCGTCCTGCTCACAGTGTTCAGCTAGATCCGTTCCTGCTATTTACATTCAGTGCAGTGCGTCCTGCTCACAGTGTTCAGCTAGATCCGTTCCTGCTATTTACATTCAGTGCAGTGCGTCCTGCTCACAGTGTTCAGCTAGATCCGTTCCTGCTATTTACATTCAGTGCAGTGCGTCCTGCTCACAGTGTTCAGCTAGATCCGTTCCTGGTATTTACATTTAGTGCAGTGCGTCCTGCTCACAGTGTTCAGCTAGATCCGTTCCTGCTATTTACATTCAGTGCAGTGCGTCCTGCTCACAGTGTTCAGCTAGATCCGTTCCTGCTATATACATTTAGTGCAGTACGTCCTGCTCACAGTGTTCAGCTAGATCCGTTCCTGTTATCTTCCTACTGACAGGCAGGCTTGTCTGGTTACAGTATATAAAGCTACCTGAAGAAAATTACAGGTGTTCTTTTTGATCCTATTAGTACCACGGTCAGGCAGCTAGACTATTTACATTTAGTACAGTGTGTCCTGCTCACAGTGTTCAGCTAGATCCGTTCCTGTTATCTTCCTACTGACAGGCAGGCTTGTCTGGTTACAGTATATAAAGCTACCTGAAGAAAATTACAGGTGTTCTTTTTGATCCTATTAGTACCACGGTCAGGCAGCTAGACTATTTACATTTAGTACAGTGTGTCCTGCTCACAGTGTTCAGCTAGATCCGTTCCTGTTATCTTCCTACTGACAGGCAGGCTTGTCTGGTTACAGTATATAAAGCTACCTTAAGAAAATTACAGGTGTTCTTTTTGATCCTATTAGTACCACGGTCAGGCAGCTAGACTATTTACATTTAGTACAGTGCGTCCTGCTCACAGTGTTCAGCTAGATCCGTTCCTGCTATATACATTTAGTGCAGTACGTCCTGCTCACAGTGTTCAGCTAGATCCGTTCCTGTTATCTTCCTACTGACAGGCAGGCTTGTCTGGTTACAGTATATAAAGCTACCTGAAGAAAATTACAGGTGTTCTATCCCAGCTTAGTGCAGCTACAGGCCATTAGTATGTCTGGAAGGCCAAGAAGGAGAGGCAGACAGTCACAAGCCAATAAGAGAGGGCAAGCAGGCTCTGTGTCTAGTGCTGGTCGTGGAGACGGTGCATCCTCATCAGCACGTGGCCATGGGACACGCTTGGCCTTTTTTTCGGCAGCTGGCCGTGTTGAGCCGCAACATGCGGAAGACTTGGTCGAGTGGATGACCAAGCCGTCCTCATCCTCCTCATCCTCTCTCACCCATGCCCAGGGTGCTTTGTCTGGCAAAGCAGCGGCCTCTTCCCTCAGCTCAATGTCATCAGTGACTCCTTCCCTAGCTCCACCATGTCCTCATGAGGATTCCCTCGAACTGTTTGACCACAGTGTTGGGTACATGCTCCAGGAGGATGCCCAGCGTTTGGAAGGCTCTGATGATGATACTGAGCTCAATGAAGGCAGTAACATGAGCACGGACAGAGGGGGTGCCCAAGAAGGACAGCAATCTGGCAGTCATGCTCTCCCTGCTGCAGCATACTGCCAGGTTTGCTCCAGTGATGAGGAGGGAGGGGATGATGAGGTCACTGACTCAACGTGGGTGCCTGATAGGAGAGAGGAGGAGGAGGAGGAGGTGGCACATCACCAACTAGGCAGGATGCCCTCCAGGGGCCAGCCTAAGGGCAGCACATTGACTGCATCACACCCCAAAGCTCCACATGTGCAGGGCGCTGCAGTCTCTGCGCGTTATTCAAAAAGTTCTTTGGTGTGGGCCTTTTTTGAGACGAGTGCATCAGATCGCACCGCTGCTATTTGCAACATATGTCTCAAGCGTATCTCGCGTGGCCAAAACATCTCCCGCTTGGGTACCACATGCTTGACCAGACATATGTTGACCTGCCATGCAGTTCGTTGGCAAGCGTATCTGAAAGACCCACACCAAAGAACAAAGAGGATCTCTCCTTGCTCCTCATCAGCTGAGATTTCCAACCCCACTAGACCTTCAGTCCTCTCTGAGACCTGCAGTGAGAGGAATGAAGGTGTAGAATTAGGTGTGTCACAGCCAAGTACTTGTGGGCAATCTGCTTTTGGTACACCGACGTCAGATTGTACCAGGCAAATTTCCCTGCCCCAGCTGCTGCACCGCCGAAAGAAGTTTGCTCCCAGCCATCCACATGCCCAGCGGTTGAATGCTAGCTTGGCAAAATTGCTAGCACTTCAACTGCTGCCTTTTCAGTTGGTAGACTCTGCCCCCTTCCGTGAGTTTGTGGAATGTGCGGTTCCTCAGTGGCAGGTACCCAAACGCCACTTTTTCTCACGGAAGGCGATTCCGGCTCTCTACCGGCATGTGGAAGGCAATGTCCATGCCTCGCTGGACAGGGCGGTCAGCGGTAAGGTGCATATTACCGCTGACTCATGGTCCAGCAGGCATGGACAGGGACGTTACTTAAGTTTCACGGCGCATTGGGTGACTCTGCTGGCAGCTGGGAAGGATGCAGGACAAGGTGCAGTAGTGTTGGAGGTTGTTCCGCCGCCACGCCTCCAAAATGCTGATTGTGACACACCTCTCTCCTCCACCCCCTCCTCTTCTTCTTCCTCCATGGCCTCTTCCTCGGAACCAGCGGTGCTCCGTAGGCGTTCAAGGGGCTACGCAAGTACGCAGGCCAAAAGATGCCATGCGGTGCTTGAGCTGGTGTGCTTGGGGGACAGGAGCCACACTGGGGCAGAGGTTCTGTCAGCTCTGCAGGGGCAGGTTCAGAGGTGGTTGACGCCACGCCAACTTAAGGCAGGAATGGTGGTTTGCGACAATGGCACCAACCTCCTCTCTGCCCTCCGACAGGGACAACTGACCCATGTGCCCTGTTTGGCTCACGTCCTTAACTTGGTGGTGCAGCGGTTCTTGGGCAGGTACCCGGGCTTACAGGATGTCCTGAGGCAGGCCAGGAAAGTCTCTGTGCATTTCCGCCGGTCATATAATGCCAGTGCTCGGCTGACGGACCTCCAAAAGGAGTTTAACCTGCCCAAGAACCGCCTAATCTGTGACATGCCCACCAGGTGGAACTCGACGTTGGCCATGCTGCAGCGGCTGCACACGCAGCAGAGGGCCATCAATGAGTACCTGTGCGACTATGGCACCAGGACAGGGTCAGGGGACCTTGGTTTTTTTTCCCCACGCCAGTGGGCCATGATCAGGGATGCATGCACTGTCCTGTCACCATTCGAGGAGGCCACGAGGATGGTGAGCACTGACAGTGCATGCATCAGTGACACTGTCCCCCTTGTCCACCTGTTGGAGCACACGCTGCGTGGAATAATGGACAGGGCACTTGAGGCAGAACAGAGGCAGGAAGAGGAGGACTTCCTTAGCTCTCAAGGCCCCCTTTATCCAGACAGTGTTCCTGCGTGCCCGCCAATCACACAGGAAGAGGACGAGGAGGAGGAGGAGGAGGAGGAGGAGGAGGAAGATTGTGTCAGTATGGAGGTGGAGCCTGGCACTCAGCATCAGCAGTCTTTAAGGGATCAGTCCCAAGGAACACATGGACTTGTACGTGGCTGGGAGGAGGTGGCTGCGGACGTTGTTGTCCTTAGTGACCCAGAGGACTCCGGACCGAATGCCTCAGCAAACCTACGCTGCATGGCCTCCCTGATCCTGCAAAGCCTGCGTAAGGATCCTCGTATTCGTGGTATCAAGGAGAAGGACCAATACTGGCTGGCAACCCTCCTTGATCCACGTTACAAGGGTAAGGTTGCGGACCTTATCTTGCCATCGCAGAGGGAGCAGAGGATGAAACATCTTCGGGAGGCCTTGCAGAAAGGTCTGTGCAACGCGTTCCCAGAGACTGGGAGGTTACAAACTCCTGTTTCTGGACAACGTGTTGCTGAGGCTTCGGTCAGTCAAAGAAGGAGCGGTGGAGAAGGTGGCCGTCTGACCGATGCGTTCAGACAATTTTTTGGTCCGCAGCCCCAAGGTATGATCGGTTCCAGCAACCATCGCCAGCGTCTGTTTTACATGGTGCAGGAATACCTAGGGGCAAGATCAGACTTGGACACCTTTCCCACCGAAAATCCTCTGGGTTACTGGGTCTTGAGGATGGATCACTGGCCAGAGCTTGCACAGTATGCAATTGAGCTACTGGCCTGTCCTGCATCCAGCGTTCTTTCGGAACGTACATTCAGTGCTGCTGGAGGCGTGGTAACCGATCACAGGGTGCGTCTGTCCACTGACTCGGTCGATCGGCTGACCTTCATAAAAATGAATCAGTCTTGGATCACCACCAGCTACCAAGCACCTGATGCTGATGTAACTGAATAATTTTTTTCAGATCCCTTCAAAGACTGCCTATGCTGATGCTGAGTGATTATCCCTGAGTAATTATCCTCTTCCTCCTCAATCATCACGCTGATAGCTTGTAAGAACATTTTTGGTTCTGGGCGCCACCACCAGTGCCTAAGGCACAATTTTTCAGCCCCTGTATAACAGGGGCGTGTAATTACAATTTTTGATGTAATACTTTGCAGCACGGCTCGTTCCTGCATTCCAACTAGAGTGTCTGTGAGGGGTTGCAGTGTTGTGGCACCAGCACCAGTGCCTAAGGCCCAATTTTTCTGCCCCTGTCTAACAGGGGCGTGTAATTACAATTTTTGATGCAATACTTTGCAGCAGTGCTCGTTCCTGCGTTCCAACTAGAGTGTCTGTGAGGGGTTGCAGTGTTGTGGCACCAGCACCAGTGCCTAAGGCCCAATTTTTCTGCCCCTGTCTAACAGGGGCGTGTAATTACAATTTTTGATGCAATACTTTGCAGCAGGGCTCGTTCCTGCGTTCCAACTAGAGTGTCTGTGAGGGGTTGCAGTGTTGTGGCACCAGCACCAGTGCCTAAGGCCTAATTTTTCAGCTCCTGTTCAACAGGGGCATGTAATTACAATTCTTGATCTAATATTTCACAGCAGGGCCCTGTGAGGGCTTACAGTGTTTTGGCCACAGCAACACCTAAGGCCCAAATTTCTGCTGAGTATATAGGGCAGGACCCTACTTTCAAACATCTAACTTACAAACGACTCCTACTTGCAAACGGAAGGAGACAACAGGAAGTGAGATGAAATCTACCCCTAGGAAGGGAAATTCTCTCATGTAAGAGTTAATATGGGAAAACAATTTCTCCTTTCCACTGATGCTTTCCAATCCTTGTTCCACAAAAAAACCCAAATTTTCAAAAAACATTTTTCATTGGGACAAAAAAGTGAGGTGAAATCTTCTGAAGAGGAGGAAAGACGCAAAACAAATGTCACAGGGGTGATAACCCTTCCCTATGTTTTCCAAAAAGCTTAGAAAAGATTTTTTGGCTGGAGCTAAACACGTTAAAAATGTTCAAAATTACAAACAGATTCTACTTAACAACAAACCTACAGACCCTGTCTTGTTTGCACCGCCTGTATACTGCTGTTCAGAGTATATAGGGACCTTTCCTTATTTTAATTTGGGTGCGGGGTTCCCCTTAATATCCATACAAGACCCAAAGGGCCTGGTAATGGACTGGGGGGTACCCATGCCGTTTGTCTCACTGATTTTCATCCATATTGCCAGGACCCGACATGACATTAAACCCGCAAGCAGTTTTAAATGAGATTTTTTCCTTTAAAAATGACATTTGGTGCAGGGACTGTTCTAAACATGGGAAACACGCGTCACTTTACAGGCATACTATAGACACCCCCCAGGTACGATATTTAAAGGAATATTTCACTTTTTTTTTTTTACTTTAAGCATCATTAAAATCACTGCTCCCGAAAAAACGGCCGTTTTTAAAAGTTTTTTTTGCATTGATACATGTCCCCTGGGGTAGGACCCGGGTCCCCACACCCTTTTTAGGACAATACCATGCAAATTTGCCTTTAAAATGAGCACTTTTGATTTCGAACGTTCGAGTCCCATAGACGTCAATGGAGTTCTAACGTTCGTGCGAACTTGCGGTCCGTTCGCGGGTTCTGGTGCGAACCGAACCGGGGGGTGTTCGGCTCATCCCTAGTGTATATATATGTAGGAGACTGTATATATATTTTATGCACTGCAGATCACTGAATCGCCTGCCTGACAGTGTATTTATAAATGTACACCAGGAATGGCCTGCAGTCAGATATAGGCTTGGCTAGACTAGAATGCAGTGGATATATATTTAGGAGACTGTATATATATTTTATGCACTGCAGATCACTAAATCACCTGCCTGCCTGAAAGTGTATTTGAAAACGTACACCAGGAATGGCCTGCAGTCAGATATAAGCTTGGCTAGACTGGAATGCAGTGGATATATATGTAGGAGACTGTATGTATATATATATATATATATATATATATATATATATATATATATATATATATATATATATTTTTTTTATGCACTGCAGATCACTGAATCACCTGCCTGCCTGCCTGCAAGTGTATTTAAAAAGTACTCCAGGAATGGCCTGCAGTCAGATATAGGCTTGGCTAGACTAGAATGCAGTGGATATATATGTAGGAGACTGTATATATATTTTATGCACTGCAGATCACTGAATCACCTGCCTGCCTGCCTGAAAGTGTATTTGAAAACGTACACCAGGAATGGCCTGCAGTCAAATATAGGCTTGGCTAGACTAGAATGCAGTGGATATATACATGTAGGAGATTGTATATATATTTTATGCACTGCAGCTCACTGAATCACCTGCCTGCCCGAAAGTTCATTTGAAAATGTACACCAGGAATGGCCTGCAGTCAGATATAGGCTTGGCTAGACTGGAATGCAGTGGATATATATATATGTAGGAGACCCTATATATATTTTGTGCACTGCAGTTCACTGAATCACCTACCTGCCTGACAGTATATTAGAAAAAGTACACCAGGAACAGCCTGCAATCAGATCTAACTACCCTGGATACAGTGGATATATATATATATATATATATATATATCTATATATATATATATATATATATATATATATACACGAGACTGACTGTATACATATATATATATATATATATATATATATATATATATATATATATATATATATATATATTCACATAGCTGAATCACCTGCCTGCCTGAAGTATATTAGAAAGAGTACACCAGGAAAACACTGCAGTCAGATCTAGCTAAACTGGATACAGTGGATATATATATATATATACAGGGGCGGACTGACCATTCGGGCACTCGGGCACTGCCCGAGGGACCCATGCCAGTAAGGGGCCCCATCAGGGTTGCCAGCCTCAATAAAACCAGGGACAGTATGTAAAAATCTGTGCTTTTTAAAAAATCCCAAGATTATAGCTGCCCCTGCTCCAGTACCTTTTCAGCGTGTGTATGTGTATTCTGTGTGTGTATATTGTGTGTCTGTGTGTGTATACTGTATGTGTGTGTGTGTGTATACTGTGTGGCCCCATAATCTATTGCCTGGGGGCCCCATAATCTCCTATTGCCCGGGGGCCCCATAATCTTCTCCTATTGCCCGGGGGCCCCATGAGTTGTCAGTCCGCCCCTGTATATATATATATATATATATATATATATACAAGACTGACCGTATATATATATATATTAAAGAGGAGTTCCAGTCAAAAAAAAAAAAAATTAAAAGTCAGCAGCTACAAATACTGCAGCTGCTGACTTTTAATTGGACACTTACCTGTCCCAGGGTCCAGCGATGCGGGGGATCGATTGGCCACTCAGTCACCTGGAACCTGTAATGGGTCACAGATGATTGACAGGAGGGAGGGAACAGAGCTGAGCCCTTCCTGTGCTGAGGGGGAAGTGATGTCACCAGCCCAGGCACTGAAAGAGGCAGACTACGAGGGGCCCCCTAGCAACAGGCATTTAGAGGTGAGTAAAAAAAAATATATATCCAAATTTTTTTGTATTTTTTTTAGGATTTTTCATGTAGTTTTTTTTTTTTGGGTGGAACCCCACTTTAAATACACTGCAGCTAACTGAATCGTCTGCCTACTCAATCTAAATGAAATGACACTCTCTCTCGGTCAACGCCAGCAACACACTACACAGGGCCGATGTGCAGGCGGCCTTATATAGTGTGGGGCATGGACTTAACCCCCTGAGCCATAATTGGCCAAAGGCATCTTGCCTTTGGCCAATTATGGATCTCTTTGCTGACGGCACTGTGATTGGCCAAAGCATGCGGGTCATAGTGCATGCTTGGCCAATCATCAGACAGCAATGCACTGCGATGTCGCAGTGCATTATGGGGCATGACGCGCCGATCGAATTTGGCGCGAATGCCCCATAATTTTCGTATTTCGACGAACGCTCAAACAGCCAATGTTCGACTCGAATTCATGTTCGACCCGAACAGAAAGCTCATTCCTAATAGCTAGTGCTATTAGCAATGTGTTTAAGTTAAACAAAAGTCAAAAACCATATTTTCCCATTTACATGAAGTTCAGGTTACTATTACACAGACAGCACAGAGTTCCCCCTTACAGTGAAAGGGAACTCTTATGTAAAGGGGAACGCTGCAGGTCATGATGTAAGTGGGGACTCTGATGTAAGGGGGGTTATGGTGACCAGAGACCACCTTGTATCAGAGTCCACTGCATTCCCTTTAAATCAGAGTTACCACTTACATCAAGGTCTGCAGCATTGCCCTTGCACTGTAATGGGGAATCCTGAAAACTCTGATATAAAGGGGAACACCAGGGACTCTGATGTGGGGGGCACTCTGGTGACCAGAGACCACCTTCCGTAGAGTGAATATACCAAAGTAAGGGGGGTTACTAATATAGGGGGGAACCTTTAAATCAGTGCCCCCTTACATTATTCTATTTACTCTCCCCTCACATCAGTGGCCCCCCTCAGACTGGCCTGGTGGTGCTGTCACTGTGCTCCTCTCAGGTGCACCGTGCAGGGCTCAGTCAGACGGCTCCAGTGGCTCTGGTTCAATCTTATAGTCTCCTCTCCACAGTTCACACACATCTGACTCCTCTCGTGACCCCCATCCTGGCTCCTTTCCACCCTCCCCCTCAGAGAGTGCGGACATGTTACAAGAGATGGTCAGAGACTGCAGACATGATACAGGAGATGGTCAAAGACTGCAGACAGGATACAGGAGATGGTCAGAGGCTGCAGACATGATACAGGAGATGGTCAAAGACTGCAGCCAGGATACAGGGGATGGTCAGAGGCTGCAGACATGATACAGGAGATGGTCAAAGACTGCAGACAGGATACAGGAGATGGTCAGAGGCTGCAGACATGATACAGGAGATGGTCAAACACTGCAGACAGGATACAGGAGATGGTCAGAGGCTGCACATATGATACAGGAGATGGTCAAAGACTGCAGACATGATACAGGAGATGGTCAGAGGCTGCGGACATGGTAGCGTCCTCCTCACCCCCTCACAGTAGTTTCCTCCTCTGTCCCCCTTCATATAACCATACCCCTCCACATTAATGTCCTCCTCCTGTGCCCCTTTCACCTCTCCAATCCATAGGGCAGCACATCAGTGTCCTCCTCCTGTGCCCCTTTCACCTCTTCAGTCCACAGGGCAGCACAGAAGTGTTTTTATCACCCCCTCACAGTGTATCACTGTCCCCACTGTCCTCGGCTCCTCCTCTGCTGTAGCAAGTCGACCGCAGAGAACGAGTGCGTTCTGGGCACCGCTGAGAACAAGTGCTCTCCATTTGGAAATGGCGCCTTGCTGCACATGCACTGCCTGGCAGAGTGTGTACGATCCTTCCTGAGCCCCGCAGGCTTCGGAACGGTGCATGCACAGTTGCATGGTCGGCCCACAGCCATCTTTTTTACAGGCGCCTCTGCCCGTAAGGGACATTTATGGGCAGCTTGAAAATAGGCTGAAATTTACGGACTGCCAGTAAATTAAATTAACGGGCGGTTGGCAACACTGGCTGTCACTGAAACTGGCCCACTGAGCCATCGGCCCACTGGGAAACTCCCGGTAGTCCCGATGGCCAGTACATGCCTGACTGACCCTCAGGCTGGGTCTTCTGCAGGGAGACTAAAAGCCCAACACTTGGGGCCCCCCTGAAACCATGTAATAACCAGGTTAATCCCCTGTGCTTCAGAACCAGAAGAGTGTGGCTTAAGCTCAAAGCATAGCAAACAACTATTTTTAAAGTTGGAAAACATATGGGGGGTCACCAGAAAACCAATCAGGCAGGTTGACCTTGGGCTTTGGTTCCTGTTTTACTGCTGGAGGTGCGTTGACATGCAAAGACAGTTCCTGGACCTGGTGTGTCAGTTTGAAAAGCTCTTCAGCAAATAAATGAGCCTGTGTAGAGTCCATCTTCACAGAAAAAGATTATTGTTAAAGGCTTGTGATTAAGTCACGCTTACCCTTAATGCAGGTGGTCAGACACTATTGTGTCCCAAGAGATGTTGGGCTTACCTGGTAATAGGATTGTGTTAAGTGGTATGACTTGGACTCCATGAATGGGATACCTTAATGGTGAGTTGGAAGGTGCCAAAATGATTTTATCGGTCTGCTCCCTGACAAAGACATAAGCATATAAGTATAAAGTTATACGTTGATATATTCTGTTTAGTTTTTTTATATGGTTTATAAATCACAAAAAATGCTGACCCTAGCATTTTATACATAGTGCTGCATATAACGTAATAAAGATGTAACATAGAAAATAATGGAATTATTAAGTATTATTAAGTAGACAATGGAAATTTACTTGTTAATGTTATCAGCAGCCTTTAAAGTTACCAAGTTGGTTTTGTCATACTTGCTGCTGTCCAGCAGCATTAGAAGCTCCAATGCTATAACAGTGATTTGGGTAAAGGCAGACATTTAGGTACATATCCAGGTTAAGGTAGAGGAGCATCTGTAACTCTCAGGAGTCATCTAGGCTGGGTTCACACTATAGCGAATTGGATGCGGTTTTTTCCGCATCCAATTTGGATGACAGGAGACTGTGACCGGCTCTCCAGACCGGCTGTGGAGCAAATTGCACAGGGGTCCTGTGTGTCTGTTTCAGGTCCAAATTCAGCCAAAAATCCATACTGAAATCGGACATGAAATGTTGAACAGGGACACCACACCAGACCCCCTGATGTGAGCCGCTCTGTGCTTCAGTGTCAACCCAGCCTAAAAGGAAATTGAACCCATTAGATTTTGAGAGAATAGTGAAGGGTTAGACCATCTGTCAAAATTATTTTGTTGACTGCTTTCCCACTTGGCCAGGATCCTCTTGTAGGCAGCTGCAGCCTATTTTCTCCACTGCAGGTGATGTTCATCCGCAGTGGCAATACAGATGGAGGAGGAAGTTGAGAGGAACGCCATGGTTTCCTTATGACTTTGGCAGCCATCTTGGGTCAGGCAGAGACTATTTAAGACAATGGCTCCTGGGTTTGACACACATTTTGCAAGTGGCTAGTGTAGGGACAGGTCTCCTGTCTGTCAGGGACAGAGCTTAGCATCAGGGAAATGTTCTGGAGGAGTAGGAAAAGTGCAGGGACACGGCATCCTTCTTTGAAGCCTCCCCATTTGGGTACAGACAACCAGACTGTATTCTGCTCCTCGAGACAGATGCTGTCGGCACCTTTGAATCACTAGTCTGCTGTTACATTGTCGTTACGGCTTGTGATTGCCCCCAGTTGGGTTGCCCTCCCACCAGGTCTGCTTTTTATTGTTAATCATAATAATACAGCGCTTGCAGTTCATAATAATATATAAATCATTTCTGTGACAAAAATTCCATTGCAAAATACAGTCTCTTATAAAGTGTTCAGTGCTCCACAAATGTTTAAAAAGTGCTTCATGTAAACATATTGTACCATGTGCCACACTCCTCTCTCGTATCCCCACTCACCAGAAAAAATGGACCCTCCACTTTGTAGTCTGGGGGTCAAACATGCTGGTTTCTGGTGTTAGGAAGGTGAAACCCCTTGGTAAGATCTCCGAATAAAGGTCTTAGGGGTGTCTAAGATATCCACCAGGCTCGACAAAACAAAATAAAGCTCATAGTGAAGTACTGTAAAATTATGTTTATTTGTGCAATCATAATCAGCACTTACAGGATTGCAGAAAAAAACAAGCATAGGACAGAAAATGAGGCTCTTCTGGTTTCGCTGCGGCTTAGTGTGCATTATACGGGGGGAGGCGCAGAAGTAGCGTCTCTGGTTAGGAAACCGGAAATGCATCAACGCGTTTCGCCCCTCCTCCAGGGCATCATCAAGGACTTTGTATTGTTGACTGTTACAATATATTCTTATTACTAGTTTTTCCAAATGCTGCGCTCACAAATGTGCTAACCAGTATCACATCAATGCATTAAACACTGTATGTTAGTGAATAAAATAATGTGAACTATACAAATAATGAATAAATTCACATCGAAGTCCCCTAAAGACATGCCCTTGCACAATGCGCGTTGGGTTGCAGCTACATGCTTACATCATGCCGCCGCTTCTGCATCCGGAATCAGTGGCCATCTTTGTAAGTGCAGTTTATTACATGCTGCGATAGCCCCTGGAGCTATTTAACCACTTCAGCTCTGGAAGGATTTGCCCCCGTAATGACCAGGCCATTTTCTGTGCTACTGCACTGCATCGCTTTAATGGACAAAACAAAAATTATGTATTTTATCCCACAAATAGAGCTTTCATTTGGTGGTACTTGTGCACTCACATCTATTCTCATACGCGTTTCGTCATTGAGAATGTCATATGTGATAAAACGCGTATGAGAAGGTAATGTGCTGACGTCACCACGCCATCTCGTTGAGAAGGACGGGAGTTTCAATTGTAGCCGGCCTGTTTCGTTTTCCTATGTGTTTTTAAAGACGTTATAAATGTAAGTGTGACTTTTTATTGATCTAAATAAATCGGGATAGAGACAATATTACGCTATGGTCCACTTTATCTCTTTTTGGGCTGATTGTTGATGTACTGTTCACGGAGCCATGGAGCATACGGTACCTGCCTGAGAACCCTATTTCTCATATCATCTTTGGGATCCCCTGTTGAGCAAGGACCTGGGCTGGGTTAAAGCCGTATGTCTATTTCTGCGTGCTATCTGGTAAGCGTGCTCTCTGTAAGGTGGCGGTGCACTTGTTTGTGTCAAAAATCACTGGGGTGTTCCGTATACAATGCAGGATCATGCTATGGTCTATATTATTTTTTCTTTTTTGGGCTGATTGGTAAATCATCTCCTACGAAGCTACGGATCTCATGGTATCTATTTTGAGTATCAACCTGTATGCAGAATCCTAATAAATCGTGGAAAGCAAAGGCCTGGGCTGGGTTAAAGCCATCTGCCCAAATTTGCTTGCTATCTGGTAAGTGTGTTTTCTATGAGGTGGTGGTGGTACACTTATTTGTGATTATACTATATACTATGTTTGCAGTCTCCGACTATCTCCTGTATTATGTCTGCAGTCTCTGACCATCTCCTGTAGTATGTCTGCAGTCTCCAACTATCTCCTGTACTATGTCTGCAGTCTCCGACCATCTCCTGTACTATGTCTGCAGTCTCCGACCACCTCCTGTACTGTGTCTGCAGTCTTCGACCATCTACTGTACTATGTCTGCAGTCTCTGACCATCTCCTGTAGTATGATGTCCCCTCCCCCTATAGTTAGAATCACTCCCTAGGTAACACACTTAACCCCTTGATCGCCCCTAGTGTTAACCCCTTCTCTACCAGTGACATTTATACAGTAATCAGTGCATTTTTATAGCACTGATCGCTGTATAAATGTGAATGGTCCCAAAATGGTGTCAAAAGTGTCCGATATGTCCACTGCAATGTCACAGTCACAAAAAAAATTGCAGATCGCCGCCATTACTAGTAAAAAAAAAAATAATAAAAATGCTATAAAACTATCCCCTATTTTGTAGACGCTATAACTTTTGCGCAAACCAATCAATTTACACTTATTGCAATTTTTTTACCAAAAATATGTAGAAGAATACATATCGGCCTAAACTGAGGAAAAAATTATATATTTTTTTAAAAAATTGGATATTTAATATAGCAAAAAGTAAAAAAATTAGTTTTGTTTTTTTTTCAAACTTGACGCTCTTCTTTTGTTTATAGCGCAAAAAATAAAAACCGCAGAGGTGATCAAATACCACCAAAAGAAAGCTCTATTTGTGGGGGAGAAATGATAAAAATTTCATTAGGGTACAGTGTTGCATGACCGCTCAATTGTCATTCAAATTGCGACTGAAAACTGAAAATTGGCCCTGGGCAGGTAGGGGGTAAAAATGCCCAGTATTGAAGTGGTTAATATTAATTAATTAATTATTTGCATATTTTGCATTATTTTATTCACTAACATATAGGGGTTGATTTACTAAAGGCAAAATGACTGTGCGCTTTGAAAAATGCAGTTGCCCTCTGCAATTGCAGTTGCTCCAGATCTTAGTAAATGAGGTCAGGCTTCACTTTGCAAAGAATACCCAATCACATGCAAGGATAATTAAAAAAACAGCATTTTTGCTTGCATATGATTGGATGATGGAACTAAGTCAGCAGAGCTTCTACTCATTTACTAAGCTGTGGAGCAACTGCTTTTGCAGAGTGCACCTGCAATTTGCAAAGTGCACAGTCATTTTGCCTTTAGTAAATCAATCCCATAGTGTTTAACCTCCCTGGCGGTATGATTCTTTCTGATTTTAGGTGCTGAAAGCGGTACAATTATTTTGCATGGAAATTTGGCGTTTTATATTGTAGGTCTGTAATTATTAACAATAACACACTTAAATCTGTCCAAACAAGAGTCTAGTAGATATCCCGGGTATGATAAAGTTTGAAACACAAAAACATAAATTATAATATAATAAAAAAAAAATTATAATTAAAAAAAATAAAAATAAATAGTAATAAAATAAATTTCCACACAATTCACTATCGCTCAATTCTGCAAGTGTTCTAATTTACTATCGCTGTTTTCTAGCTGGTCTAAAGCCATTTTTGACGTAAAGGGACATTTTTTGGTTGCTATGGACAATCTCCAGTTTCCAGGCAGAAAGAACAGTATATGCAATATAAAACTGCATGCAGGGCATGGGGCAGAGCACTGGGGACAAACGGGATGTGAATTGATTTCATACAGTACTGTAATCTGTAAGATTACAGTACTGTATGTGTTATGCTTTTTACATTTTTTTGAATTTGCCGCCAGGCTCCGCCCCCGTGCGTCGCGACGCTCGCAGGGAACGGAGCCTGGCACAGAGAGGCTTCAGAACAGGACACAGCCCGCGGACACTGCGGGGGACATCGCAGGATCCCGGGGACAAGGTAAGTAAGGAGGCACCAGGATCCTGCGATGCAATCCCGAGTGTGGCTCGGGGTTACCGCTAATGGTGCTGAATTTTAACCCCGAGCCACACTCGGGAAAACCGCCAGGGAGGCTACCACAATGATGTGATACTGGTTCATACATTTGTGAGCGCGGCATTTGGAAATACTATGTGGCTGATTTACTAAAGGCAAATAGGCTGTGCACTTTGCAAAGTGCAGCTGCTCCAGAGCTTAGTAAATGAGGGGAGGCTCTGCTGACTTCCATCATCCAATCATGTGCAAGCAAAAATGCTGTTTTTTTTTCTTCATTTTCCTTGCATGTGATTGGGTACTCTTTGCAAAGTGAAGCTTTACCTCATTTACTAAGCTCTGGAGCAACCGCACTTGCAGTGTGCAATGGCACTTTGCAAAGTGCACAGTCTATTTGTCTTTTTGATACATTCTTATTACTGCACTTGGACTCCGTGTGTTTTTGCCTGTCGCATCACGCTGCACCTACCCACACCCTCCAATGTTTGCCCCCCGTCACCATTGTCACAGAAAGCAGATAGAAACATTTTGAGCTGTCAACATAGCAATATGTAAGTGAAGCTAAAGATAAAAAGCAAAAAATAACATGATAATAGTGTTAAGCTTTCACTACTCCCCTTTTTAAAAAAAAAAAAAAAAAATCTCCTTCCCTATTTACTTCAATGCATTTAAAAAAATGGCAGATTTTCAACTAAAAATAGTGAAAAAATATATAATCAGCACAATAACCAATGTAATTGTTTATGGTTGCGCTACTTTGTTTTGTTTAAGATTTTCAACTAAACCTCTAAATTTCACCCAAAATGTAAGAAAAATCAGTAGTAATATGTAACAATTAAAACTGATATTGTAACTGAGAAATATTTGTAATATGTGCCATGCAGCTATATAACTAAGGCAAACTAATAAAAGAATATTAATGTATGCTTATATTGTATTACAAAATGACACGTTTTTGTGACACCCCACTTTCATCTTTTTATATGCAGTTTTTTCCTGCATAATAGTTGACAGTTTTGATTTAATCTTTTATATATTGTATTAATACTGTTTTTTGCATTATTTGTTTTTTCTTTTTCCTCTTTATTTTTTATTTTTTTGCACCTGGATTAATAAATGAATTCATTGTGGAAGATCAAGTTGCCGGCTTTTCTTCTTCTACATGCTTATATTGTGTACCTTATCATTAGGCATGAGCCACAGCGGAACTGTGTTGAAGTTTTGATTTTAACATTCACCCCACTGAAGGCAAAAAATCTTTAAATCAGTTCTGCCTATTTTCAAGGCTAGTCAAAAAAAAAATGGCATAGGGGACATTATTGAACAATAGGCATTGGGAATGTCAAACAAATGGCATAGGGACATTATTGAACAATAGGCATAGGGAACGTCAAACAAATGGCATAGCAGCTGGGCGTTGCCCAGGGGAACATGTCTTAATTATGCGTAAAACAAAATGTTAAAAATGCCCAATTTCTTTAAATAGCATACATGGGGGATGCCATCAACCTGTCATGATTTTGATACCAATGCAATCTGTGTCCCCAGTGCAACCTGTGTCACCAATGCAACCTGTGTCCCCAGTACAGCCGGTGTCCCCAAAGCAGCCGGTGTCCCCAGTGCAGCCAGTGTCCCCAGTGCAGCCTGTGTCCCCAGTGCAGCCGGTGTCCCCAGTGCAGCCGGTGTCACCAATGCAACCTGTGTCCCCAGTGCAGCCGGTGTCACCAATGAAACCTGTGTCCCCAGTGCAGCCGGTGTCACCAATGCAACCTGTGTCCCCAGTGCAGCCGGTGTCACTAATGCAACCTGTGTCCCCAGTGTAGCCGGTGTCCCCAGTGCAGCCTGTGTCAACAGTGCAGCCGGTGTCACCAATGCAGCCTTTGTCACCAATGCAACCTGTGTCCCCAGTGCAGCCTGTGTCCCCAGTGCAGCCGGTGCCCCCAGTGCAGCCGGTGTCACCAATGCAGCCGGTGTCACCAGTGCAGCCGGTGTCACCAGTGCAGCCTGGAGGGGGGGGTGGTGGTGGCACTGGAGGGGGTGGTGGTGGAACTGGAGGGGGACCTCTTACTGATCCCATCCCCCCACCACCACCACTGATCTCATCCCTATCTCTCCACCCCCCATCACCTCTGTTGTGGAGGTGATGGGGGGTGGGGGGATAGGGATGAGATCAGTGGTGGTGGTGGGGGGATGGGATCAGTAAGAGGCAGAGCCGCAGAGGTGGTGGAGGATGGGACAAATCGTTTTCAGTGCAAAATGGTGACTTACCGCCAATCAATCGATCAATTCCCCCTCCTCAGAAATTATCCTTCACAGCATGCCTCCTCCAGGAATGCCTTGCTTGCCTCAGGTCACACCGTAAACCATGACCGTAGGTACTCCACACACTGCCCCGCCTTCACTCAATTGGTCTGCTAAGTTTTTTCAGTGTCCGCCCCGCCTCCCTTACAGTCTCTCTGTTTCTGGATAGGCGGGGGTGGAGCCCACAAACAGTCTCTCAGCGCTTCTCTCTCACAGTCTCTCCCCTCAGGTGTAGTGGGTGAAAATCCCCCTCCCCACGGCATGAACCCGACAGTCAGACACGGACACACACCCCGGACAGTCAGGTGGGCCCCTCACACGGCGGGCGGGCGGGCGGTGGGCCCACTGAAGTGTTGGAGAACTACAGGGCCCAGTCGCATTTGCGACTGTTGCGACCCTGATAATTCCGCCACTGTCCCTGAGAATGGAAGAGGTAGAGAAGACTCAAGCCCGCCATGATGCCACGTACAGCAAGTGACAGAATCGCATACAGTCCACCTCAGAGACATAAACAGACACATGGAGGATCTGGACAATCGTGGGAGATGCCACAACTTAAGGGTAAGAGGACTCGCTGAATCAATTGACTCTGCCCAGCTCTCACGTACGGTTACTGCCCTATTTAATGAACTTCAAGAAAAAACCCCAGACACCCCTATAGCTATGGAACGCATCCATAGAGCGTTACGTCCGAGAGGAAGGGATACTGACCCACCCAGGGACATAATCTGCTGCCTGACTGATTTTGTACTGAAGGAAGAAATCCTCCGCAAAGCTAGGGGCCGCATACGCTTCTCCTTCCAAGGTTCTGACATCAAACTATTCCAAGATTTATCTAACATAACTCTCCAGAGGAGAAGAGAAATGAGACCCATGCTTGATATATTGAGAGCTAGAAATATAATATATCGCTGGAAGTTTCCTTTTTGCCTGTCAGCATCCCACAATGGTCACACTGCACACCTCAGAATACCAGAAGACCTAGAATCTTTCTATACTGCACTTAACATTCCGACAGTGGATCTGCCGGATTGGTACAGTGACTTCCATCTCCCTCCACTCTGCAGAACCACCTCTATGGATGGCATCGCTGAAGCGGGAAACTTCCGCATTCGACACCGCCGCACACATCCCCCATCCTCACCGGCCAAGACAGCGGGATCCCAAAAAATTGCAGTCTTACGGCATCCCCAGATCACCACAGAGCTTGCCACTTGTGAACATTATTAATCACCTACCTCTTCAATCGATGGTCAAAATCTGGAAATAATAAGTTAGAGGACGAAATATTCCACGGTTAGCAAAATGGCTTTTACACATACTATCACACACTTAATTGAACTCTTTAAAGTAAACATAGAAGAACTAAAATCTTTTCCAAAACCTTTTCCTAATAACTGTTCACTCTATCTTAATGCCGCCATCATCTGACATCATTCGACCTTATATTTCTCCCACACCTGGAACACAAGCGTGCTCCCACAAGATTTACTCCACTCACCGCCCGACACTAACGTTAATATTAATATTGAGCCCATACTGCTCTAATACCATGAGCCTGTTAGATGCAAAAGACATCAAGACAAACCTCCTATACTCACTAAAAGTTCCTCAAGCAGATCTGCTATGCCCATTGCAAAAAAGGTTAATCCCAGAGTCGGGAACTGATACCAGGGACATCGGTCCACAATCCGCCACCCTCCCACCTCTCTCCGGGGTTACCATCATAGAGCAGCTGCAGCAGGGCTATCCTTGTGAGTTTTATGTTTGGTTTTCTAATTACAGAAGTTTTGTACGGTTAATGCTTCTATTATGCTATACTATTTCTCTGTTGTATACGTTTATGCCTTTTTCTTCTTTTTTATGGAATACAATGTTGACCACACCTATTCCTCACACAGACATTGCAGATGTCACATCACACGACACATATATGGCTTAAAACTACTCAGCCTAGGATCTCAAACCATATTTGTTATCCACAATTCACTCCTCACCTTCCTCCTACCTACACGCGTGTATTAATTGGAAAACATCCATTTACACGCTGGATCACTTACCCTCACAGACCAAGCAACAACCACACCAAACACCAAGACCTCCTGAGAACATGAGTGCTTCTCCATCTAGGAACCTCACCCAACCACACACAACGGACTCGCAGAGTACTGGCTGACCTCTACTGGATTCACTTTAAGTGATTAGAGAAAAAGTTCCTAATCACCACCAGTTAACTTAAGATCACAAATCCTTACCTACTCCCTACTCACACTTTATATTAACAGCTCTCAAACAACCTTCCACCTCCCCCCGCCTTCTCTACCCTATACCTCCCCCCTCACTCCCCCCTCCACTATTACCCATTACCCCCCCCTTTTTTTTATTTTAGTCTCTCTCTTGCATCTGCCCCTGGGGAAGTGGCCCCCCGAAACACCATGGCAGATACCAAAACCACAACCAAAAATGTCCCCCTCAAAATAGTCTCACTTAATGTAAAAGGCCTTAATATACCCGAAAACCGATCCCAGGTACTGACTTACATGAGAAGCAAAAAAGCGGATGTTGTGTTTCCTGCAGGAGACTCACTTCTCCTCAGTAGCACTAGCAATCCCTTTTCTCTAATTGAGACTTCCGACAACTATTATCTGAGTAAGGGGGAGAGGGGGGGAAAGGGAAGGGGAGGGAAAACAAGGGAGGGGAAGGTGGGAAGGGGGGGGGGGGGGAGGGAAGGAGAGGACGGGAAGGGGGGCAAGATGGGACAGACAGGGCATAGAACCAGGGGAGGAAAGGGGGGGTAGTAGAATTACCCGTACACCCGCTAAAACATAAAGGCATACGTTAAAGCTTACCATGGTAAGGAGTGGTAAAATACCAAGCCACGTAAAGGCTTCTTGTTAGCGCAGGGGTCGGATGGCCCGTAGGGAGCAGGAGCACCCACTCTGTCCACCAGATGGGGCATCAGAGGGGGTACACGAGTGTGGGAGCCCAACAGTGTAAGGGGATATCCACAGGGTAATATGGAAGTCTGTTAATAAAACGTATCGCATATAACATGAGATACAGGGTAATATCCGTGAGACGGTATCCATAAAAGATAGCGTGGGGTAAAGGATAGTATCCGAGGGTAAAATTGAGGACAAACATACCTGAAGGATCCCCGGTAGGACCACGGAGGCATCCCTTCCATCCAAGCCTACGTGTGCACTTTTTAGTGGGGAGAGCCGCACTGCTCACCCAGAAGGCCCGAGGGCCCACTAAGTGAGCTCCCCAACCCGGAAACGCCCACGACGCCGCCGTCCGGTGGCGTCTGACGTCACCACCTGGCGGTGCCCGACGTTGCCGGGTCAGTTTCTCCGCACTGCGCAGGTGCGCGACCAGCGCTACTGCGCAAGCGCGTTCAAGGCGAGCCAATGGGCGGAGAGCCCTAGGCTCGACGAGAGCAAGCAGGGAATGAACGGTAGACGTCATCCCTGCCAGGAGAGACACAAGTCCGCCGATAAGGGAGGCATAGGCAGCCAGGAACCGCACCAAACACCCAGGGAACGCCACAAAAATACAACAAAACTAAAATAATGGTAAAAAAGAACATAAGTAATGTAAACAGTTACAGGTAAACTAGGTATAGGTGGCAGTGTGAATGCCACAATAACAATTACGGTGTTTGGTAAACACTAAGGAAATTGACACTCCATAACGGCACAGATAACAAGGGGAACCCATTAACGGAGGCCATTGTGTGAAGTGAAAGGGATAGTGCACTGGGAATGGTTGTTGGTGGGTGGAAAGGTGAGGAGTCGCAGCCATGGTTGATCACTGGACTGCGGATATATTCTGGATGAAGGGAAGTATGTGAACGAAACAGTTGGGAAAGTGATGAAGTGAATGGAATAGTGGGGAGTGAAGGACAGTAATACTAGAACGGGTGCATTGGGGGTGGAAAGGTGTGCCGTGAACATAAGGGATGATAAGGGTGATGTGATGTAATGACGACCTACAAAGGGGAGGCCGTGTGGTTTAATTGGTGAAGGGTATCTCAAAGAGATCAAATTGGGGATGCAATGACACAGGAGGCAGGTATCACCATACAGTACTACATTCACGGTGGTATACAGATATAATTGCAAAAAATGCCATGATATAATAGTATAATGAGTAGAATTTAAAAGAAGTTACCGTGGGTGAAATTCAGCTAGAGATTATAAATGTGGGTAACATAGACAATCTCAGTTGGGCCGGGAGGTTACCGGTCCATAAAACACATACTCTTGGGTACAGGTAGTGAGTTAAAGCTGAATGACCCAACTAAAGAAACATAGTAAGTTGAAACCTAGAGTCCAACCTTGATATAATAAAAGGGCTAGAAGAGTGGCTGTATGGGGATGGTAGGTCCGCCTGAACCGTGATGGGAAGGTCCACATGTCTGAACCGTGTAGGAGGGGCAACTACCAACGTAATCGGTAATGGATACAAATAAGGGAAGTAAACTTAAGATTAGAGGCACTCAGGGGAAAGAAAAAGGGGTGTGTTATCCACCCAATGAATATGCACAAATTTTTTGAGTATAGCCTCATGTAATCGAGAGTAATAATTTGTTAAAAACGTACCATCATCCAAATTAATATACAAAGGCAAGGAAGAGTGGGATCAAGGGGACAGTGGCTGATGTTGGCCCAAGCGTGCTCCCACCCTGGAAAAGACTGGACTATATCGGTACAGATAAATAACAATGAACAGTTAAGTAAAAGGATTTATTACAAAGACAGAGAAATTACATAGTGTACTTGTTAAAATTGCAAAAACAGAGGCTCGGAATTGCCCAAGAGGCATCTGTTATTACAGGGTATAGAATGGTCTGGTTCTCGACTAGTTTCGCGGTATTACCGCTTCCTCAGGAGGACCAATCTATGAAAAAATAATACATAATAATGCAGACAATATGCAGACAACAATCATAATACAGCATGTAG